>JAVBJF010000139.1:0-600000 GCA_033439095.1 Pseudococcus viburni
TTCTTTATTTTTCTCGCGATCATCATGAAAAAAAACTATAGAAATCATCCATTAAACGCCAAACAAAATTTTCTATGTCGACATGTTTAATCATTGAACCTGCAATCAACATTTTCATAGCATCTGAACGTTGTGGCTCCAGTAAGTGGTGCCATAACGTAAGTTTGGTATATATAAAATGGTGCCTTAACGTTTTTGTCACAAGTAAGGGAGCTTTTTCACCTCCAGTTCAATAAACGCTCGACTTCTGTTAGAATACTATTTCGATTATCTCCCAGCCCACCCACCATGTGCATTATACATTGCAACAAAATTTTGGTTTGTGGTACTTTTCTACTCCGATGCGGAGTTGTCAGGTAAAGGAGGCTAAAAGGAACGCATATATCAGGATGCGAAAAAACTCATTTATATTTTTTGAAGAGTACTGGTGGCGAACCTGGAGTTAGAACCATTGCACTAAAATGTATATCGGCCCATGTATATGGTCGTTTTTGCCTCCGATCGAAAATTTGTAATTAGGTGTTTCAGAGTCCGTAGATCACTTTTTTGAGTATATACACGGGGGTACGTTTTCGCCTCCGGTTTTGACTATTTCGCCTCCGATTTGGAGGCGAAAGGGAGCGTATATGTGCGAAAAAGAGGCGAAAAAGCCTCGCTCAAAATATATATATATATATATATATAAGGAAACCTCGTTTTTTCTCACACGTCCTATCGTGTTCAGAAGGTCCTAAAACGTGAAGAAAAGTTGGTCCCGACGTCCATTTCAACCATGATGAACAATTTAGTACTCGACTTTTCCATAAATGGAAAAGTCGGTAAAAAGGAAGATACATTACAAAACGATTTCATTCCCGCGTCGCAAACTCCGTTATGTGGTGTACAATTACATTCGCGACGTCGTATTAAATTCACTCCGCATTGAAGTGAAGAGTGAAAAATGCAACGGGGAGGGAAAAGACGGAAATGGCGAAAAGTCGACATTGTAGGGGCGGCAGGAGCAGGGGCATGCAACACAACGTCAAAAAAATTACTATACAGCGAGTATTTCTCTGCGGGCTTCTAAATTCGACGACGACGACTACGACGACGAATAAAACGACGGAATTACGTTGTTTATACGCGTTTTCTTCTATATGCTGCACATATAGACGAACATAGATACATAATGCAGTTGTATCTGCCTTTTTGCAACTTTTAGCATGGTTCGAATGATGGGTTTTTCCTTTTCCTTCTCATCGCTGGCATGTACGATACGACTGCATACTACTGTAATAATGTAGTAATTCGCCCTATTTTTCTTTTTGTTTTTGACGATGTGAAAGGAAGATTACGTTTTTTGCCTCGAAACCCCTTTATAACGTTAAATGATCGACGATTTGAAGAATACGTTTGTCAATAAACTGGACTGGGAGAGAAGGGAGAGGAAACAAAATATATCATTCGAGTGGTGACTTTTTCTAGCTCATCTCTATACAGATTCAAATAATAGAGAAAGTACTTTTGAAAAATGGTTCTAAAAACTATAAAAATAAGAATAATCTTGTGGTAAAATTTTTTTACCATGTGATTAGAAAATTTTCAAAAAATTTGAGATTTTTGGAGCTGATTGACAATTCAATTTGTTGGGGAAAAAATTGTAAATTTTTTTTTAAAATTCAAAGAAATCAGTTTGAGAAAATTTCTTTTCAAAAATTTGAGAAAATTTTTTTGAAGGAAAATTCATTTTTATTCAAAGAAGCAGGTACATATTTGAAAAAATCTTCTGAAAGAAAAACATGAAACAGTTTTTTCAAAACAATACTCCGGACAGATTTTCCAAAAAAGGATTGAAGACAAAAATTTTTTCCAAGAAAAAAAATTCAAGAACATTTTTAAAATTACAATGTAGGGAAAACATTTGAAAATAAATTCGACTCATATTGTTCAAAAGGGACCAATCTTCAAACTACTTTCAGAGTAATATTTTGAAGAAAATTTTCACTATATAAATTCGTAATTTGAGAGAAAATTTACAGAAATTCACCCACAACTGCATGTACCTACAATACTTTGAATCTGCATTGTAATAAAAATTTCTTCTTTCTTCATCATTTCTCCTCATGATCTGTCAAAAAACTAAGAATAAAAACATACCTGATAGGATTTTCCAAACAAATTTTTTCTGCATTTACACTCCCACCCCTCGAACCCCCATTATAAGGGCAAATTTCTTCCACCATTCAAGAAATCAAATAACTCACCTGAAACAGAAACAAAAAAATGGCAAAAATTAGCACAAACTCGTTCGCAAATCGATCATTAGGTATTTGTATATTTAGAATAGATATGCCACAAGCCACAGTTTAATACATTGCTACAATATATTCAATGGATGCGTCAATTTATTCGAATGAAGTGAAAATCTACATTCATACATATCCCGCCAGTAAGTACATTTTAACGACAATTCGGCGTCAAATAACTTCTTCCGGTTGGTTATACTGCTTATGTGATACATTTATACATACCGACCCTAAATTCGTTTACGATATTTACTGCTTTAACTGGCGTATATAATGCAATTCATGGTCGCATATATCGTACACCACTATGTATAATACAAAGTATAGAATGTGGGTTCGGTGAAACCTCCATTAACTTCACTCATACCACAATAAACATGAAAATGTATACAAAAAGTACATTTGCATTCGCATACTGCATTATATTGTCACGAATGCGTTTATGTGGTTTAAAAGCCAAATCTACTCGTTTGAAATTCATTCAATAAACATGCCAACTAGCTCAGTACCGAGCCTATATGATTTTTGGGTACAATAGAGAAAAAAAATACATAGTCGACTTCCTGTGTACGTATAAACTGCATAAGGAGAGATTTTCCATTTATACAGGTTTACAAAGCACCCATCAATATCATTTCCCCTTTAGAAAAGTAATGCAGATTATCAACTGTGCCATGCAGTTTTTAAATTTTCTGGAGTTACTGGTCAAAAAACAACATTGAAGGTTTTCGTGACAATTTTTCTCAAGGCCTGTCTGTTCGGTCTCTCCCTCCTAATAGGTATATCAATGGGGGTAGGATTTTCAAGCACTAAGAAGCACGAAATAAGCTCTTAAAATAGCCATTTGAAATGCACGAAAAAAGAAAAACCTTGAAAAATTACCAAAAAATTATACCATAATGGATATAAAAATCAAGGTCATTTCAAACAGAGTATAATAACATTATTGAAGTACCTATGGCTAAAGCTGAACTGTATTGAATTGAACAAGAAAAACAGTATTTTTTGAATCAAAAATTCAATATTAAAAAGTTTTTAGAAATTTTTGTAATTTCAATTTTTTTTGCTCCTAAAAACAACAAATAACAAAATTTCAACCTTCTTTGCATTTTTTTTTTCAAAAAACGTCAACGACTCGAAAACACGATTTATGCAACATTTTGTTACTTATTGGGCAAAAATAGGCATTTTCAATAATTTCTGACAAAAAAAAAGACATAAAAAGAAAAAAAAAATTCAGCACTCGACGCAGAAAGATCTTATTCGTATAGAAAGTTGCATTTCCCTTCAATTTGGCATTCATTATTCAATTTTACAAACCAAAAATGTCATAATAATCTTTAAAATAATTTTTTTTGAAAAAACTATAAAGTTTTTTAAACATTTGAAACTTTTTTTAGAAAATGGGACGTTGAAAATTTCAAAAATAATTGCAAAACAAAAAATTACATATGGTATGATTAAAAAAATTAACTAGGTACCTCTCAACATTCAACCGTTTGATAAGTAATTTTCTGACCACTGAATGGATACTTTTCTACATTTGAAAATTTTTCACACCTTCAGAAAATAATGTACTTTCAAGTTGAAAAATATGTACATAAAAAATTGGACGATTAAATCCAAAACTTGAGATAATTTTTAAACAATTAGACGACTTTATAAGAAGATGATTTTAAAAAAATTATTTTTCCAAAATTTGTTTTCGAAAAATTGGATGTTTTTAGAAAAAAAAGTACTCTCTGATTTTGGATCAGTGATCAGTCAAAAGCCATCGATAATAGTCAGAATTTCAGCACGGGAAAAATCAAGAAAAATCATTGATTTTCAGCGAATTTTCCTCAATTTTTCAAAAAAATTCACTGATTTTTCAGAAAAATTCTGGATTTTTTCTAACTTTTCAGTGAATTTTCACTGATTTTTCGGCAATTTTTTCACTGTTTACTTTCAGAGAATTTTTTCACTGATTCTTTAATGTGCTACAATTCTGACTGTTTTCCAGTGATTTTCGATAATTTTCACTAATGAGAGAGTTGGTATATCATTCCAAAATTTGGGACAATTTTCTTAAAAACTGAATACTCCAAAACTTGAGTTATTTTTCCACCACAACTTGAATGATTTTCAAGTCCACTCAATTATGTGGAATTAACTCTACAGATCCTTATTTTCCAATGACAAATAAACATATTTATTTTACTTATCCAATCAGATATCCCAAAAGTCCCTTCCTGTGTAATCCCAACGAAAAAGTCTACTCGGCTCTAATGCTCCAAGTACCTTTATTCAAGAAGTGACTACATCCACCAACTATGCTATACTGGCATGGGCTGATAGACCTAGTAGTCTGACCTCCCACCCCCCTTCCACCAATGAAAAATTTTCCAAAAAAGGAATAACTACTTTTCAAAGCTTGGACATAAATTGCTAAAATTTTTACAATTTTTCCAAAAATTGAGTAATTTTCCAAAAATTGAGTAATTTTCCAAAAATTGAGTAATTTTCCAAAATTTGACAGTTTTTTAACTGATAGACCTAGTGGTCTGCCCCCCCTGGGAAATTTCCCAAAAAGGGAATTACTTTTCAAAGCTTGGACACATTGCTAATATTTTTACAATTTTTTCAAAACTTGAGTAATTTTCCAAAAATTGACAGTTTTTTAATAACCGAGCAATTTCTAAAATTTGGACGATTTTCCAAAAATACTTCATAGAAAAAATTGAAACAAGGCACTTTCAAAAAACACAAATTGAATTTCAAGAAGTAAAATTTTGTTTAAATTGAATGAACCCCTGAAAATTGAATAATTCCCTAAGAATTGAACTCCTTTTTGAGACGGAGATTCTTAGGTACCTAGGTGGCAACTTGAATTCTATTAATCCAATTCAATTTTCCGAATAAAGGGTGTAGCCGGATAAGGGGTGGTTTTGGCCCCAGCCCCGATTTTTGATCTAATGCCCCCAGATTGTGTACCTTGATGAAAAAAAATTCTGGAAAAAATTTTGGCCCCCCAACCCCCTCCCTTTCGAGGCTATGGCCATTTTATTGCATCATTTTCAAGAATTTTCAATTCCAATGGAAGTGAATGAATTTTCTGTTCTTTGGCACAAAGTTACATCTCGTAGAGGTCTATTCGCGATAATTTCTTCATTAATTTTGGTGCACTCCTTCATGAGGTTTTGGTCATTTGAAATTTTCAACTGTAAAAAAGACCTTAACAGCGAAGTTCGACTAATTTTTAAAAATATCCTAAAAACGTGTTTTTTGACGTAGATTCACGTCATGTATTCAGTTTTGGCAATTGAGGTGGCGCAAGGGCCGAAAATTGCGAAAAACCGTAAAAAATGTTGTTATTTTGACAGATTTTTTCAAATTTTGAGCATTTTATACGGAAATAAATGATCAAATTAAAAAACCAATCCCCTATTTGTGTTCAGCTGGTCAAAATACTCCGATAAACACCCTTTTCGCGATCATTTTACTTTAAATGTCGAAATTCACTTTTTTCACTAATTTTTCAAGACATAAAACTAAATTTTGAGATTTAAAGTAAAATGATCGCGAAAAGGGTGTTTATCGGAGTATTTTGACCTGCTGAACACAAATAGGGGATTGGTTTTTTAATTTGATCATTTATTTCCGTATAAAATGCTCAAAATTTGAAAAAATCTGTCAAAATAACAACATTTTTTACGGTTTTTCGCAATTTTTGGCCCTTGCGCCACCTCAATTGCCAAAACTGAATACGTGACGTGAATCTACGCCAAAAAACACGTTTTTAGGATATTTTTAAAAATTAGTCGAACTTCGCTGTTAAGGTCTTTTTTACAGTTGAAAATTTCAAATAGCCAAAACCTCATGAAGGATTGCACCAAAATTGATGAAAAAATTATCGCGAATAGACCTCTACGAGATGTAACTTTGTGCCAAAGAACAGAAAATTTCATTCACTTCCATTGGAATTGAAAATTCTTGAAAATGATGCAATAAAATGGCCATAGCTCCGAAAGGGAGGGGGTTGAGGGGCCAGAATTTTTTTCATCAAGGTACACAATCTGGGGGCATTAGATCAAAAAGCAGGGCTGGGGCAAAACCACTCCTTATCCGGCTATACCCTTTTTTTGAGCTTCAACTAGGTAATCTCTTGAATTCAGACGTTGGCCAAAAAATATTATTAAAAAATCCATTCGGTTATCAAAATACTTTTCTATTCCTTTCAAACTTTTCAACTTGAACCTATATTTGTAGGCTTTTGAATTTTGATTTATTTTCAAAAACCATCAAAAATGAATTGGTTCATTTTTCGGAGCACTCATTCCCATATAACACAACGACCAGCCCTTGAATTCGAATTCAGCACCACTCACACATCCAAACCCATTAGGAAATAAACCCACAAAGCAACGATTTATGGAAACCGACGAGATTGCGATATGCAACAAACAAACAACCATCAGCAGCAACAATTCTTTACGTATGTATAGGATACGGTACGCTAGGTAGGTTAGGTACTAGGTACGCTACGCTGCGTACACTAACCCGGCGTGTATAGCTGGAGCGAACCTTTGTACGCGCGTAAATACGAACTAAGTTCTTGCCTTTTTGCATAAATGATTAATTATTACGGCGGCGCGAGACTGTGTGCCCTTTTAATAAGGCCAACATTATAAACAAAAACCTAAGTTTGCTCTTAAGATCTATTTATTTTAACCACCGCCCCGACTCGTCCTTCGTCCTGGTTCGCTTCACTTCTCATCCGCTTACAGTCGTCGTACCTTTTACATTCGCCCCTCGTTGCCTTTCGACTCGTCTGAAATTTCACCACCGCTGGTGCGACGCGATGGTTGTAAATACGTGTACGAGGCCGATACCGCCGCAGCTACGGGTCTGTTGTCGGCGTAGCCGCGAAATTTGCACTAAATTAATAATTCTCTTCGTGTTACATAAGAATTTAATTACCCGGCTTTCGTTTTAACGCCTCGCCTCGCAAATCTACTCGCGCCATCTTATATGTACCTCTGGATAGGCGAGCATACCGCATAACTATGCAGTAAACCATCCATCTTGGTATTTCTATCCAGCCACCGAGTTCTCATCAGAGACCAGTTCATCATCGAAATGAATTCAGCTTGCTGTGCCAAGCAACGTATAAAATCATTATACTGCTCAGTCAAGGGAGAAAAAAATCCCGAATTTTGATAAAAATTGGTGAGATAGTTCACTTTGAGAAGGAGACCTCCCAAAAAAAAAATTTAGTCCCTCAGCCCAAAGGGAGATGAGGCCAGGAGGCTCAAAAAGGGGGCAATTTTCGAGAAAAAAACGCAGTATTACTCACTCAAAGGCCTCAAAATCAAGCCAAAAAAATTCCATGAGGATGCTGCCAACTGCATTATTTTTGATATTCACCAACAGAATTTCATTAAATTTCCGTTGGTAGCTTTTCTAACAGAAAAATGTTGAAAAAAAATTAATTGAGATATATTTTAATTGCCAAAAATTTTAGCCTTTTTCTCAAATCACTGAATGAACAGATCGAATTTTATGGGAATTTTCGTAAATAAAAATATAGTTGGCAGCATTGCCATAAATTTTTTTAATTTTTCATTAAAAATATTTCAAGCGGCCAAAAAAAATTGAACTCAATTTTGAGGTGTTTGAGTGAGCGATTTGTATTTGGTAGAAATAAAAAAAAATCGTCAAATTCGCCATCAGCAACTTTTCAACCTGTAAAAAGTGGTACCTAAATTTTAAGATCAATGGTTCAGGGAGGGGTAGAAACTCAAATCGCACCTTTTTAGGGGGGCTGAGGTTCCCAGCAGGTGGAACTTCCCAATACTGGCAACAACTGCGTTTTTTTTCGAAGATGACCTCATTTTGAAGTCTCCTAGCTTTGTTCCCTTTTGGGCGAAGGAGGAGCTGAAATTTTTTGTGAAGTTTCACACTCGAAGTAAACAATCTCCAAGATATTTTTTTCGATCCACCAAACTACAAATCCAAGCTTCCATGAAAAAAAAAAAGTCATAAACCTAACACCCAACCTCCTCCAAAAATTTTTCCAAAAAAATAATAAAACGAAACACTAAAAAAGTTACACGTACCGAAAACCTGAACCCTTTCTCGAACCATACACGAGCAAATCCACTTCGCATACTCGATTTATATTTCGGATACAGCATCCGTATCGTCGCCGATTACATCCTTAATCAGGCATAAATATAATCCAAACGTTACATGGTTCCATCGTCGTCGTAGAAATAAAATACCCGCGAGAAAAAAGAGTAGTGTACGGATACCCAAGTGCAGAAAAATTTACGTAAACTCATTCTACATCGATGAGTACACAACACGTTATAAAGACGAGGTGAGAAGGCGGGGCGCGGGGGCGTTGAATGGGTTCGTTATCATTGACGTCGTTTTCCTTCCATAAAATCTGAGTCCGTCGGGTTGAAGCGAGAAAAAAAAATGGGTTTCCTGTTTTAATGTGTACGCGAACTACGTATGTATTATTTTTCAGTGTTTTTATTTTTATTTTATTTGGTGTGCTGTGCGTTGGAATGGAATGAAATTAAATAAATAATAATAAAATCATTTCGAGGATGCGATTTTTTGCATCGGTAAATTAATTTATGTAAGTAATTTCAATGAAGCACGAATAAAAACTACGACTTGAATTTTCCTGGCGATGAAAAATATTTAGAATATGGAAAAATTTAGAATCTCGAAGGTACCTTATACTTATTTTTTTGAAATCAAAAAACAACAAAAAATATGGGCAAATTATTTTACGTTTTCAAAAATCGATTAAAATGTCATTATGACCACGATAGCCTAAATTTTTTCCAAGTTTTTTAAAGTTCAACAGAATGTCATTACGTCAATGGTGTATTAAATTTGATCTTTAAATTTTGATCATAACTCTCTCAATTATAAATCAGAGAAAATTATCGATAATCACTGAGAAACAGTCAGAATTGCAGGACAGGAGAAAATCAGTGAATTTTTTTTTACTGAAAACATATCACTGAAAAAAATCACTGAAAAATCAGTGAAAATTCACTGAAAAGTCAGTGAAACTTAAGAAATTTGCTGAAAAATCAGTGAAAATAGTGGAAAAATCAGCTAAAATTCGCTGAAAATCAGTGAATTTCGTTGATTTTTCCTGTGTTGCAATTCTTATCATTTTTCAGTGACTTTTCACAGATTCGAAATGAGAGAGAAATAGCTGATCGTCCATTTCGTATAATGACCCCAATGTACTATAAAATATCAATTTTGAAATGAGACGAAGCTAGGGAACCCCGAAGAGAAGTCATGCTCGAAAACACGTGAATTTTGAATATTTTTGGTAATTCTAGCTACTATGGGAACCTCGGCTACCCCTGAAAAGGTGCGATTCAAGTTTCTTCACTTCGAAATAGAATCATTTTTTTTGGCTTCTAAAATAGTATTTGATGCAATTTTGTAAACAAAAATTCCATGGAAGTGTTGCAAACTATATTTTAATTCACAGATTTTTCATAAAATTTCAGTTGGCAATGCCTTTACGAAAAATTCTCAAAAAATGATTAAATTTATTTGAATGACCGAACAATTTTGGCTTTGTTCGAATCAATCTATAAACAATTCGAATTAAAAAAAAAAAATAGTACATGAAAATTTGAAAAAAAAACAACGAAAAGATGATTAAAATTACGAAATATTTTCGAAACGGCCGTAATTATTATTCGAAAGTATAAAAAATAATGAAAAGATTGCAAAAAGTTTTAAAAAACATGTAACTTTTCTGAAATATGTTGCCAAAGTGCTTAAATTTTGCTAAAGTGGTCGAAAAATCTTTAAAAAATAGATTTATTCAGATAGGTATATAAAAAAAATTTCGGTAGCACAAAAGAATATAATGCTAGCACAAAAGAGCACAATCGATTGACCCCATTCCCATCCTCCAATCTTTAATGGGCGGGCACCATTTCTGATGCTCCACCCATATAAGGGATGGAGCATAAACGAATATAATGTCAGCACAAAACAGCACAGAGCACAATAGATTGGCCTCACTCCCATCCCTCAATCTTTGATGGGCGGGCACAATTTTTGATGCCCCGCCCATAGAAGGGAGGGAACATGAACGAAAATAATATCAGCACAAACTCAGCACAATCTATTGAGACCACTCTCACATCCCTCCCTTGAATGGGCGGGGCATCCTTTCTTAAGCCCCGCCCAGGAATAGCACAAAGATGAAAAATCAATGAAGGTTTCAACATGTGATATTTATTTTTTCAAAATAGAAAACTTGCACAAACCTCTCTCCATAAACGAAAATAATTTCAGCACAAAATCGCACAAATCGACCACAATCAATTAACCCCACTCCTAACGCTCAATCATTAATAGGCGGGGCATCATTTCTGATGCTCCACCCATAGATGGGAGGAAGCACAAACGAAAATAATATCAGCACAATTGATTGACCCAACCCCACCCCTCAATCTTAAAATGGGTTTGGCGCCATTTCATTTGCCCCTACCAATCTTATATTCATTTTTAAGAGAGGGGGATGAGCACAAATAAAAATAATGCCAGCACATCGGAGCACAACCGAGCATAATTTATTAGGACACTCTCACCTCCCTCCCTTGAATGGGCGGGGCATCCGAAATGGAGCGAACATACTTATGGGTATGAATGATGAATTTTCCTCCAAAAAATGATCATATTATTTAATTCAGATTTTTCATTCTAAAAAAAAAAAACTGAAATTACAAAATAATGTTTAACTGTTTCTACTTGAAAAAATATAAACTATTGGAAGAAATTGAAAATTTTTCCAACTTGGGAAAATATGAAAAATTTACCAACTTGAGAAAATATGAAAAATTTTCCAACTTGGGAAACTCTCTCATTTCTGAATCAGTGACATTCATCAAAAATCCCTGAAAAATAGTCAGAATTGCAGCCCAGCAATAAATCAGTGAACATTTTTCACTAAAAGCCAGTTGGTGAAAGAAAATCACTGGAAATCAGTGAAAATTCACTAAAAACTCAGTGATATTTATGAAATTTACTGAAAAATCTGTAAAATTCTTTGAATAATCAGTGAAAAATCGCTGAAAATCAGTGAAATTCGCTGATTTTTCCTGTGCTGCAATTCTGACTTGTTTATTAGTGATTTTTCATTGATTCGAAATGGAAAAATATTACAAATTTCCCAACTTGGAAAAAAATTTCCAACTTGGAAAAATATAAAAAATATTTCAACCTGAGAAAATATAAAAAATTTTCCAACTTGGGAAACTCTCTCATTTCTGAATCAGTGACATTCATCAAAAATCTCTGAAAAATAGTCAGAATTGCAGAACAGCAATAAATCAGTGAACATTTTTCACTAAAAGCCAGTCAGTGAAAAAAAATCACTGGAAATCAGTGAAAATTCACTAAAAACTCGGTGATATTTTTGAAATTTACTGAAAAATCAGTAAAATTCTTTGAATAATCAGTGAAAAATCACTGAAAATCAGTGAAATTCACTGATTTTTCCTGTGCTGCAATTCTGACTTGTTTATTAGTTATTTTTCATTGATTCGAAATGAGAGAACAATTTTTCAACTTGGAAAAATATTAAAAATTTCCAACTCGGAAAAATATGAAAAATTTTTCAACCTGAGAAAATATAAAAAATTTTCCAACTTGGGAAGACATGACGATTTTTCCGACTCATGGATAGAAATTGTGAATTTTTTCAACCGAATACTGAAAAATCCCGTTAGGGAAGGGAAGTTACCACCCTCCCCCCATCGGTACATCCCTGACTAAAACTTTTTCGCCAGAACTATTCCAGAACTTCATTTACTCCATTTTGATTCTTCAATTAACCACCTTCAAACCTTCGAGTACACATTCCAAACCACATTCTTCTTCTACATATTTTCTCTCACCTCACAAAAAATCCAATTACAAATACATTTTTTCGCATCTGCTTGGAAAAAAATACCACCATCGTAACCTCGTCGTCATTCCGTCTGCGAGCGAATAAAAAGCCATAAAACGGTTCCCCGACCCGAATTATACGGTGCCTGGAATAAATTACTTTCAATTCGTATCTTCGACTGCCCTGTCTGGCCAGCTCCGATGGTCGAATTTGCGGCGCTTTCGAAGCAAAAACAGACCGCAGGAGGAGCATGGAGAAAATGCCGAACACAGATAGCGATATGAAAATAGACCCATCATTATACTTGTACGATGCCAGATATGAAAACATTTTCACGATTTCATTTTCTGTTAACTGATATCAATTTAATTTTATTGCCATTCGTCGTCGACGAGCTACGAGGAAAAAAATACACGACCTATTGCCGATATTGTACAGGCGAAATGGGAAAACCGAAAGCGCCCAGGCAATTCAGCTACGCAACGAGACAAATGTTCGGCAGAAAAAAATAAGCCAGAGAGCAAGCATCAGTAAGCATCGATCTATCGTAACCGACGCAACGATGGGGCCACGAGGAGGGGGGACCTCGTTGGGAAATTTTTTCGACAAGTGTATTCACGTGTAAACACGTAAAAATGTCGTTTGACATCATTTACACCGATAATTACCAGGATCTCGTCGACGTTCACGGTTAATACGAACGATGTGTACGTATTCGACTCCTCTTCCTGCCTTTTTTCCGGCGAAAAAAATGAGTAGGGGGTTCGAACGTATTCGCCAGCGAAGTGGAATTCCACCATATGCCTTATGGGCTGGAAGCTGCAACCCGTACGTACGTGCAGTCTCCTACGTCATCGATGTCGAGCTCGTATTCGCGTCGAATGGAATGCGCCGCACATAAAATTTTATTACTCAGAATTCGAAATTAACGTGTCGAATGCGGAGCTCTGCGAATCAGGCTCGGTACGAATCGAAGCTGCATCTGGAGGGCGAGGCATGCACATGGGATATTTGCACAGCCAGCACGTTCGATCCCATGATTTTCCATCGTTTCGTTTATAGAGCTATCTCATATTGTATCGTATCGCCGAAGGCTCTAATACCGTACGTATTTAACATCGAGCGAAGTTTGGAGGATCCAGAGAGACGGGGGGGTTTTTTCCATCGTATAATATATTACGAGACAAATCGAAAACTACGCGTAGACTTTTAATTCGCGTATAAATCATGGCGACGAAACCGATTGAATCGAGTAAAAACAAAACGAGCTGCGGATTAAGTGTTAAAGTACACATCGTACAGACGAGTTTAATTGTTTCGAAAATGGGAGTCGAGTCGATGCAGCGGGCTCGAATCGAGCACCGATAGATGAAAAGTACCGGAGTTGATTTGTTTTCGACGACTTATTTCCTTCTGCCCGGCTCTCCTCCCCGGGATAATTTTTTTCTTCGTTTTTCGTTTTTCATTAACGTTTTTCCGAAGAAGACGACTCTGCGACGATAAAACCGGCTCCGCTTCTTCGCCTCCTCTCGCCGGTGCATATTTTCCTCAAAACATTCTTTTATTTTTCATTCGTATAAAAAATGTAAAAGAGACCGAGAAAGAAAGAAACGAATCTCATTACAACAATAATACAACGAAGGAAAGAAAAATTAAAAAGATGAAGTATAAAAATTCAATTAAGTTTGATATCATTTTGCGAGCTCGTAATTTTTTTTCCTCTTTTCTTTCCTTATTTTTATATTATTTCTTTCGTTTCTTCACATCAAAGTGAAGACGAAGAAGGTAGAGAAAAACAAGATTTAAAAATGAGAAATAGAAAACGTACCGCTGTGTACGAATTAGAAGTCCTTAAGGAATTTTTTTAATACTTTTGTGTATTTTTTTCTTACTGTTTTTCTCGAGAAAAACAGATATTTTACTTTATTAATTGAGTTGCTTATATAGTTCGAGCTTTGATCGTTCGAGGGACTTTTCATTTTGTTACTTTGGAAATTAGTTCTCGCGTTTTCGCTGCGATAAAGTTTTCCTTCCAGTTTTACCCACGTCAGTTTACTCGTTTCATATCTCCCCTCTTCCATAGGCCTGAATTTCGCTAAGTAATCACTATCTTAATGTACAATGACTTGGAGGGAAAAAATTCCAAACGAGAAAAAATTTGTAAGGGCAATTTAATTTGATTCCCTATCAAATATCTTTTCACTTTGAAGAGAAAGGCTGCTTTTTTTCAAATACTTAAGTAATTCAATCAAATTTTTTTCGATGTTTGAACATTCCAAAACCCTTTTCTCTCTTGAAAAATTTTAGCAGATTTTTTTAAATAAGAATTGAACACTTTTAAAGACGAAGAAGGGTTGTAAATTTTAATATTAGAACATCCGAGTTTTTTTTTTGATAAAATTTGGAAGTTGTTAATTCAAAAACGAGAAGTGTAAAGGTTGAATCTAATTGTTTGGTTATTTCAACTCGCCTACTGATTTTTTAAAACATTTTAGGTATTTTAGACTCATTAGACCTTGCAAACAAAGCAGGCATCATAGCGAAATTTTTGAAGAAAAAATTAACATTCAGTAACTTTTTTTGAGCAAAAAGTGACCAAAAAGTGACCAAAAAGTGACCAAAAAGTGACCAAAAAGTGACCAAAAAGTAACGAAAACTAATTAAAAATTCAATTTTTTCGGGGGGCAATTTTTTGTAGTTTTTTGGAGGGGCAATTTTTTTGTATTTTTCTGCAAACATTTCAAAGATGAATCAACTGAAAAAACATGGATTATTTCATTTATTACATTCCTTCGTCAAAACAACAAACAAACAATCACAAATCTATTTTTTAAAAAATTTTTCTTGAAGAATTTTGAAAAATAACAATTATTTCTACATGAAAATTTTAATTTTTGCCTGATGTGCGAAGAAAACGTGACTTTAGAGAGGAAAAAAGTAACCAAAGTGATCTTTTAGACGTGAAAAGTAACCAAAAGTGACGAACACCCTAAAAAAAGTGACCCGCTATGATGCCTGCCTTGCAAACAAAGTCAAAAATTAAACAAAATTATTCGAACATCCGAAATTTACCTAAAACAAAAAAGTCGTTATTTCATTAAAAAAAATATATATATTAAATTTTCACAAATTTTTGAACACGTTTATTAAATTAAAACTTGACCAAAAATTGTAATATTTCTATTAAGGAGAGACTTTTACAACTTTTTTTTTCGAATTTTTATGAGCCTGATGAGAAAAAAGTTGTGGTGAAATGACCTCAACTAGAGGTGATGAAAATTTCAAATTTTTTGGTCAATTTTCAACTCTTTCTCAAAAAAGTTCAAATTTTTAAAATATAAATCTGCATCGAAATTTTATTGAAATGTTTCGCATTCGAGTTGATGGTTTGTCCTTATCATTGAAAAATTAAAAGACGTGCTGATTTTTTTGGAATTTTTGCATCTAAATTTTGAAATAGTGAACCTAGAAGTGATTCTGACCATTTGCAATCAGTAAAACGTAAGAAACGCATGGCAATTTGCGAATAAAAAACACGCTTTTGATCATCTTTCTCTACCTCCCTCCCCCAATACAAAAAAATCGTAAACCCCTAGACTTGTTTCGCCATTCAATACCTACTAAAGATTACCCATCAACAAAGAAAATTCAGAAATCGTTTTTGAAAAAAATTCAATTTTGAAAAGTTGAGTTTGGGAGACAACATTCATTGACCAAAAAATTTCAAATTTTTGCCACACTTTTTGAATGTCATTTTCCAACTTTTTTTTTCATTTCCATAATTCGAAAAAAATTAAAATTTAGATTTAAAATCATGGATATGCTTTAATGGTGACTTTTTATTAAAATGTTGGATATTTAAGAATTTTTTTTATTTTTCCTATTTTGTAAAATCGCCATGAAATTTTTATTACCTAATTGAAAAATTATAATTAAATTTGACATTTCTGTAACATTTTGACATTTTGTTAGCTTTTGGAGAAAAATTTAATTCGAAGAAATTTTTTCAATTATTCCAAAAGTCGAACAAAAAATTACTGTATAAATTCGCCAAAAAAATTTTAAGCCCAACAAAATGTCATTATGTCAGTGGTGTCCCAAATTCGGTGTAGAAAATTTTGTGTCTCAAATGTGGTGTGAAAAATTTGGCATCGTGTTTCCAAGGATCAATTCATCGCTATGTTGAAAATTTTAAATAATTCATCAAATGTTCCAACATAAGTCGATTTTTTTTGGCTTTTTGAATAATATTTTTTGAAGAATGTTTGACCATGAAATATTCCTCTAATTTATGAAATTTTTTCAAACAAAAAAACACTCTTTTTCGATTTTTCATCTCGTCTGATTCTCATTGCTTCAATTTTCTGGCATCATTCTGCTTCCCTCATCTAAGAAACCGCTATCGCCATTGTGGGTTTTTTTCCTCTCAAATTTTTTCTGGATGAAAAAATGACTCTCTCTTCACCACCTTTTCAAAAACTTTCTAAAAAAATCTGTGTAAATCGTCTTCAGATTCTCTACTTCAAAAATTGTCCTCAGTCAGGATAAAATCAAACGAAAAAACATCACAAATTTGTCCCCTCTTCTAAAAAAAAATTCCAAAACTGAATTTTACAGTCGAAACAAGTAGAAGTAGTGAGGATATTTTTCGAAGTCTCTAAATTTGAATTCGAGTTGAAAAACTCGGAAAAAAATTTCATCAGAGTTAAAATTTGTCATTTTTCAGACCTCTCCTTCCTCCTAATCACAACTTTTGTCAATTTCAGAGAAAAATTCATTTTTTTTCTTTTTTCGCTGTTTTGAGTTCAAAATGTCCTTTTGTACTTGAAACTGCCCCCCCCCAAAAAAAGATTGAAAATTATCTAACTCCGGTAGGAATTACTTCCCTCAATAGTAAACAAATCCAATAAACTGAAAAAATAATTTTGCCCATCATTATCCCATGCCTTCTCTCTTCCCTTCAATTACACGAAATTCGAACGAATTGACGATAAATTTATTCAACTTCTTCCAAACTTTCTCGCTTCAATTCGCAAATTTCTCTTACTTTCGAATTTGTTTATCCTTAGACGAAGTTTTCGACAATTTTCCGGGGTTTCGCTCTAAACAAACACTTTTATGGCACAACAAAATTTCCAAAATTGTATCCTCTCTTTAATAATCTCGTTTATTGTCAGTAAATTTGACTACGAAAAAAAAAACATCAGAGAGAAAAAATTTCCTTCTTTGAAAATCCTTTTTATACCTCTACACCGATAATGGCAACAATGGAAGGGAAAGGGAACCCCCGAACGAGGGCAAAAAATATTCCTAACGAATACTTTACACGTTCGCTCTCGATCTATAAGCTGCTTGAAAAATTTCGACGCTGGAATATTTACATCGCGAAAAAAAGGTAAAAAATACCAAAAAATCTTCCTCTAAAAAAAAATTCAACAAATACGAATAACAAAAAAAGAGGAGTAGGCGCGAAACCCTTACAAAAGGGTGCCAGATTACTCGTTCGCAAACAAACACCATCTACACCCAACTTAAACGATGCTGAATCGGGCATAGGTTCGAATTCGCGAGAACAAATCAACCTCGAATAATTCCTAGCAGCGCATAAAAGGAGCAAAAAAAGATCAGAGGATCGGAGGAGCACCGCAGATTAAAAACGTACACGTATAAAATTTCAATCGCGAATCCTCGCCTTCGTCGAAGTATCAAAGAGTACACGCCGGTTGAAAATTTATATGAATAAACGGTAAATTGTCGAGCCGAAGCTTGTGCATTTTCGTAATGGTAGATGGTACTTCTATCTACACTCGTACTTTTTATTCTCGCATAATACATCTTCTATTCGTTTGGCATTTTTTTACATTTTTTTAAATTGGACAAAGCGAGTGGTTAATTCTCGAGAGCTCGCCGAGCCGCAACTCTTCAACGTGAATTCCACCGAGGTTACTCTTCTTTTTTCATTTTTCTCTGCGATTTGCTTTTTTTTTAACCCGAGCTGAGCCGAACCTCTACCCCAGGACTTGTCTTAGTATTTTCTTTCCTTTAAGGCTGCTTTCTTTGCAGTCTTCGGAACAAAAAAGAAGCAGAGAAAATAACCGAAAGAAATTCCCCGTCGTCGCAGTCGTCGTAAAAATTTACGGGGCAGAATTGTCTGTCGGTGTAATCGAATGGATTCTTCTTGCTCCCACCTTCACTTCGTCGGCGCCGGTTTCATAACTTCGCATATATGAACGAGCATGGTTCAAAAAAACGACCGATTTGAATTGTATCCCTATTTATCCCTCTTGCCTCGTGCCATTCTCGCAGCTAAACTCCCACTTATACAAAAGAAACCTGGTAAAAGTAAAGGTACATGGTATGAATGAAAAATTAAAATAAAGTCTCCTCAAAATAAAGAGAAAGTAAAATGAAAACACGACTTTACATCAGCGACGAATTCGCTTTTTTCTTTTTTCCTTTATAAAGCTTTTCGCGTCGTATAACATCGGAGTAAATTTCACCTCGCAAAGAAAATGAACTCGGTGGAAATGCCAGCGCCAGTGAGTGAGAATTTTCCAAACAAATTTCATTACCTACAGCGATTTTTTTTTCCTTTCGTAGGTCTACGAGTATTTCTTACTGGTACTATTTTCATTATTCTTCATTACGAGAATTTTTCTCTTCTTGTTTCATCTAGGTCGTCGTCGTTGCAGATAAATGAAACATCTTCATAATAAGTAACAGGCTCGAGAGAGGTGGAATAAATTTTAGTAGGGGTTCTGACTCATTTCTCTGTCATTCTTTCCATTTGGGTTTTTTTCATCGAAAAAAAATTCCAAATGAGAGAAAATTGTAATTTATTTCCGCCATTTTTCAAATTAAATTCGACAGAAATTTTTTGTCAACAATTCAAGAAAAATTCAACGGTTGTGATGATACCTATAGGCTGAAAATGAAAATTATTCGCATTTTTGCTTTGAAAATTTAAATAGTCGTTTCCGAATACGTATTAAAACGTGGTTTCGTACGAAATTTTCCGACGTCGTTTGGAAATTTCAATTAGAAAGGGTATCTTTGGAATTCTTGAAAAGACTGTACTTTGAATGTTAGCAAATTCATTTTCTAAACAGAAATTCGTGACTGGGCAAAGAAATCAAAGAATTGTTTTTTTTTTTTGTAATAAAATGAGAATTTTAATTACTTATTGTGAATGGAAATAACGGAATGAAATAGAAATCGATAAAAAATTTAAAACAGGCGAAAAGGTTAAAAATTACGATTTAATTCAATATGAAAAATCAAGGTTGGTAATTGAATGATAAAATGAACTTGTGAACTTTTCAAGAATTTTTCTAGGATGATCCTCCCTAAAAAAAATGTTTGCTTTGAAGAAACTATCAATGTTGTGACACACGAGGGATGGTTTTGAATAGTTTGTTTTCGAAAAACTGGATGTGAAAGTGATTGGATTTAGTCCAAAAACTCTAAACCTCTTCACTTTGATCGAATTTTGGAAAATTCATCATTGTTAAATCCAAACGAAAAATTTTTTCTTCAACATTTCAGACTTGCAAGGAAGGTATCCCAACTAGAGGTGAAATTTTGAGCCGAAACAAAAATAAATCGAAAGTACATCATAAAAAATATCCAAAATTTCAAGTGCTGAAGTCCATTTCTCGAATTTTGGTGAATTGTTGAAATTTGAAAATTGCTTTATCGATCGCCTCTCAAAATATAAAAATTTAATCTAACTAAAAAAATTGAAATTTGATGAACATATACCAATTTTTTGGCCTCCCGAATCGATTGGAAATGGTTCTCTGATGCTAGAAAATAACAAAATATTCTAGAGGCTCCAAAGAATTTCGAAATCATTCCAATTGCGATTCGGAAAAATAAAAATAGGGTATACCAAATTTCAGATTTTATCGTTGATTTTCAGGCGGATGAGGAAAGTAATTTTGGAATTTCAAAAATTCAAAAAATGAATTTCAGCACCTGAAATTTTAGATATGGGGTTCTTTTATGGTGCACTCTCGATTTACTTTTGTTTCGTCTCAAAATTATACTTCGAGTTGGAATTCCTCCCTTGTTGGTATTTTTTGCATTTTTCTACTCCATGAAGTGGGGTGTTGGCGGTTGTGAGCTTTGGACAAGACCCAATTGAAAAAAAATCATATTCCTGCCCAGCACCCGCAAGAACAAACCATTCAACATATCACACATTTCATTTCTTACTGAAGATTCCGATCCAAATTTTGGAGGGATATGTAGCGCTCACTTTCCTTCAGAAATACTTCTCTTGAAAATAATTTTTTTTTCAAGTTTTTCAAGCTTAACAAAATGTCATTATGTCTATTCGTCAAAAGCTTTCAAAGTTTTTAATGTCCAATAAAATGTCATTAAGTATGTCAGTTGTCAATTTTATCAAAATTTTTGAATAAAAAATTTTCATGTCGAATTTTATAGATTTGCCCTCAACACTATACGATATCTATATTGAAAATTCTGAGCAAAACTGGAAAATATGAGATCGAAATTTTCGTCAAATTGACGCGAAATGAACCCACAAATCTATATTCTTACGCTTTTCTGAGCATAGACCAATAGGCAATAGATCAATTGAAATGACGTTGAAAAAAACAAAAAAAAAAAAAAAAAAATTTTCAGAGTTCATTTCGTCAAGAAAAATTCCAAAATGACGCTTCCCAAATTTCAAAAACCTTTTCGATAAATTCAAAATAAAATGTAGAATCCGAAAAAAATCTTGAATTACTTCAATTGAAGTCCGATCGACTCGTATCCATCAAGAAATTAATCGATTTTTTTGGTCCAGAAATCCCTACTTTATCAATGAATAACCAAACCACTTTTTTTTGCAACAATTTTTCAAAAAAATTTCAGAAGTCCTCCCCCCCTTCATCACAACTATTTCGATTTAATTTGCTACGATTCAATTCTGAAAAACTTACATATATCATTTTCAAAACTTTGAAGAGCCCAAACGATAAGAGAATTAGAACTTTCCTCTCATTGAAAAAATATGGTATCTGCTGAATTTGGAAAAATAAAATTTTTACATTTTTTGAATTTTTCTCTTCATTTTTATGACATTTTTCTTGCTTTAAATTTTCCAAAAAAGAGCCCACTTTTTATCCTTTGTTTAAAAAATTCAAATGAGAGGAAAATGTTGAAAATTTATATTTTTTGCAGTAAAATCATCAAAATTCTGGCTATTTTCTGTTTTTTCTGGGGTTTCTTGTCAGTAGACGCCATGAAAAAAAAAGGCTTCAAAATAGATTGAAAAAAAAAACATAAAACTGAAAACAATAATTACCAATTCATTAAAAAATTTGTCAGTACTTTGGTTTCATTTTTTCAAATATTTTTAAGAAAAAGGCGAAATTCAAAAAATAGCATCTCACAACATAATAATTATTATTTTCCTTCAGCATAAAAATCCAAAATCACGAAAACCAAAATAAAACTCAAATTTTTCACCCACAATGGATCAAAATTTGAAAACTCGTTACACGAAAAATCAGCCAAAATGTCTATTAAAATCCTACTCGTTTTCAAATCCCAAACTGACCTTTTTCCTCCCACGCGCCTTAACAAACACCTGTATTATAACAAACCTTCGTCCATTATTTCAGACCTTGAAAACTTTGGGAGAGAAAAAAATCCAAAATAACTGCCGACCTTTAGATGCTCCGTACGTAATTTCACAAAATATCTGCTAAGGTCTGCCGAGCATACAAATGGGAACGACGAACGAACGAGCACACGTTACGATGCGAAAGAAATACGTATCTCGTATCGTGTGACATCCTACATGACTTTCATTTTAATTAGATTTTTAAACCGGAAAATTTCACACCACTTATGTCGTCGTCGTCTGTAGCGCCTACGTATGCCACATACGAATACACACCCTAATTCCAATGCTGGAAAACACAGACACCCGACAAAGAACGCCGCATTATAGAGAATGTAGTGAAAGTGAGAAATACAGGCCCCTGGTAAAAAAAAAACGCAGCTAACAAAGTTGCGGCGCGACGTTCGCGTTAATTCATTACAAGAAGTCGAGTATTATTAAATTACCGCGCACGTTTGCTCCATTATCGAGATCACAAGAACGACGACGACGAGCCGAGCCAAACCGAGGAACAAAAACGAAAGAGAGAAACTCGTACATGTTTCTACCGCCTTTGGGAATGGAAAAAAACGACCTATATTGCCACATAAGTCTTTTTGAAATTGCTTTCGAATAGATGAGCTTTCAACAGTTTCGTCTTTGATGACTCACGTTTCGTTGCCTGAGAAGTCTCAAGTACACGAAATGTCAACGAGTTCACCTTCGCAACAGTATGACCAAGAAATCCCCCACCTTGATGGGAAAATCAAACCTTGGAATGGAAATCTTCGCTGACACGGTGTTGCAGCTTGAGCGATATCGAAAAAGAAGCAAAAGGCAGGAAATAATGCCGAAAGTTCTCGCCCATCCGAAGTCGTTAACCTCACAAGTGAGAAAAATCTTTCTTTGGAAGCCTCCTGCCGCAACTTGTGCTTTTCCGCATGAAAAGTATCTACTGACACGTTTTTAAGACGTGGCGCGCCACCAAATACGAGTAATTTATTTCCAGAGTAAGCGAAGAGAACGCAGGGAAGAGCTAACTTTTAAAACGATACTTTTTAATTGAATTTTAAAACTTTATCGAGGCTAATCAAAAATGCCAAGATTTATTGCCAAGGTATCTTCGGTGAGAGTTTCTTTAACGCCCTTCCTGTAGTTGGCTTCCTTCCTTTGGTGCGGTTTGTTTCGAGTTTAAATTAAACTCGATACGAGAGGTTATTTTATAGTCGTGACGTTGAATCTACGTAGATCGTGATGTTACGTTGGCGATATTTTATTATAAATTATCCTTTTCAGGTGGGGATTTTTTTTAAATACTCGCAACATTTGCCTGTTACCATTAAAGAAAAAATCAATCAATAGCTTTCCTATAGTCAACGTCCAAATAGTATCTCCCAGACAACTTTTGAGTAATTGTTTAATCAATTGTAAAATCGTTCATTATCACAACATCAGCAATCAGTTCATCGATTCCAAGAAGTCTGATCACCTGAAAAAACTTTTTTCTTCAAAAATATCGACTTTGACAGTTACATAACTTGTCGATTCTAAGAAGTTTATTGATTTCGGCAAAAAATTTTCTTTGAAAAAAACTAGGCAATGGCATTCGGTCGACTAGCTATAAAAGATGAAACACATTTATGTTTTTTGAATGAACATTTCAAAAAATACTCAATTTGGAAAATCGACAATTACCAATTACTCATGATTGAATCTCAGAAGGTATCTTCCAGTTAATTCTTGAAAATTTACCATCCATTTGCGGAATTGATCTATATTAAAAGAATCTACAAGTCTTTCATCGAATCCAAGAAATTCGGTGACATTCAAAGATACCCTTTTTCTTTTGGAATGAAAAATAACTAGCATTGAACCCAGACGACATGAACGGTTGTGTCAATTTTTTGCAAGGGAAGGAAGTTCGGAAGATTTTCTAAAAATTGGACGATATTTTTCAAAACTTGGTCAATCTTATAAAAATTGCACAGTTTTCCAAAAATTCGACAATTGATCAAAACGTGGAGAAATTTTCAAAAACTTGGACATCAACAAAGCTATGTATTGTGAGTGAAATGAAGTTGGTTGATTGATTGAAAGATTTTTTCCAAAAGCTGGACGACTATCCAAAATTGGATCTTTTCTGGATAATTCTTCAAAATTGTAGGATTTTCCAAATTTTGGAAAAATTTTTAAAAACTGTAAGCTTTTTAGAACCTTGAAGAATTTTTGAAAATCGTACGATTTTTAAAACTGGGACAATTTTTTCTATAGTCAAACCGAAAGGTTTTTCGAAAATTGGATGTTTCCTAGAAAATTTTCAAACCATTGATGAATTTTTTCTAGATTTAGACAACTACCTGTCTAAAAATCGATAAAAATTACACGACTTCCCAAACATTTGCCAATTTTCTCAAAAAACCGAAGTGTAATAAAAGCAGGACGTCTATTTTATGAGCTTTTCGAATTTTTATAATTATTTTATGAACTTTCTGGTTTTTATCTTTAGTTTTCAAAAAAAAAAAAACTAAAGTACAAGAATTACAAAAAAATATGCTGAAAATTTTCAAGAATAGAAGAAATAAAACAGTGAATAATTCTTCTTCAAAGTGAACAAATAAAGAAGAAATTATTAGAAATTCTTTGAAAGTTTCATTAAAAAAAATTAAGGATTTTTTCATGACCTTCCCGATTTTTTAAAAATTTTACTATTTTTAAATGGCTTTTATAAGTTTTTTGAAGTAGAACACCTTGAATAATTGATAATTCTTAACAAATCATATTTTCTAAAACTTGAAAGATAATTTTCTAAAAATTAGAGGACAATTTTCTAAAATTTGTGGGACAAGTTTCTAACATTATGAAACCATTCTTTAAAAATTAAAGAACAATTTTCTAAAACTTGGAGTAAAATTTTCTAAAACTTGGAGTAGAATTTTCTAAAAATTGGGGGACAAATTTTCTGAAAAAAGAAAACAATTTTCTGAAGCTTGGAGAACAATTTTATGAAACTAAGAGAACAATTTTCGAAAAAATTGGGGAACAATTTTCGAAAAATTGGGGAACAATTTTCGAAAAATTGGAAAACAATTTTCTGAAGCTTGGAGAACAATTTTTATGAAACTTGGAGAAAAATTTTCTAAAAATTGGAGAACAATTTTCTAAAAATTGAGGGATAAATTTTCTAAAAATTGGGGGATAAATTTTCTAAAAAATGGAAAACAATTTTCTGAAGCTTGGAGAGCAATTTTATTAAAATTGGAGAACAATTTTTTGAAACTTGGAGAACAATTTTTAGAAAATTGGGAGACAAGTTTCTAAAAATCGGGAAACCATGTTTTAAAAATTGGAGAACAATTTTCTAAACCTTGGAGAGAATTTTCTAAAAATAGGGGGATAAATTTTCCAAAAAATGGAGAACAAATTTCTGGAACTTGGAGAACAGCTTTATAAAAACTGGGGAATAATTTTCTGAAAACTGAATAATTATTTCCTGATGAAAACAGTTTTTTGAAAATTGAAAAACTATTTTCTAAGAAATGGAGAACGATTTTCTGAAACTTTGAGGACAATTTCCTGAGAGCTGGGGGATTATTTTCTGAAAATTTGAGACTTTTTTTTGAAAATTGGAAGCTGATTTTATAAAAATTGGAGAATTTTTCAATACTTTAACACACTATTATTCAAAAATTGATGATCCCCAAGTTCGGGAAATTATCTAAAACTTGAACGATTTCTAAAACTTGGAGCGTTTTGCAGATTGTAAGGTGTTTCAAAAGTAAAACTTTTTCACTTATGAAAAGTAGGTAACAAACAAATCCATAAGTCCTAGAAATTGAATAATTTTTGTAAAATGTTACCATTTACAAAAAATTTGGCAACATTTTCAAAATCTAAAAAAAAAACTTTAATCCAAAACTGGAAAATTTTTGGATTCTTGCATTTTATATTATTCAGGTACAGCTCAATATTTTGAAAAATTCGACCATTTGCTTCGAAATAAAAAAATCGACAACACCCCGATTTATTCAACGTATCTTTCCTGCTGCAAAATTTCGCCTGAAAACAATTCCTCATTCGAAAAGCCCTGCCAGTTCGACAAAACTTTCTCCAAAACCCATCCAACACTCAAAATCAACCACTCATCCAAATATCTCCACTCGTCACACATAATTCACGTTCAATCGCATCATCTCCATCGGGAATCCGTGATCCATCACGTTTCCCGAAAAATCTCACCCGACGGCCCCGACCAATAATTATTATAATTCGTCGACGTAGATTCGAAGAACACTCCGCGCACTCTGCGACCAAATCCCCATGGGTAGGATTTTTTCACGCTCTTTTTTTGTCACAGTTTCAATTTTCTCATTTATATTATAATTTATTTTCAGATAATGACTTTATACCCGTTTATTATGCAAAAAAATTTATAATTAATGGCCGAAGTTTTCGCATATTTTAACGAACGTGCTTAATTTCGGCAAAAGGATTTACGTATATTTTCGTTAGTTTGGAAAAACGAGCAGAGCCGCGGGGCGGGTGAAATTGATTTTTTTTTCACCAGCTCTTCTGCTTTTTCATCGTTTCTGCCCCGACATCCCCTCCGACCCAGGGTCGTTATTGGTTCTCTCTCTTATCGTTTTGGCTCGTTTATAATTTCATGTAGTTGTTGTTTTTTACTCTCTGCTCTCGCGAAGGGTTCTTTCTCACGTATCTGCCGATGCTATGGGTATTTTCACCCTGCCTTCGTGCAGCTCTCGGGTGCTCTGCGAGATACATAGATTACGGTATAAGAAATGGCGCGTAGACGTTTCTGTACCAAAAAATTTTACTAATGGGCCAAAATACCGGATTTTTTTCATGATTTGGGGATCTGAAGAGGTATACAGCGGAGAAAGAAGGATTCTCTCTCGATGCTGAAATTGTAACTATATATGACCGTACTAGGAGTATTTTTTTCTGCCTTTTTTTTTTTTGTATTATAAATCGATTACACCGCATGTATTGCGAGCAGTATAATACATTAGGCAACGAGTCGACACGACGTTAAAAAAATACACGTACAGCTACAAACGAAATGTTAATCCGAAATTTATTAAGTTTCGGCTGTTGGGCGTTTTGTGTGATTTATCGATGTAGGGGTTAAAGAGCGAGCGGCTCGTTTTGAATTTGAAATATCGCGTACGCGTTCAACGCCGCGCCAAAGTTACTGCTCCGTCGTTCGGGAAGCAGTACGCGAAAAAAAATGAATAAAAAATTGAAATTTCTCCGCCACGAGGTTACATCAGCAACGGTTATTTTTCGAGCGAAAAAAAAAAACGAGCGACGATGTAAGATATTCCTCGACTTTGACGAAATTTCATCAATTTTTTCTCCAGCCTTCGCTCTCGTCTTGGCGAGAATTCCAATTTCTTTGAAATTTTTTTCGATTTCTCTCTCCAGGTTCGTTGTACGAGTACAATTTCGCCGAAATCCGCCTAAGATGAATTTCATACCTCATTTTATCGATTTTCATCGTGAAATTTTCATTACTTTTTTTGACACGGCTGTGTACGACGTATTCTCGACACAGGCGCGCGAGGGAAAAAAACAGAAAAGGTGACAATGATGTTAACGCCGCATCAGCTCACGTCGAGGAAAAAATTCGCCCAACGAGAAAAAACCTCCAAGTGGAGAAGAAACCATCATCGATTTATTTTCGTTCGCTAGCTCGCTCGTTCATCGTCGTGTCGTCGAAACGGTTTCGCAAATCGCCGCGTGCCGCGATAATACGACGAGGTAAATAGGCCACATTAAACTATACCTCTCGGTATTCTTTTTGCCGGCTTTTTTCGTTATGGGGTTTCTATTCTGGGGCTACTACGTGTACGTATACTCTTCGCGGGTACTAAAAAGCGAACAAAATTGCTCTCGTGTTATTTTATTATATAGGTAGTTTAACGCGTTTTTATATGCTTACTCGGGGCGAGAAAGGGAGATGGAAAATACTTACGTTTTCCTTTCAACTCCCCCTACTCTGTTTTCCTACATATACGATTCTGTTTTGGGGTATATGGTATCGAATACCAGGGCAAATTTTTCACGGACGCGATTTATACGCTCATTTTAGTACTATAAATAAAGTTATACCTATACAAATTTCGCCCGTATGCTATTTTAAAGACGTTATAAAGCTATATGAAATTCAATAAAAATTTCTGTAACGCCTGTAACGTGGCAGATGGGCAGAACATGCGATTTATACTGCATGATTTTTTTTTTTTCAAGGAGATACATCGAGTCAATTATTACCCGAAAAATGAAAATTAAGAACGAATTTTCCGTACGAGTCGTACTGAAAGTACAGTAGAATTATTTTATACAGTCTCCATCGCTAGATGAAAAAAAAATTACAGAACGTAAAATATTCAGTTTTCAATTCTCTACAACTTTTATTTCATAATTTTTTTGATGTCTCCAATTTTTTGAAACCGGTAGTTTCCTTGAATGATTTTTTCCCAAGTCGATGACCGGTTATCGAAAAGTGGAAATATCGAAAAAAGTTTGAAACAAGATTGTAGAAAATTAAAGACTGAAAATTTTACGTTCTTTAATTTTTTCTTCATCTAGGAATGCGGAAGAGTTATGGAATAAAAATAAGGCATAATACTCAAGCCCTTTATACCATAGCTTCTTTCCATTGCAAGATGAAGAAAAAAATACAGAACGTAAAATTTTTAGTCTTTGATTTTCTACAACTCTTGTTTCAAACTTTTTTCGATATCTCCACTTTTCGATAACCGGTTATCGACTTGGAAAAAAAATCATCCGAGGGAACTACCGGTTTCAAAAAATTGGAGATATCAAAAAGATTGTGAAATAAAAGTTGTAGAGAATTGAAAACTGAATATTTTACGTTCTGTAATTTTTTTTTCATCTGGCGATGGAGAAGAGTTCTGACTTGAAAAATCAAAAATTGTACTCAAACCTCTTCTACGACAACTTCTTTCCATTTCAAGATAGAAAAAAAGGCATGAAACAAAAAATAATCACTTTTTACTTCTCTACAACTTTTGTTTCAAACTTTTTTTCATATCTCCACTTTTTTGGATATTATTGACAACTGGTTCGAAACCGCTGAACCGGTTTCAAAAAAAATTTATCACATTTTAATCGCGCCAGTGCGTAGACTTTATTTCAATAAAAAACCGCCCCCCCATTTTTTGACCCAAACCGGTTTCTCAATTTGTGGGCATCCTATGGGCTGAAAGTTTGATTATCAATCTTCAATGTCCTCGACGAAAGGGACACATTGCCGTTTTAACCGTCTTTTAATATCTCTTTTCACTTCTGAGATATTGAGAAATGTTTCAATTTACCAAGACTTTTGTGTCATACTGTATAGGTAAAAATTTCAAATGAAATTTCACCTTAATTTCAAATGACTATCAGAATGAATATACCATAGTTATGAAAAATGTTGTCATTGGGTCATTCCATGTCAGATCATTAAACTTGCTTCAAAAATAGAAGAGTATTAATTCTGCAAACTGCAGATCTCCAAGTGCTTTGAGAGGAAGGTATTCGAACTCGAAGTAAAATTTTGAGCCAAAACAAAAAAAATCGAAAGTACATCATAGAATAACCTTATATCCAAAATTTCAGATTCTAAACAGCAATTCTCGAATTTTGACGAATTTTTGAAATTTTAAATTTACCTGCAAAATATACTGAAATTCAGTATATACCCCATTTTCGACCTCCCAAATCGATTGAAAGTGGTTTCGAGATGTTTCAGAGCCTTCGAAAATTTTTGGGATTTTCCAGCCCTAGAGAAAAGCACATAAAAATAGTCCATAAGAACTTTAGCACCCATAATCGCGGATTACCAACATTGGGAGGTCAAAAATAGGGTATCTACCAACTTTCAGTTTTTTACCTAGATGCGTATTGCGTAGGTACGTAATCAGTGTATTTTTGAATTTTTTTCCTGAAAAATTTTCCGCTAAAAAATATGGATTATTTGAATTGGAAATAACAAATTTCGAAAAATTGTGCTTTAATCGATCAGATCACCAGTATGGGTAATCCGCGATTATGAGTATAGCAAGTGGACCATTTTCATCTGAAATTTGTCAAAAATTCAACAAACTTTGAAAAATGTATTTAGTTTTGTCAAAAATTGACAAATTATACATTTTGTAAAATATTGGTAACTTTTGAAGATTGAATACATTTTTCAAAAATTTATCAAGTTTTGTCCAAAATTTACGCATTTGCTTCGGTAAAATTTTGATACAACATTGGAAAAATTAACCGAATTTCAAAACTTAAAAATTGAAAAATTAGCGACTTTTCATGAAATTGGATACGTTTTGAGAAATTATAGGCTTTTGAAAATTTGAAAATTGATGAAATGCTGTTAAAAACCTTTAACTTTGCGACACGTTGGTTGATTTTCGTGAAAATAGCAAATGTTTAAAAACTAATCAAATTTTTTCCTAAACTAGTAAACTTTGTTTTGGCAAAAACTTTCTAAAAAAAATTAAAAACAAATCAAATTCTAAAACTTTTAAATTAAAAAATTGGACACTTGAAAATCTGGAAAATGTTTCAAAAATAGAACAAAATTCAATTTCTGGTAAGATAGTGAGTATGGTTCCTGTCCCTATCGAGTTAAAAATAATTCAAAATGTTGGTATTCATGAAAAACCAATCAAAAAATTGACCATTCCTCCTTTCACCCTTGCCTGAGTATGGGGTCATGCTAAAAATTAAATTTCTTCTATCACAAGAAGTCCAAAAATGTTGAAATGTCAATAGATTATAGACATGTATATTGATGATTTCTTCACAAAAATTTCCTGTATTTTCTGAAGTTTTTGACTGATTGAAATTTCAAAAATTCGCCAAAAAAAGGTAAGGTGGAGGTCATGAAGAGAAGCTCAAACAATACAAAAAAAAAATTGAAAATTTTTTTATTAGTTCATTAACTAAAAATTTCAACATTTTTGTATAGTCGCCTCCAGAGAAAGAAAATATTGAATTTTGAGTATACCTATGGTCTTGTGACCAGAAATTGGCAAAATCACGAAACTGGTGATTCGAATTCTGATCATGAATCACGCTTAGAGAAATGATTCATCTGATCATTTTTCGAATCACCATCTTGTCAGGAAATCCTCTTTACTTCAATTTTGTCTAAAATTGGTAAACTTTATTCTAACAAAAATGTTGCTAAAAATTGTAAAAAATGGCTAAATTCTAAAATTTTACAGCAATTCCCAAATTTTGAAAAAAAAATTATTTGTTTGTAAATTACACTTGATATATATTTTTTTCGATACCTAGTTACCTACGTACTTGAAAAACGTTGATTATGTAAAAACAGTTATTAATCGGGAATATTTTCATTTTCCCCTAATTTCTGGTCAAGTTTCGTCCCTTTCCCTCTTATTCCTATTTGTGCTTTTCATTTCATTAGTTCATTCTTGACATTTTTCGTAAAAATAACGTTTCAAATTTCAATCTAAAAAAATTTGACAAGGAATTCCTGGAGATTCGACACAAAAAAATTTCCTTCTCAAAATTTCCATTAAAAATATATAGAATTACAAAAAAAAATTCTATGATCCTTGAACTTTTCCCTTTCGAGTACCATCCTTACTAACAAATACCAGAACATAGAGACAAACTATGCGGAATAGACAACCGAAAATGAACGAAATCCAAATCTCAACCGTAGGATGAAAATTTCGAAGCGAAATTTTGTATCCACCGCGTAGGCTGAAGGCTGCGAAAAAGTCGAATATGTGGCGTAGAGAATACTACACTATAACATTTTGCGGCACGGTGCGGTAACAATAAAATTTATTCGACTAGAATGGAATGCTAAATAGTGGACGATGGCTTATTGCGGCGGTCTCGGGTGTATTAAGATATGAAAACGCCGGCATATAAGATGTAAACGAGACCGAGAGAGATAGAATGACATACCGACCTGGGGAAGCTCGCCAGCGTGTATCCCGTTTTGTGTTCGGAATTACGAAGTATTATCGAAAACCAGCCAGAACTGGGCGTTTTTCTATCTTTATCTGCGTTTCTCTTTTTCTCTGCTTAGGTACCTTCGCGTGTATGGTTTTATGGTTCGAATTTGCTGCTTTACGTGGATTAGCCAGATAAAAACCATAGGCCGAAATAGTTGCGAATAAACACAGCAGAAACGCGAAAATTGCTCGTTTCTTCTTTCAATTGCGAAATATGTAAGCAAGTAGTACGTACACACAAAAAAGATGGTAAAAATGACGCACATGTGGAATATTTCTGGATTTGGCGCTGCAAAAGTCAGAAAATAAGTTTCCCAAATTCTATGAAAAATATGCCTAGTTCAACTCCCAACTAGCAGATTTGCACAAATTTTTGAGCCCCAGACCCCGTCTTTTTCGCGGTGTTACAACTCAAAAATCAAAAATTTTGGTTTTTCGGCCACCCTAGTAAATATATCTATCGTTTTTAAGCTAAATTGTTCCTCAATTACGTGGTATATTTGAGGAAAATTTGTGTTTGCTATCAGAATATATATTTTTTAGAGTGCTTAATTCGATTTTAAACTCATTTTTAGTGCTTCTCATAACCCACCCATCCCCTGTACAGAGGCTATACAGGGGGATGGAAACTCAAAATTTTAGAAAATATCGTGTTGGGTGTGCAAATATATGTTTTTTGGGGTGCTGAATACGATTTTGAACTCGTTTTCACCCCTCTTGACAAGCCACCTCTGTACAGGCGGATGGAAACTTAAAATTTTGGAAAATATAGTGCCGGGTAAATACATAGATGTTTTCGAAGGTCCTGAGTTCGATTTCGAACTCGTTTTCACCCTTTCTGATGAACCACTCTCTATAGAGGGGAATGAAAATTCAAATTTTTGAAAAAAAAACAATTTTGACGCTCAATACAGTATTTTTTTTTAATTTGAGGTTTCACCCCCCTTTTAGGAAGTGAGTTATTGGAGCAAGTGAAAACAAGTAAAAAATCGAATTCAGGACACCAGAAAACATATATTTCGACACCCAACATGATAATTATGTTTCAAAAATTTATACGTTATCCCCTCTTTACGGAGAGGGGGGAGGGGGTAATCGGAAGGGATGAAAACGAATTCGAAATCGAATTCAACACCTCCGAAACTATATATTTTGACACCCAACACGATATTTTTCGAAAATTCGAGTTTTCATCCCCCTGAACAGAGGAAGGATTATCATAAGGGGCAAAAACGAGTTAAAAATCGGATTCAGGATTTCAAAACAACCCTGTTCATCAATTTTGATGTTCCTATAGTCTCACAAATTCCATTTTTGGAGCCTCAAATCCAGAAATATGCCAGGTCTTCCTGAAAATTTAGCATGCCAAAATTTCGAAAATGTGGGTATAGAGTAGGGTGGGCCGAAAAACCAAAAATTCTGATTTTTGAAAAGTTACCCCCACAAAAGTTGTTGGCTGGATAAACTATAAAAATAGAATGAAAATTTTCAAAATCGATTCATATTTTCCGATCGCGCAAGAGCCTTCAGTTCTTCAAAAATATCAAAAAATCAAAATTTCAAAAATTTCGAAAAAATTTAAAATTGACTAAAATTAATTTTAGAGCTTCTGTATTTACTATCTAGACCAAAAAGCACATTTTTTTGAAAAAATCAGTGTTTTATAACTTTTTTCAATTTTTTTCAGAGGTGAAGAACATGAGAAATTTAAAAAAACTATAAAACATGGAATTTTTTCAAAAAAGTTGTGCTTTTTGCTTTAAATAGGCCCTAAATGAGCTCTAAAATTGTTTTCGATGAATTTTAATTTTTTTTTAAGTTTTAAAACATGTTGAATTATTGACGATTTTCAAAGAATTGAAGGCTCATGCGCGATCGGAAGATATAAACCGATTTTGAAATTGTTTATTTTATTTTTCTAGTCTATCTAGCCAACAACTGTTTTTGGGGGTAACTTCTCAAAAATCTAAATTTTGGGTTTTTCGGCCCACCCTAGTATAGAGGTTTTCAAAGCCACTGAATCCATTTTAAACATAATTTTGGCCGAAAACTGAAAAGAGGCCACAAGCGAGAGGAAAAGTTAAGAAATTTCAAAATTTTTGATTTCAGCGAATTGGGTATCAAAATGTATAGTTTTAGATCTGCTGAGTTCATTTCCGAAGTCATTTTGACAAAAAAACCAAAAGAGACCTCAAAGAGGGGGGGGAACAAAATTTTTTAATTTAGTGAGTAGGATATCAAAATGTATGGTTTTTGACCTGCTAAGTTCATTTCTGAAGTCATTTTCACCAAAAAACCAAAAGGGGCCTCATGGCGGGAGGGGTAAAACATGGAATTTTTTATTTTAGCGATTTGGTTATAAAAATGTACATGTTTTATACCAGCTGAGTTCATTTCCGAAGTTATTTTGACCAAAAAACCATAATTGGTCTCAAGGGGGGGAGGGGCAAAACTCAAAAATTTTAAAATTTTCCTCTTTCCCTTAGAGCCCTGTTTTCAGTTTTCGCCCATGATGATGCTAAAATCAGGGGTTCAAAAACTTTATGAAAACGAAAACGGAAAACAGAAAAAAATATTATTTTTCCAACATTTTACAAAAACGAAAAAAATGAAAACAAAATTTTATAAATAACGTGAAACAAAAAGAAAAAAAATCTTTTCGTTTTTTATTATTTTTTTTCGACATTTTGGTAGCGAAACAGTGATTTAAATTGATTTTCGAATCCTTACAGACCTGCGGTGGGATGGGGTATAAATTTTCAAAATGAAATATTTGGGGTACAAAAAGCTCAAAATTTCTAAATTCCAACTCTCAAAAATCAAGTGAAAAGTAGTTAAAAGTCAATTTACGATGGCGAAATCTTGAAAAATTCGGGTTTTCAATCATAAAAAAAACTGAGATTTCATAAAGAATGGAGAAACATAAAATTGAAAACTGAATCTGTCTTTATATGTTTCATTTCATGGGATAATGACTCGAGAAAATAATGGCCGTTCATTTTTTATTTCAGTTTATGAGAAAATTCATTAAAAACACCACATTTTGGCAATTTTCTTGCTCTTTTGATAATTTTTTTGACTTTTCAGTTTTTATCGTTATATTCGATTACTATACATAATGTATTCATATTTTGACTTCCAAAAAAAAATTCAAAAACGAAAAAAAAAGTTTTAATTTTATTAAAAACGAAAAGAGCAAAAACGAAAACCAAAATCGTAAAAACAAAAACAAAAACAGAAACGAAAACCTAAAAATTTTCCGTTTTTGAAACACTGCCTAAAAATGGATTCAGCAGCTTTGAAACCCCCAATATACAAATTTTCAAAATTTTGGCGTCCTAAAATTTCAAATAGTGTGTGACATTACGCTGACGTAGGTAAAGGTATACCGTGTTCTCTTTAGAATCTGCTACGACAACGATGATCATCGCACGTGCTGTATTTTTTATACAACTCGTGTAAGTATAATATCGAATCGTCGGCGACGACCGAGCGTCGGCACGAATTCGAATTTTCTCGGCTTTTCAATTCTTCTATTATCGCGCAAAGGCAGAGATATGTTTGAGATATGTAATGTAGAATGTAGAAAGTACATATGCGTACTCGGGCCAGTTAATTGCATTTCTTTCTTCGCTGACTTTTGAAAACACCCGAGAGTAATGAAATCTCGCCATAGACTCGACCATTTTCCCTCTCAGTACCGCCATCGTCGAGTTTTTCAAAATAATTGGACTTCGAAGTTAATTAAAGCGTTCTCGTATAGTATTATGTACGAAACGGTCTTAGGCGGTATTCGCGAATCTGCGAAGCTCGAATATAGTCGCCCTATTGTCATCTCACCACCGGGAACGTCGAACGAGGAAAAAATGTCAAAATGATATTTTCATCGGAGACCAACGCTGAGATGAATTTATGAGAAAAAGATCGGCTTGTTTTTCAACAACAAAAAATCAAGACGGGACGGTTCCGTGGCTACTATTACGTGTATGGCGGGGGGAGGGGGAGGCCACGACGCAGCAATATAGCGAACGATCTGACACGAAGCATAGCTCATTAAAAAGGATTTTCTTTCCACTCTCGCCATACACATGTACAACGTGCTGGACGCGAGCTGGGTGGAAAATCTTTGAATAATTCAACGAGACAAGCGAAGGCAATTTTTTCGGGTATATTTTCGTATAAGGGACAATGACGACGACGGCAAAGAGCAAATTATAGATGCGTCGTGAAATACCTATTTTCGGCGTGATTGTTGATTTATAAAATAACCTTACTGTAAGGTGTCTATTTTCACCCCCTTGGTGTTTCCTGCGGGGGATCCCTTCGTATTGTTGACTCAACAACTAAGTCCGGGAGCTTAAACAACGTAATGTGTAATTTTTACAAAACACGAGGCATCGATAAAGGAGGAAAATATGTATCAAGGACGAAAACGACATCGACAGAGGGTCGAATCTCGACAAGAAAAATGTACCGGGGGTTATAATGGGCGAAAATTTATATTTTACGAAGAATAATTTGCTAGAGAGGAAAAGGTACGACGATACGAGGCTGGGAAAACAGACCATAGCGAAATACCTACCTAAAGCACATTCGCATTCTTGGTGAAAAAGGTAACCGTGGGTCGGGTCCGGTTCTAGATATTTTAATTCTTTCACTTTCGTATTAACGATGCCACATCCGGCTCGATTACCTGCTGGCACGTAAGCTTTATACCCTTATTACGGACGATCGTAGGTTTTCCATTGTTCATCGATCGTGTTATTCGTCGAATTAAAATAAGCTACTCGTAATATTTCGATGACAGCTCGTTGAAGAGAACTGGACCCTGATTCGGGTACATCTACACCTTTTCGCCGATATACGTAAGAGATTAATTGTTTAGAGCGGAATTTATGTTCGGAGCGAGTCGAACCTTTGAATGTGGTGTTTTCGAGTCAGTTATTATAAATACGATTTATACGAAAGGGACATTGTGGCCGGTGAAGATTATTTTCGGTGTGCGAAAATTTCACTCTTGTAGGATAACAAAAGCAGAAGCTCGACGTTGGAATTGTACGAATGTATGACGTACGAATCGTTAAAACTTAATATTTTTTATGAGCTAAAAATGACGAAAAAAATTATTGAAAATGACAAACAAAAAATTTATTTTTGAATCACGAACAGATCAAATGGTGGTGGTGGTGGGAGGGGTAAGGAGGTCAGTTCGTCCCCTAATTGCAACAAAATTACATTTTTCGCCTACGAAATTGGGTAAAAAATCGAACAATTTTCATTGTTTTTGGAGAGAAAAGTCGTGCTTTGAGTCGAAAAATCATGAAAAATTCTATTGCAGTTGGCAATTTTCAATCCCCCCCCTCTCCATATAACAATTCCGATTCGTCTCTGCTTGAAAAAATATTAAGATTATATAATATACTTATACAAAATTTTGCAAAAACAGTCAAAACACTGCTTAAATTTTTTTTATAATTTAAATGAGGCAAAAATTGACACAAAAATTGATCGAAAAAAAAATTGTTGAAATATTATAAAAATTTCCTCAACAAAACAAAAATTGTAGAAACTGTTCTAAAAACATGAGAAAATTGTCACATTTGTGGCTCCAGAAGTGTGATAAATGTTTGGAAAAACAAAGTTACAATGACAGCACAATTTTTCAACATTTTGAAAAAAATCAAATTACTTAACATTAAAATGCAAGGGTATAATTGTTCAAAAATTATCGTAACGAAAACATCGATTAAAATTAATCAAATTACTAGATGTCCAAAATGTTGTGAAAGGGTTGAAACAGCCCCAAAATGGATCGACATATAACAAAAACATGTTTAAATTACACATAACTTTTAAAAGTTAAGTTTTTATTTAAAACAAATTCTTAAAATTTTCCAGAGGGAAATCAAAGTTGAACGGTTAAAGCGACAAAAAATCAAAATTCTGGTATAAATGGAACTTTTCCTGATTTTTTCGACTCGAAATACTTTTTTAGATTTTTTCGACTCAAAACACTTTTTTAGATTTTTTTCGACTCTAAAACTTTTTAAAATTTTTTCCGACTCAAAATAATGAAAATTACCAAAAAAATAAAGTTCACTTTCGAAAATTTCTCAACTCAAATCTCATTTTTTTCAACCGAATGTTGTAAATTAACTTTTTGAGGGAACAGAAGTACTCCCTCTCCCATCCTGATTAATCCGTCCCTAAATTTTTTTCAACTTTTTGCGCAGATTTGAAAAACTTATGAAAATTTGATAAGGTACCTAACAAAAATTGATGAAAATTTGATAATAAAATTGAGGAAATTTTGATTATAAAATTGATGAAAATGAGATAATAAAATTAATGAAAATGAGATACCTAATAAAATTAATGAAAATGAGATAATAAAATTGATGAAAGTTTGATAATAAAATTGATGAAAGTTTGATAATAAAATTGATAAAATTTTGATAATAAAATTGATGAAAATTTGATTATAAAATTGATGAAAATTTGATTATAAAATTGATGAAAATTTGATAATAGAATAAATTGGTGATAATTTGATAATAAAATTGATGAAATTTTGATTATAAAATTGGTGAAAATTTGATAATAGAATTGATGAAAATTAGATAATAAAATTGATGAAATTTTGATAATCAAATTGATGAAATTTTGATAATAAAATTAGAATTGATGAAAATCTGATTATAAAATTGATGAAATTTTGATAATAAAATTGGTGATAATTTGATAATAAAATTGATGAAAATTTGATTATAAAATTGGTGAAAATTTGATACCTAATAGAAATGATGAAAATTTGATAATAAAAATTGATGAAATTTTGATCATAAAATTGGTGAAAATTTGATAATAGAATTGATAATAAAATTGATGAAATTTTTATAATAAAATTGATGAAATTTCGATAATAGAATTGGTGATAATTTGATAATAAAATTGATGAAATTTTGATTATAAAATTGATAAAATTTGATTATAAAATTGATGAAAATTTGATAATAGAATAAATTGGTGATAATTCGATAATAAAATTGATGAAATTTTGATTATAAAACTGGTGAAAATTTGATAATAGAATTGATAATAAAATTGATGAAATTTCGATAATAGAATTGGTGATAATTTGATAATAAAATTGATGAAATTTTGATTATAAAATTGATGAAAATTTGATGATATAATTGATGAAAATTTGATAATGAAAGTGATGAAAGTTTGATAATGAAAATGATGGAAATTTGATAATGAAATTGATGAAAATTTGATAATGAAAATAATGGAAATTTGAATGAAAATTGATGAAATTTTGATAATCAAATTGATGAAATTTTGATAATCAAATTGATGAAATTTTGATAATCAAATTGATGAAATTTTGATAATAAAATTAGAATTGATGAAAATCTGATTATAAAATTGATGAAATTTTTATAATAAAATTGGTGATAATTTGATAATAAAATTGATGAAAATTTGATTATAAAATTGGTGAAAATTTGATACCTAATAGAAATGATGAAAATTTGATAATAAAAATTGATGAAATTTTGATCATAAAATTGGTGAAAATTTGATAATAGAATTGATAATAAAATTGATGAAATTTTTATAATAAAATTGATGAAATTTCGATAATAGAATTGGTGATAATTTGATAATAAAATTGATGAAATTTTGATTATAAAATTGATGAAAATTTGATGATATAATTGATGAAAATTTGATAATGAAATTGATGAAAGTTTGATAATGAAAATGATGGAAATTTGATAATGAAATTGATGAAAATTTGATAATGAAAATAATGGAAATTTGAATGAAATTGATGAAAATTTGATTATAAAATTGATGAAATTTTGATAATAGAATTGGTGATAATTTGATAATAAAATTGATGAAATTTTGATTATAAAATTGATGAAAATTTGATGATATAATGGATGAAAATTTGATAATGAAATTGATAATAAAATGGAAAAAAAATTTGAGAGGAAGATTTTATAATAAAATTTAAGTAAATTTGATAATAATGAAAATTTGAGAAAATTCTAATGGTTCGACATCTTCAGCATTTTGAACATGTTTTGTGACATTCTAAGACAATTTTACATGATTTCTAACAATTTTTTTAAATTACTTTTATGATATTTCAGCATAATTTCAATGAAATTTTCACAGTTTTTCCTCAATTTTCAACGAATCTTATGACGTTACAAGAAAATTACATTTTTTACACAATTTCAACAAAATTTCCAACTTCTTCATTACTATGATGCTACTATTATGACGACTTGAAATTGCTTTTGAAGTTTTAATAATTTTTATGATAGGTAATTTTCGGCCATATTTCGACAATTCACATAATTTTGTCCAAATTTTCCGTCAAATTTTTAAAAATTTAAGGAATACCTACTTTCGTCTTCAATGTAATTTGTTCGATATTTCTTACAATTATTTTATTAGTACAATCAAACTTCACGTTACTTCAAATCGATATTTTATTTTATTTTTTTGCTTGAAAAATACTTTTAAAAAAGGTGCCGAAATTTCACACCGATAAAAATTTTCAATCCCATTCTTCAAACCATCTCACTCCTATTCGATATTCACCCTCATCCCTTCGTCATTCCTCATGACAAATGCTCTCTGTCAACTCTCAATTGTCGCACCTTTATTTAACAAATCGAGGGGTGAAAAAAAAGTGCACGAAACCCGACACGACGCTTATAATAATTATAACCACGAGGCTTTTAAATGAGGTCCCATCAAGATTAAGAATACGACAACGACGAAGACCGAAGAAAGGCGGAGTTGAAAATCTCAAAATACAGTAACACCACATTCAACGTTTTATCGAACACTAAAAGAACACAGAGACGGGCAACGGCGAGGAAGAGAGTCGCAAAATGCTTCCGAAGATTTACTATTGTTCTCGACAATGCACTAGATGTAGTATAAACGTAGTAGTAGAGGTGCGACAGCTGCCCCAGCCTTTTTCGTCGCAATTAAAAAGAAAAAATTAAGAACGAACGAAGCACCGGGATTTTACCGCCGCACATTAACGGCGACAATTGTTCGCAATTATCAACTCGTCGTTGCGAAGGAGAAGGTGTATTTTTGTATCTAAGGCGCCGAGAGATGTCTGAAGCCACGAATCGGTAAGAAGATATGAAGGTGTTTTTTCCAAGTTTTATTATTTTCACGTAGGTGGGAAATTAAATGAACGACTGTGCGTTTATTGTTTTCGTACGTTTTATTCACTCAAAAGTATATAAACGTGCTTTCGTCGATAAGAAAAATGTTCAGAAATTGTCATAATCCTTGGAAAAAAATCAGGATTGAGAGGACGACGAAGTTTGGAGTAAACGATGAAATTTTCTGGCGAAATTTTCCAAAGAAAAAAAGTAATTTATTCTGGGTACAAAATAACCTCAATTTTTGAGTTCTGTAAAACTCCTTTCCTCCAGTGGAGTCCTTTTCCACATGTCAAATACCACAATCTACATCGATGCAAATAACAAACCTTTATGATGGAAAATTTTATTCAACATTTCATTTTCGGCCGTCGGATTTTTGATCGTCGACGAAATAACCTCACTTGAAAATGAAAAAATTAATTCAGCACTGGAGTCACGACAGCGACTATCCCCATTCTCACATCATATAATTTTTCGTAATTTCGTAGCGATTCAATTCGTCGAATGAATAAATTTCTAGTGGAAACGGTCTCTCGTTTTCACCATTACGGCCTCGCGTCTTCGTTGAATTATCGTCCGACTGATATACTCGTAAAGCTTCGAATCGAGTTTTTATTTTTTTAAACGACGAGTCAGAAATAAATTCGCGTCAGATGTGATTGCGAGGGCGATTTCTATTTTCATATCGTCGATTTTCAAAATACATCGTCGGGTTTGGTCTGAAATTGAATTTTCGAAACGAATATTCCAGCGGCTTTTGAGTTGCTGTGCTCTGTCCTTTACGAAACATTTTCTGTTTGATTTTCTTTTTCGATTTTATACGTATTTATACGAAGAAAGAATAGATGAGGGGAAAGGGGGAAGAATTTCTTTGAATTTGTCATTTCAGAAATTTTGTCAAAGGGAAACTAAAGAATTTGTATGTATTTACATCAATTTTTTGCAATTGGAAAAAAATCAAAAAATGAAAATAGGAGGAAGAAAGGGGGAAATTACCAAAGTTGAACAAGCTATCTTTGAATAAAAATTCACGTTCTTTCACGCCAGCCATGCACTTTGATGGATATTTAAGTTTCTTCGTGAGTCATGACCTCCCCCTTTCCGGATATTTTTATCCCATTCTATTTCTAATCCAACGTAAAAATTGAAAAATACAAAATTTTTGATAATTAATAAATAATTTTTAAAAGTAAATAGCCTCTATTTTTTCAAAAAATTCACAATTTTCATAACGTTTGTAGTTTTTTTTAAATACGAGTCCTATATGATCAGTGCGTATCGAAAATATATTCTGTTCATTTTTTTGAAAAGAAATCTAAAATATTTTGTATTTTATATTTTGGGTAGAAAACTTGCATTGCAATCGAAAAAAAATTTAAAACAATTTTACTACTTGACTAATTTCAGATTTTTAGTTTCCTTAATAAAGCCAGCTTCAGTTCTTTTCAACAGCCCCCCTCCCCTTGCATTTCTAGTGCAGGCATCCCAAAGTTGGGTTGTTGAAGTATAGAAAGTCGAATAATTCCGATTGAAAAAAATTTTCTGGATTTTCAGATTCAAAAAACAATTTTTCTCATTTTTTTGACTGAAACGAAATTTTTCTAAAAAATTCAACACCTATTTTTAAAAAAATGTTCACCAAAGCTGAATAATTTTTCCGACTAAAAATGCAATTTTGTCACTATTAAGGGGTGCTGCAAGCTACCCCCTCGTTCGCTCTGACTTTTTTGGTCACATAAATAAACTGAGTCAAATTCATTTTAAGATTTGAAAAATTTTACATTTCGATTCAGAAAAATTAGAAAAATTGCATTTTGAGCTGAAATGATGACTTATCAGTAAATTCCATGCCCCCTTCACCAATGGTAGAAATATTTGCAACTTCAGTTCTTTCCTGCTTTTACAATATTCCGAATGTCCTTTTTTTTAACAGCTTCTGGGAAATTGAAAATTATTAGTACAATTTTACGATTTCTACCATTTTTACAGAATTTTATTGAATTGTTTTTTTGTCATTCAATTTTTATATAATCGAATATTTCGTTCTAAAAAATTTAGATCCATTATCATTTCATTTTTTTTTCCTAATTCGAGATTTCCATGAACGTGAAAAATGAAGATTTTCAATGATTCGTGATTTTAAGTCTTTCATTTAAAATAATAGGTCAGAGTATCATTATTTTCCTCCGCGGTTTCAGCTTTTCCCTCCTCAAATAAAATCAAGTCTCTTCCAAAAACAAAAATAAACAAAAATAAAAAAACAGCGAAGTTCATATTAAAATTTCGAGTAACCACATGTTTTAAAAAGACATATTTAAAAAATTAGAATTTTCAAGAACATTTATTTAAAAAAAAAAAAAGTGTCTAGTAAACATAAAAATGAAAATTCGCATAATTTTCAGACTTTTTCTGGACCAAAAGTTTCAAAATTTTCAACAGTTTTTTGTCTACTCTCAACCCTTGAAAAATACGTGCTTCAAATCGAAATATTCCTCGCTGAATACCTGATGAACGAAATAAGACGAAGGGGTATAGGTTCGTGAGAAAATAATTTATAAAATTCTGAAAAATATCAGTCACTGCGCGAACAAAAATATCGAGGTCGAGCAAAGCAAGGACGAAAATTTTTGCAGAGAAAGCCAATTAAAAGCTAAAACTTGGTAATTTTTTTCAACTTTCCAGTTTTCTGCCAAAATTTTTACTGTTTTCGAACCTTTTCATGCTTTTAGACTCGTTCAGCAAAATTTATACTTTCAAACTTTTACTGTCCGGTAGACACTTTGAATTTTAAAATTTAATGAAAAATCCAAACGAAATGAAAATTTTGAATAATATCCTTAAATCTAATAGGTAAATATCTATTTCAATAAAAAAATCATAAAATCGAAATAAACCACTCGCTAATTTTCTCTTCTATCGAAAAATACCTCAAAGTTAGAAAAAATAATCCCCTTCTTACCAAAAAATTGATAATCTTTTTCCCAATTTTGAAACGTTTTCTCTTCCCTAAATCACGAATAGATTTTTCCAAAATCCCACCCCTAACAAAGTAACCTCTCTCAAGAGCAAAAAACTTCACGCCATCGCCATCCGAATTCCCCAGAGAGCAGACCATTTCGCAAACACGAGGCGACCAAACTGGACGTTTCCTGTAAACACACATTAGAAGGGGGAAAACCCTGGCGAAGCCATTAACACGATACCATTTCACGTACGGTACGAACCCGAATGGTTGTACAAATTACGATGGAAAATAGGTAACGTAGTTAGTACGATGAAAATCGTACCACTTGTTGGCAGCAGACCACCTACTATACGTACTCCATTCCGGGCTGCGTGCGAGAGACAGACGAACGAGGTGAAAATACCGAGATTAATTTGAAAATCTCTTTTATCTATTTTTTACAGTCTCGGCCCGACGATTATACCTACGTGAGTATAGGACTGAGTCTTTTTTAAATGCAATGCACATTATATAGCTCGCCACAGACCTCGATGTTTTTTTTATACCTACCCCAAGCGAGTCTGTCTATTCTCACACGGAATGAACAACAAAATGACCGAACTATGCGCGATCTCGTTCATTTTTTTTTCGTCATCTTCACCGCTACATTGATCATCTCAGCTGTTAACTGTATCTTTTTCTCAAAATTTTAACTTTTTTCAGCTTTTGAAATTTTTTCTCATATCAATTTTTTCAACTCCAATAAATTTTTTACCCCACTAAACTTTCTTGCTCGAAATTTTTTTAGCTTCAAGATTTTTTTCAATTTCTTCGACTTTCATTTTTGCTAAAAAATTTTCATTTTACTAATATTTATCTAAATTATCCACTGTAAAATCCTATTCTTGGATCTTAAAATTTTTAAAAACTTGACATTATCTCGATTTTTTCTCACATTAAATTTCTTAAAATGTTTTTCGACCAAATTTTAAAAAAAATTATTCCAAGAATTGCAGAGCTGGAAAATAATTCGAGAAAAACATTTGAGTTGAAAAAATAAAATTTTCAGAAAAAAATTTCAAAATCTGTAAAAATTGAATTTTGGGAAAAAATTTCGAGAGCAAACAAATTTGAGAAAAGATTCAATTTTGAGAAAGTATTTCTAGAATTGAAAAATGAAATCTATGTATTTTTTGGAAAAAATGCCAGAGTTGGAAAATTTTATACTTAATTGAAAAAAAATTGGAGGAAAAATTTTTACAGTTGAAAAATATCTGGAGAAAACGAAACTAAGAATTGAAACTATTTTGAGAATCGAAAAAAAAATGGGTTGAAAAATTGTCGATTTCGGTTTCAAATTTTCAAATCAAAAGCTAAAAATTTGATCGACTTTTTAGCAAGCTCTTCATTCTTGGAATCTTACGAGACAGGTTGCGAAGATGCAATTCGAGCGAACGATTTACATTTTGTTGTTCATTCCGTGTGAAAATAGACAGACCCATACCGAGCTCGGTGGCTTACAAATAGATGTTATTTTATCGATTCGGTTTCCCTTTCTTATTCTGAATAACGTACCTATAAATCATAGGCTAATCATAGACTACTCTTGGGGTATTTTTTCCAGATCTGGAGTACGAGTCGAGGAAAAAAGAAGAAAGGGTGAAAAATATACGGGCGTTGGATGATGATGGCATTATCAGACAAATGCAGCACTTGGAAGGAATTTTCACGCTGCAATCGATGCTGCTGTATGGCTCTTCCATCACTAGGAAGAAGAAGTGATAATTCACCTCAGCGAAGCATCTCTGCTTATCTCCTTGCGTCCTGTGTAAGTAAAAGGGGCTTATTTCATGTGCGCAGATACAGACCCAAAATCGTTTTCAATTATTTCCTTCCATATACAAGTTTCCATCAAACTCTTCGCGATTTCTGGTACGAATGGTATTAGCAACTGTTCGATATCGTTTTGGTAAATAAATATGCAATGGGAAAGTTTCAACTCGAGAAAGATATCTGGGGTTTTGGATTGGTATAATACGTATACGAAAAATATGAACGATGCGGATGATACTCGCGATGCAGAGCGGAGCAGAAAGAAAAAAATGACGCTGCTTTTGTCATCTTTTCAGCGTTAAGGTTTATTGCATTAGATCGACTTCTTTTGTCGTCTTCGTCGTCGTCGCCCGTCAACCTTATGAAGTCGTCCGCATCCGGCGACAGATATTAATCGTCTTTACCGCGCAGCATCCCGATGCCGAGTCGCTCAACCGACCAAGTTCTTAATCGGCTTACGCTCACGTAAGCTCGCTTTCCGCGTATCTTTCGGCGTACATTCGTCGCTGCCGAGTATGTCATTTCTTCCGAGTTGGCTTCGTCGTATATCGTTATACAGCTGTCGCGGATCCTACGCACGGGACGCTGGTAGAGTAATCGTTTGTATCGTTTTCCAAAGCTGGCAGATTGTGTAGTGGGTATAGGTGCTCGGGTCTTCCATAATTGTTGGTTTTTGGTAATTTGGCCTCGGATTTCCTTTTTGAAAGCGTTTGGTAAGTAATACGAGAAAATAATTGTGGATATAGTTCAGGGACGTTCCGAAGGCGATTTCTCGGGGTAACCGGGGGGGGGGTGAAATCTGCAAAAATTCTAACTCAGATTTTCAATTTTCTCAACTATATGATACCTACATCAACAAGATTTTTTTTACCCTCCCACAATCTCATTTTTTACTTACGTAGGTACCTGATGGGAAATATATGTGTACAAATTATGAATTTTCCCAACTTGAGGAAACATGCAAATTTTTCCAATTCGGGAAACTATGAAAATTTTTCCAATTTGAGAAAAAATAAAAGTGTTTCCAATTTAGAAAAATATTAGAAAATTTTTCAATTTGGGAAAGTATCACTAATTTTCCAATTTGGGAAAATAGGTATAACAATTTTTCAATTTAGGAAAATATGACAATTTTTCTAATATGAAAAAAAATAACCATTTTTTCAGTTTGAGAAAACAGAAATTTTTTCCATTTAGAAAAATATTTTAAAAATTTTCAATGTGGAAAAATATTACAAATTTTCCAATCAGGGAAAATATGTAACTTTTTTCAATTTGGGGAATATGACAATTTTTTCAATTTGGGAAAATATGACAATTTTTTCCAGTTTGGGAAAACAGAAAAGTCCTTCGAATTTGAGAAAATATAAAAAAAAAATCAATTAGAGAAAATATGACAATTTTTTCAATTTGGAAAAATATGAAAATCAGTCGAATCTGAGAAAATATTTTTAAAAAAATCAATTTGGGAAAATATGAAAACTTTTTCAAGTTGGAAAAATATAAAAATCCTTCAAATTTGGAAAAATGTAAATTTTTTTCCCATTTGAGAAAATTTTAAAAATTTTCCAATTTGGGAAAATATGAAAACATTTTCAATTTGATGAGATATAAAAATCCTTTGAATTTTAAAAAATATATAAATTTTTAAAATTTGGGAAAATATGGGTACAAATAGTACTCAACTTAATAAAATATGAATACAAACGGTGAATTTTCCCAACTCATGGATAAAAATGATGAGAAAGTTTCCCAGCTGAATACTGAAAAATTCCGTGGTGGAGGTAAGTACCCATCTCCTCCCCTCTATCGGTAAATTCCTGATATAGTCATTATTGGAGAAGGAGGATTCTGATTTACTCTTGGAACGATTTTGAACTTCGGGGAAACCATTTTTTCCCTTCTATCTAACGCGACAATACGTGTTTGTTTCTGCAGTGAACATAAAATAAATACTTACCTAACCCAAATTTTTAAAACGAAGACCAAAATAGAAGTATAATTTTTGTGCCCAATTTGATGACCTCCTACGTGTTTTAATTTTAGCCATTTTTTATTTCAATTTTCCAACTTCCTTTATCAGTTTAAGTAACATTTTAGTCAAAAATATGGTTACTCGTGTGATTTTTCGAAAATCAAAAGCTACTTCATCGAATGAAAACTTAGTACTTCATACACTTTGAAGCAAAAAACATAATTGAATTTTTTCCCCTCAAAAATAGGACTAAACGTATCAACTGAATCGAAATTATCATTCGAACTTTAATTTTCTTTTATTATACGAGTAGCACGAAAAATATGACTTACTTACTAATCTTATTTTCAAATTCGTTCATCACAACTTCTCAACATCAATAGTTTGTTACTCACCTAGAACCAAAAAAACAAAAAAAAAACATTCATTAGTTTATTGAAAATTAAGAAATTATATCACAGCAAAATATTTCCATTACCTAAAGAACAAGGAAAAATATTACAATACAGGTTTTTCGGGTTTTTGGTGATACCAAACTTGAAGGAAGTCGGGGTTATTACTTTCAAAATCCTTTTTTCTCTTATGTACTTTTGTACAAAGCTCCCTTCCCTATTAATGAGGAAAATGGACAATTTTGTGCGAACGAGAAACAAGATAAAAAATTATGTTTTGTAAATTACCTTTGTTTATTAAGAAAAATCGTAAATTGACCTAAAATTATATTTCAAGAAACCTCATGATATAATCTAAAAGGAAACTCTCTCATTCCGAATCAGTGAAAAAACACTGATAAACAGTCAGAGTTGTAGCACAGGAAAAATCAGTGAAATTCAATAATTTTCAGTGATTTTTCACTGGTTATTCAAAGAATTTCACAGATTTTTTCAGTAAATTTCAAAAATATCACTGAGTTTTTAGTGAATTTTCACTAATTTATTACTGTGCTGCAATTCTGACTGTTTTTCCGTGATTTTTGATAAATTTCACTGATTCGGAAATGAGAGAGAAGTGTTTATTCAAAAAAAACTGCGATTTTTGTTCTTTGAGAACTTTTCAGCAAATTTCTTGAATTTCACTGACTTTTCAGTGAATTTTCACTGATTTTTCAGCGAATTTTCACTGATTTTTCAGTGATTTTTCTCACTGATTTGTTTTCAGTAAAAAAAATTTCACTGATTTTCTCCTGTGCTGCAATTCTGCCTGTTTCTCAGTGATTTTCGATAATTTTCACTGATATATAATATTGAGAGAGTAGGTACTCCAAAAATTCATAAAATGCGAATCATCCTTTGCAATAATTTTATTTCTATCTCATAGAATTGACAGTCAATACCAAATTACCAATCCTTCTTTGTATTGGTCTTCTAGATTCTGAATTACAATAAAAATTCATCAAATTTTTAATTCGTAGCAACAAAAGCTCGAAAAAATATCAACATTTTTTTCTTTGAACAGAAAGCTCGATTGTTCTTGTTTCACAGCAGAAATTTTCTAGAGGTGGCTCAGAGCCAAGTTCGTGCAGGAATTGAAACCAAACATTCGAACTTTTTTTGGACGAATAATTTCTCGATGACAAGGAACAGTATTTTTTTTGGCTATACAGGGTGTTCCATGAATCGTCTGCCAAACGTATTTTTGTGGATATAACCGGGTACCACTTGAAAAAAACTCGAGATGAACATGTTACCTATTTTGAAAATTAAAGGGGCAAATGCTGCTTCTAAAAAAATCACGTCAATTTTTTTTCACCCACGAGAATGGATAGTACTTTGAAAACTGAGCAAATTTTGTTCTGTAGACTTTTTGCCTAACATGGAAAATAAAGGGGCTAAAGTTCATTAAAAATTGAGAAAATTTGAAAATTTTTTGAAGCCCATTTATTTTGAGTTACCCACAGCCCCTTCATTTTTGATGTAGGAAAAAAGTCTACAGAACAAAATTTCTTCAGTTTTCAACGTACTTACTTTCCATTCCCTTGATCAGTTAATTTTTTGAATTTTTCTTGAACAATATTTTTTGTAGCTTCTTCAATTTTAAAGATGGGCGAAAAGTCATAAAGTGAAAATTTGTTCAGTTTTCAAAGTACTATCCATTCCCACGGTTGAAAAAATTTTTGACGTGATTTTTTTAGAAGCAGCGTTTGCCCCTTCAATTTTTAAAATAGGCAACATGTTCATCTCGAGTTTTTTTTGGCGGTAAACGGTTATATCCAACAAAATATGTTTGGAGACGATTCATGGAACACCTTGTATTATAATTCTGATGGTTAGTCAATAAAAGACGACTGCGACACCAAAAATTGGGAACCAAGTTTCTGATAATTCATTATTTTTTTGTGATGAGAATTGGTCACTATTTCAATCAATTTTTTTCAACTTTTCGAGGAATCAGGTACTTATTTTGATTTAAAAAATTGATCAATTATTTTGACCAGAAAATACTTAATCAATTTCCATTTAAAAAAATCAATTTATTTGGATTAGAATATCAATTATTTACTTATTTACATAAAAATTAATCCAGTTTTCTAAAAATCAATTGCCTTAAAAAGGTGGAAAATTTTCGTAAAATGTTCTTTTGATAAAAAATATATTATTACTTCGAAATAACAAAATGGCCAATTTTTCTAAAAATTAAATATTTTAATAAAAATTGATTGAAAGTTTCGATAAAAATAGCCAATAGGCAATCTTTCTAGAACTCAATTAGGTACCTATGTATACTTCAAAAAATTGTAAATTTTTCTAAAGATTTCTAAAAATCAATTTCTTGCTAAGAAATTGGTCAATTATTTTGATTTTAAGAAATGATAAATTTTTATACTACGATAACTTACTCATTATTCGTAGGTATTTCTTCGTACCTACTTCTTTTTGTAACCAGTTCGAATATTAGCAAGTACTTTTGATGTAGAACTTTTCCACATACATTTAACTCCCTCCTCCCTCAGAAAACCTCCAAACATTATCCAAAACAGCTGAAACGTAAAAAATCACTCAAATTTTTCTCTCCTAACTCTGCCATTACAAAAAAACTCATAAGTATCGAACGAACGCGAAACCGAAATAAAAAACCACTGAGCAAGATGCTAAAAATAGCCAGAATATGTTAATACGGCAAGAAAACAGATACACTTGGCATAATACGCAGCACTCAGCGGACTACGGGGAGTTTACCAAATATAATACAGCTGAACTTATTCGATATTAATTTGAAATACAACATTTGTCGTCGTACGTATGTAGACTCGAGCTCGCCATTTTCGAGCTAGCGAGCCAGCAGGCAGCCTAGAGAGACTTCGGCTTACCGGTGACTGTGCTCCGGACAATGGCCATATTAAAAAGTTTCGCCTCGGTTATAACACAAGAGTTAGAGCTCCAGACGGGCACGCTAACGCCTTCGAATAACGCTACAAACTTTCCAAATAAAAAACAAATAACGTTTAGATACCGTGGCTTGGTCGTTACGCCATTCTGTGCACTCAATTCCCTCCCCACTCCCTTTGACTCTCACCATCTCAACACACTTCCGATCCTTCGTTCGAGGTGTCGAGTTTTCTTTTTTCAACGTCGAGGTATACTACGAGGATACAAAGGGGGATCAATACGTAGACTATATTGGAGGAAAAATGTTCGTCGTGTGATGGATTGCAGCATACGTCGCCTGGTAGGAGCCTATTTGACCTGTACCGTGTATATGATGAAGCTGCATCAACAAACCGTCAATTTTTTTTCAAATTCGTTCGATTTTCGTTTAAATTATGTAAATTTCCAGCCGAATGATTGGAAAATTGAAAAAATTCGTTTCGAAATAAAGAAAATCCTTCGTTAATCGAACAATGCTGAATATGAAAATCCAATAGGTTCAATAATATGTCTTGTCCTTTTCGTGTGTAAAAAATTTATTTACAAAGATAAACAAAAACAGTTTGAAAATTTGAAATCTACGACATTTTTTCTATTTTTCTACATAACTACCATAAGTATTCAAGCATTTGTCCCAGCGTGCTGGAAGTTTTTTGATGCCCTCGCGGTAGAACAGCGTGCCCACGGTTTAAAGCCAAATTTTCGTCGCTTTTTGAATCTCTGCATCATTTTGAAAATGGGCACCACTGAGATGTTCTTTGAGCTTGGTGAAGAGATGATAATCTGAAGGAGCCATATCTGGGCTATAGGCAGGATGATCCAAATTTTCCCATCCAAACGATTCGATCAAAGCCTTTGTCGCATTTGCACTATGGGGAGTGGCATTATCGTGATGAAAGATGATTCCTTTTGACAATTTTCCGGGTCTTTTTCTTTTTATCACTGCACAAAGTTTTTTCAGAGTTTCTCAGTACATTAAAGCGTTTATCGTGTCACCTCGCCGCAAAAAATCGACCAAAATGACTCCTTCATTGTCCCAGAACACAGTAGCCATCAATTTTCTCTCCGACTTCTCAGCCTTGAATTTTATGGGGCGCGGTGAATTTGAATGCCTCCACTGGTTAGACTGCCGTTTCTGCTCGGGGGTGTAGTATGAAATCCACATTTCATCTCCAGTTACAATTTTGGACAAAAAATTCCAACCTTCTTGGTGATATCCCAGAAGGTGGGTAAAAGAGAACCCCATTCGGATAGTTTTGTGATCTTCTGAGAGCATTTTCGGCACCCAACGAGCGGAAATTTTATGAAACTTCAGTTTATTATGAACAATATCGTGTACTGTACCAACAGAAATGTGCAGCCGGTTAGCAATATCCACAATACGCACTCGACGATTTTCCAAAATCAATTCTTCCACACACCGAATGTTGAATTCCTTTGAAGCAGAAATTGGCCTGCCACCGCGCGCTTCATCAAACACACTTGTTCGTCCTTCTTTAAACATATTAAACCAACGTCAAACATTCCGAATACTCATAACATTTACACCATAGGATTTCTTCAAAGTTTGATGAATTTCAGCACATGATTTCTTTTCAAACACGGCGAGAAAGCGAATAGTAGATCGCACTTCTTCCTGGACACGTGCTTGAAGCGGAGCACTCATTTTAACACCCTATTTCTACCAAATAAAAAATCGCAACTGGGGTTTGTAACATATCATTAGATGCAGAAAGAAATGCACTTTCACCTCCCACGAAGAAAACTGGTTTTCATAAAACCGTTATCGAGCTACACGCGAAAAGGACAAGACATATTGAACCTACGTCGTAGAACATCGAATCGAACCTTATCCTGGTCATGAAACTACCGATGCTGCCGCTTCGAAATTCTCGAGAAAAAGAAACCCAACGAACTTTGCTATCTCGCACCACGCGTCAATAATCTGCTCTCTGCTGGCTGTTATCGTATCCGAAACTTGGGCCCGGTCTTTTGGAAACACTCTAGAAACCATCTTGGAGCGCTGGACGAGCGAGGCACCGGAGAGGCACCGGCCGACAACATTTTATCAACTTTCCGCACAATCCGGTCCCTTCGGACTTCGCTCCGTCCGCGCCTTCGAAGCTGAGCCGATTAAACACGGCTAATTTAGATATTTCATCGCAGATTAAATTCGCATAAGCGAAGATGACGGAACAGGAAAACGCTTTGTTTTGGCAGCTTATTCATCGCGCGCCTCCGCGATATTTCCAGCAGCGCCCGGTGCTCGACCCTTTCCCAGCGTCTGATCCATCTGCGTTAAAGGCCGCCGTACGCGGGACCGTTACCGAGGATTTAATGGTATTAACGTATAACTTTAACACGCCGTTCGTTATGTGTACTTACCGAAGAAGAGGGACGGTGATTATTTGGTCAATAATTTTAATTCATTGCTCATACATTACGCTGGCTCATGCTGTAGCATCCAGCAGCACTCTGTGAATAGACTTAATAAACTTGTCGAACGACGGTGGTAACGTTTAGCATGCCACCGACGCATTTACTAGGCTGATATCTTCGGCTCCCTAGGCCCGTCCGGTCACCCGTTTCCGCGAATAATTCGAATAATGCTACGGTGATTACCGTACGCGTGAAATAATCGATTTCAAATTAATTTCAATGCAGGTTCGACGTGAAATCGTGCTGAGAGGAAGGTGAGATGTGACGAGCTAAGGGATTACTGTGTATGGTTTCCTTCGTAACTAACTCGCTCGAATTTATTTCGATTGGAAATTTTTTGAAATTTTATAGTTTTTTAATTGAAGAAAAAAATATGATTTTAAGGCGTTTCAGTGTACTGGAAGAAATCAATTTTTTGCTGAAAGCTGCGTAACGACTGGAAAATTCATCTGGGTTAAGAAGGGTATCTTCTAGGAAGGTTGAAAAACCAAAAATTTTGATTTTTGAAAAGTTATACCTTGTAAAAGTGGTTGGCTGGATAGACTGGAAAAATAGAATAAAAAATTTCAAAATCGATTCATATCTTCCGATCACGCAAGTGCCTTCAATTTTTTAAAAATTGCCCAAAATTCAAAACTTTAAAGATTTCAAAAAAATGTAAAATTGATTATAATTAATTTTAGAGCTTCTTTAGTGACTAACCAAGTAGACCAAAGAGGACATTTTTTTTGAAAAAATCACTATTTTATAACTTTTTTCAATTTTTCTTCAGAGGTGAAGAAATATGAGAAATTTAAAAAAACTAACAAGGGAAGTATCCCAACTCAAAGTAAAATGTTGAGTCCAAAAAAAAAAAAATCGAAAGTACATCATAACAGGACATCGTACCCAAAATTTCAGGTGCTGAAGTTCATTTCTCAATTTTTGGCGAATTTTTGAAATTTCAATATTACCTCATCGTCCTAAAAAATATGAAAATTTGATCTAATCAACGAAAAAAGCTGAACTTTGGCATATACCCTATTTTCGATCTCCCGAATCGATTAGAAGCGGTTTCGAGACGTTTCGAAGCCACCAGAAAATTTTGTAATTTTCCAGCGCTGGAGAAAAGCCCATATGCACTTCAGCACCTATAATCGCGGATTATCTATATTGGTGACCTATTTGATCGATTAAAACACAATTTTCCAGAATTTGTAACGTTGAGTTCAAATTATAATTTTTGGACAAGAAGTTTTTCTGGAAAAAATTGAAAAATTCGCCTAATACGCATACACCGAGGTAAAAAGTTGAAACTTGGTACCTAAATAGCCTATTTTCGACCTCTCGAATCAATTGGAAGCGGTTTCGAAGGATAATCCGCGATTATAGGTGCTGAAGTGCATATGGACCATTTTTATGGGCTTTTTTCCAGCGCTGGAAAATTTCAAAATTTTCTGGTGGCTCCGAAACGTCTCGAAACTGCTTTCAATCGATTCGGGAGGTCAAAAATAGGGTATATACCAAATTTCAACTTTTTTCATTGGTTAGATCAAATTTTTATATTTTTTAGGACGACGGAGGTATTAATTTTGAAATTTCAAAAATTCGCCAAATATCGAGAAATGAACTTCAGCACCTGAAATTTTGGGTACGAGGTCCTGTTATGATGTACTTTCGATTTTTTTTTGTTTGGCTTCAAAATTTTACTTTGAGTTGGAATACCTCCCTTGTAAGTATAAAACATAGATTTTTTCAAAAAAGTTGTGTTTTTTGCTTTATGTAAATAGTCCTTAAATAAGCTCTAAAATTGAGTTTAATGAATTTTGATTTTTTCTGAAACTTTTCAAAGAATTGAAGGCTCTTGCGCAATCGGAAGATATGAATCGATTTTTAAATTTTTTATTTTATTTCCAGCCAACAATTTTTGCTGGGGGTAACTTTTCAAAAAACAACGTTTTTGGTTTTTCGGCGCACCCTAGTATCTACTTCTACACAGATCATAGAAATAGCATTTTCCAATTAATTTGAGGTCAGAGTCCAAAACCGAATAACGCTTCTCTGAAAAATGGTAAAAAAATCGACGTAAACGATCATTTAGAGTGAAATTGTCTCCATGGACGTTTCAACATAATGTTACATCAGAATATTATTTTTCAATTTTTAAAGATTTTATAAAGTGGGCGCCAATGGTATTTTGGGGTAAAACATCCACACCAAAGCCATTCTAAAAAAACAATTACCTAAATGTTTGCTTTCAATTTTTCAAAATTTTTCGGACAGTTGGATTTTAATAGCGGAGGGTAAAGCCAAAGCCAAATTAAATAGAGCGAAAATTTCATCAGACGTTTCTGAGGTCTACCCCCATAACTCTCTATCCAAATATCACTAGTTTTCAATTTTCGAAGAAAACATCAAAATGATCATCCCAACAGATATAAAATATGTAGGTACTTACTACTTACGTACACAAGACCGGATCGAATGAAATATCAGAACATACCTATCATGACTTTTGACGAAAACTGGCGAAATACATACATGGTATTCTTCAACTCATAGAAATCATTTTCGAAAAAAACATGTTTTTTGCCACTTTTGGGTGGTGCCAACTGTTGAGAACCTCGGTCATCCCCCACCCTCAAAAAATTTGGTTCAAGTTTCAACACCTCCCTGAACCATTGAACTTGTAATTGGAAGCCACTTTTTGCCCTCTACGAGGGGTTGAAAGGTTGTGGATCGCGAATTTGAAAATGTTCTGATTTTCGTCAAATTCAAATTGCTCAATAAAAAATTACAAAATTATGCTAAAAATTTCATTTTTTCACCTGTTCTCTCATTTTGAATTAGTGAAATGTTATTGATAAATAGTCAGAATTGCAGCACAGGGAAACTCAGTAATATTTTTTAATTTTCAGCGGATTTTCGCTGATTTTTTAAAGAATTGGACTAATTTTTCAGCAAATTTCAAAGATTTTACATACTTTTCAGTGAATTTTCACTGATTTTTCAACAATTTTTTTTCACTGTTTGCTTTCAGTAAATTTTTTCCACTGATTCGTTACTGTGTTGAAATTCTGATTGTTTTCCAGTGATTTAAAATAACATTCACTAATTTATAAATGAGAGAGTGGAATAATTTTTCAAAAAAAAAAATCAAAAAATTTTCATGATAGTGCAGTCGATTGCATTTTTTTAAAATTTCATCTGGCAGCACTGGTGCAAAAAAATTCCAAAAAATTAAATTAAATTCGTTTCAATGTCAAAATTTTTTGAGTAGCTTATTTACTTTTCAAGACGCCGAATGAATAACTTGAACTCTTAGAAACTTGTGTGAATCAAAATGCAATCGGTAGCATTGTCATGATTTTTTTTTTAATTTCATCAAAAATGATTTCAAGTGATAATGAAAATTTTTTGTTCAATTTTGAGGTGGTCGGGTGAACAATTTGAAATTGATGACAATATAAAAATCTTCATGCGATCTGAAACTTTCAACCTCCTGGTAGAGAGCAAGAAGTGGCATCCAATTTCGAGATTAATGGTTCAGAGAGATGTAGAAATTCTAACCGTACCTTTTTGAGGGTGAAAATGACCTTGGCCCCATCCTCTTTGTAGATTCGTGGGCTCAAATTTTAGTTGAGGAGACCTTTCACCCAAAGAAATCTATTCCTCAAGCATTTTCGTCAAAATATAGGGTACCCTTATTTTCGATCCACTCTCAATGTACATTGCATTTTTTCAAAGACGAATTTCATCAACTTTGAAGAGAATAATCTGATTACGTATATACTCCAGACAATCGATTTGAAATTATAATTCATATGCACACGATTCAGCAAGAACTAATATTATTGCATCCAAAACAACACACACACACCTTCGATTGACGGAACCGAATTATTGTCGCTTGTATAAGCAAAGCACTCTGCAACAATAGATGTAGGCAGCTAGGCACCTATAAGTGCCAGGATAGCTAAAAGTACCATCCGACAACACATAAAGCAGGCTCATCTCTCCAACTGCTCCATATACCTGAATAGGTATTAGGTACGTACTACACGAATTACAGGGGGGTAATTCGTACGTGTCATTTGAATTCGTAACCAGCGAAGCTGCCGCTACCGACAACTTGAAATTAATTAGATTCCTCGGATGACAACAATGTGACGAGGGTACAGAAGCAAGCGGATTTAACTCTCGTCCAGACCTCTATTATACTTTTAATTACACTAGGGTTAATTAATTTTACCAAAAGTCAATTAATTTGTTATCGCAGCGATTCGAGTAAACGGTACGGTACAGCACCTTTGGGCCCAGAGGCCGATAAAAAGTGAAATTCTGACGCATAGGCTTGGACGACGCGACTGCGATGATGTGCTTTTCGGTGGTTTATAAATAGGAGTAGTTATTGGAAATTTCCTAAAATATGCCGGCTTTAATATGGGCCAATTCGAGTACTCGATGTCCTGCGAGAATAATGATGATGATTCGATTTAGTATACGAATTTATTTCATTTCGGATACCGAGATCGATGCTGTTGCTGGGTAAAAATACGATGTCGAGTGGCGAGCACTTTTTCACCACCAAATGGACCTCCATTAACTGTCGCGAGGATGGTAATTTGTGGCGCGTTGGCGAAATTTTAAGTGGGGTTCTATATTTGTCGCCCTTGGTACAAGGACTCGGCATAAAAGTATAGGAAAGTGTGACCTCGTTGGCTCGAGTCGAATGTCAAACTTAAATCCACAAATAGACTAATACCACGATGGAATTTCAGCGGAAAATTTTAAATTGGATCAATTTTTTCATTGGAAATCCTTATTATAAAAAAATTTAAGAGAGGGGGTTGGGTTAGAGCGCAGTTATGGGCTCTAATCGTAAAATAAGTCGATATTAGAGCACGGTGACCTCAAATTAGTAAAAATCGATACGCCACACGTTATTTTTATTTTTTTGCGCACCTTTTTTTTAAAAAAATTAGAGATCTAGAGGGGCACTGAAAATTAAAATTCAAAAACTAAGCAAATATTCAAACTCAGTGCTCTCAGAAACCTAACAAACGACACGTCACACGTTATTTTTCATTTTTTTTTTGAATTTTAACCATATCGAAGGGATTGATAGGGGGGTTCTGAAAGGTCGGATGAAAAAACTGAGTATATATTCGAATTCAGCGTCTTCGAATTAGTAGAAATCGATATGTTACTTCACTATTTATATTTTTTTGAGTTATAGTCAAAATTGATGACCATTGGTTTCCTCTTCAGGGGTGTTGATCCCCTTTTGAAAATTTATTGATGGGAAAAAAGATAAGAAGGGCTCTTCATTGCAATTTTTCAGATTTTTAAATGGTAGTTTTTATTTTTTGTTCTCGAAAGCTGAACATTCACCACAAAAGTTCAACTTTGAGGTTTTCAAAATGTAATGATCATTTTTGAATTTTCTATCGATCTTCTTTTAACCTCCGTTAACAGTTTGCCCCCAGGTACGGTCAATCTTGATGTATGTATATGCTTTTAAAGTTGGGTAGTTCGGTAAAAAATGACAATTCCTCAAAAATTATGATGTCTACCCCCTCCCCCTTTTAAGGGTTAGGATTGAAATAATGGTGGTTATTTCATTAGATCAATTGAAACTCGTAAAAAAAAATAGGCGAAATCGGAATACCAACCTTATTTTTGGTTCGAGTTGATACATGGGTAATTCTACCAAAAACACACTTTTTCAAAATGATTTTTTCTTTGGAAAAAAAGTATTTTTTTTCTTCTTTTTTTAGGGGGAATCGTTTGGATATGAACCCAAGATCTCAATAATAATGTTGGGTCAAATTCATATTCACATAAAAAAAGGCCTTATGTAAAAGCCATGTTAAGCAACCACGGTGAAGGAAAAGAAATTTGTAGCCACGGTGATGGAAAAAAGTTGAATAAATGGTTTTAATAATCACTCAACATACTTTTAAAAAAAAAATTTCAACATAATTAGAACTAATACTTGCCAAACGATATTTTTTAAATATTTTTTTGATCTCATCAGCTCATATCTCCTTCAGTTGATAACCCACGGTGATGGAACGAAAAAAAGTAATTTCGGCATTTTTTATTGATTTATCTTGATATAAGAGACAGGGTAACTCAGATTTGATTTTTTATCAGTGGAAGAGATTTTGGACCAGCATCCAAAAAAATGTTAACTCATACATCCGCGAAAAATATTTACAGGAAGCCATACACGAGCAATGAAAATTGACCACGGTGAAGGAACAAAACTCGTGCTACAGAGCTTTAAGGCCACCTCAGAGCTTGAGATTGTCACTAAAATGAATTTTGTTTAGACCTTGATCTGTGTACAGGTGTGAGGAATAGTAGAAACCAAGTCGCGAGAACGGAACTTCCATCACTCTTTGCTGGTCGTAAAAATAACGTTGAAAAACGAGGTGTGCTACAGCCACGGTGATGGAAATTTTGCCTACTAAGGGGGCTCTACATCAGAAGGGGGGAGGGGGTGGACACATCACAATTTATGAAATTGATAGAGGGGGTCACTATGATTGACCCAACTATATTCAAACATTTCATTAATGTACTGTACACGAAATTTTTGCATGTACGTCAAAATGTGTGTTTTGCGTAGAATCACCCACATATAAAATGGTTATTGAGAGCCTTCCCAAAAAAATTTGAGCCCCTTGACTCAAAGGAAGGCGCAAGCGCAGCGAGGGGGTCTCAAACTGAAGTCATTTTGGGAAAAAGAAAAAATGTGGGTTTTTGATATAATTGCAGTAGTGCTGCCCGCTTCCCGCTGGCTCATTCCATGTCAATTCGAGCAGGTATTGAGCATGGGTCTTCCGATTGCGCTCAAAATTTTTTTACGAGTTCCCCTCGATGGTGTAATGAAGAAATAACCGTAATTCTGATCCTAATCCTTCAGGGTGATGGGGGGGGGGGCGTAATTTTCGCACAATTGCAATTTTTTGCAAAATGGCTCAACTTTGAAGGTTCATATCTCCAGATTGGTTCAGTCAAAAATAAATCTGTTGGTGCAGTTTTGTAGAGAATTGAAAGGAGATTCAAAATTGGTAATCTAATCACATTTTGAAAAGTTCAAAACTGAGCTTTTGTGATGAAAGCTCAACTTTCATGATAATTACAAAAGCTAAGGGCTACCATTTAAAAATCTGAAAAAATTACTGTGAAGAAAACTTTTTACGTTTTTTTCAACTGATTACTTTTCAAGATGGGATCTCAACACCCCTAGGGGCACAGGGGTCCTCAATTTTGGTCAAAATTCAAAAAATTTTTAAAAATGAAGTAGCACATCGATTTCTACTAATTCAAAGGCGCTGAATTCGAATATGTGCTCAGTTTTTTCATCCGACCTCACTGAACCCCCCATCAACCTCCTTGATAGGGTCAAAATTTAAAAAAATGAAAAATAACGTGTGACATGTCGTTTGTTAGGATTTTGGGAGCACTGAGTTCGAATATTTGCTTATTTTTTGGATTTGACCCCTTAGCGCCCCCTAACCCTCCCAATTTTAAGAAACCCTTGCAAAAAAATGAAAACATCGTGCGGCATATCGATTTCTACTAATTTGAGGGTGCTGAGCTCGATTGTCAACTTAATTTTCCGATCTGCCTCCCCCATGCCCTATAATGACCCCAAACCACAAAAAGTAGGATGAATTGGGGGTCATTGTAAGGCACGGGGGAGACAGATCGGAAAAGTAAGTTGATAATCGAGCTCAGCACCCTCAAATTAGTAGAAATCGATATGCCGCACGATATTTTCATTTTTTTGAATTTTGACCCTATCAAGGAGGTTGATGGGGGGTTCAGTGAGGTCGGATGAAAAAACTGAGCATATATTCGAATTCAGCGCCTTTGAATTAGTAGAAATCGATGTACTACTTCATTTTTTCAATTTTTTTGAATTTTGACCAAAATTCTCTGTGCCCCCTAGGGGTGTTGAGATCCCATCTTGAAAAGTAATTAGTTAAAAAATACATAAAAAGTTTTCTTCAAAGTAATTTTTTCAGATTTTTAAATGGTAGCCCTTAGCTTTTGTAATTATCATGAAAGTTGAGCTTTCATCACAAAAGCTCAGTTTTGAACTTTTCGAAATGTGATTACTAATTTTGAATCTCCTCTTAATTCTCTACAAAACTGCACCAACAGATTTATTTTTGACTGAACCAATCTGGAGATATGAGCCTTCAAAGTCGAGCCGTTTTGCAAAAAATTCCCAACTGTGCGAAAATTACGGGTCCACCCCCCCCCCTCCCCCTGAAGGATTAGGATCAAAATTACGGTGATTTTTTCATTAAACCATCGAGGGGAACTCGTAAAAAAATTTTGAGCGCAATCGGAAGACCCAAGCTCAATACCTGCTGGAATTGACATGAAATGAGCCCGCTTCGATAAGGTGGTTAAAAAGTTGCAAACCGCGAATTTGACGAATTTTTCATTTTTACCAAACTCAAGTTGTTCACTCCAGCATTTCAAAATCGAGCCAACAATTTTTTTTGATTGCCTAGAATGATTTTTTGACTGAAAAAATTTACTGGTATAGTGCTGCCAAATGCATTTCAAATTACATTTTCATAAAATTCTATCTCAAAAAGTAAGCCAGAAAATTGTTGGTCATTAAATTAAAATTTAATTAATTTTTTGAAAATTTTGAGTAGCAGTTCTGCCAACTGAAGTTTTAATTCATTAAAAATCATTCTAGATGACGAAAAAAAATTTTGCTCGATTTTTCGGTGTTTGAATGCATGATTTGAGTTGGGGAAAAATAAAAAATTCCTCAAATTTGTGGTTTACTTTTCAATCCTTTTTTAGAGGGCAAAACATGGAATCCAATTTGGAGGTCCATGATTCAGGAAAGTGTAGAAACTTAAATCGCATTTTTTAGCGAGTGACTGAGGTTTCCAGAATGTGGTACAACCAACAGTGACAAAAAAATCATGATTTTTCGAAATTGGTCCCACTTTGGGGCTTCCTAGCACCCCCCTCATTGAGCTGAAATGTTCAAAAAAAATTTGAGAAATCTCCAACTCAAAGTAGACTTTTTTGCCAATTTTCCTCAAAATCCAGGAAATATTTTTTTTCCTTCAACCCGAATAAATATATTACCTACATAATTTGTTTAAACAGATCATTTACGTGTATTTTTCACCCTCCCTCCCTCTTAAGAATAAGAAATAAAAAATTTAAATTTTGTACATTTCATTTTTTTTAGCCCATTTGCTATCGTGAACGAGTATAGTCGTCCAACTACCCACATAACTTTTCGGCTGCGTAATTTTCATGCCCTCCTCTCACCCTCCTACACCCATCTATTTCCAAAAAATCTTCTGTAACCGTTACTGTGACGATAGGTAAGCGATAGGTATCACTATATTAATAAAATTTTACGAACACGAGATCTAAATCAAAGGCCGTTTTTTTCTTGATTAAAAAAAAGAAAACCCAACCTCAACCTTGTTATCACATTTCATGATATAATAGAATACACCTTTGCTCGTATCAAATATCCATTATACATAGATGTGCTTTCGTAAAAGATTATTAAAAAATGTATCTTTTTCCCATTTACACACTTTTGACGAGCCTTGAGGTGGCGTAAAAACGACTTTTTTAAATAATAATTTCGTTGTGTTTTTACCCCGGTGAAGGCCACGGTGTCGAAACGTTGGCATTTTTTTCGTATAATTTTGTAATCGTGTCGAATTACAATTTGGCTTTTTTAGCAAAAAATCCCCTGATAAAGTATTGTATATCCAATTTGGAGAAGGTGAAAATAAGAGACAGGTGAGCGAGGAGGGAATAAAACTGGCCCAATTTTGCCGAAAGATGACGACACATTGTGACGCCACTCGTATCGTATTCCCAGAGCATACCATTAAGAGAGGAATCACCAACGTGGGCAAAGGCAGAAGAAATTGTAATTAAAAAACTTTTACCGATATTGTTAGGTACCTAGAGCTACCTCGGTCTTCGGTGGTGCGTGGTTTTCGTGGGTTACGCAGCGAAAATGTCGTGGAAAGGGAAAAAATGCCAAGGGGATCTGTTGGTGACAAGTTTTAAAATATTCGCCGCTACTATATTCGGAAACTATTTTCGTACAACCGACCAAAATATACCACCAGGTAGGCATAGCTCGTATACTTAATCGAATATGTATAAACCACAGCACAACTCACTCGTTCCTTTTCTCAAACTGCACATTTCGTAAGGTTACGCAAGATCGACATTTCAGATCAGACGTAGAGTTTTGTGGAATTTTTCGTACGTATGTGAAGTACCTTTGTGATGTAATCGTTCTGGTAGAATTTTCAAGGTGGACAGATTGTAATTCATTGATATGATAACGAAATTGGAAGAGTACAGAAGAAACAATAGGGAAGGGTAAGGGATGGACTTTTTAGTCAAAATTTATCAACAAGTCAAGATGAAAAATATATTAGATTTTTGAAAAAATTTTCATATAGTCAGAAATTGGAAAATTTTGGGTAAAGGGTATAGAACTATATAGCAGGATAAGATTGTGTTTTGGCCTCCGAGAAGGATTTTGACAAAACCTACCCAAAAGGTCATTCACGATGAAAAAAAAATCCTGACAAAAAATTTGGACCCCTGGAGCAAGTTGTTTCGGGACTTGGGGTCAAAATGTGTTTTTCCAACTTCATTTTTTCGTTTTTCATCAAATGTATAAATAAAAATTTCGTATTTTTAAATAAATTCTAAAAGGTTAGAGAAACATACAAAAAAATTCAAAATTTTTGAGCCATTTTTTTCAGAGTTATGACGATTTAAAAATTTTCGAGCGGCCATTTTGTAAAAAAGTTTCAGAAGTACGTACGCAGTCACCATTTTTCCTCCAGTAAATGGGCGATTTAATATATAAGTTTCGTTCCTCTAACTCTCTAGAATCAAATTTTTTAAAACACGAAATTTTTATACATTTGGTAAAAAATATTTTGGCCCCAAATTTTTGTCAGAATATTTTTTCATCAAAAAATCAAAAGAATTGACTAATTTGTGAAAATTTACAACTAAATACCGTCAGTTTTATAGGTGTTTGGGAGCGAATCTCTCCTCACAAACAGCAGAAAATGGCTGGTTGTGTTGCCTTTCAAGTGTTTACATGAAATATCTCTTTCAATAACCACGTCATTTTTTGATTTTTTATTACACAATCTTTTTTTTTGATATTGTTGCAACCTAAAAATCCCCCTTCCACCATTGAGAAAATGCATACGAAATTCTGAATCTAGTATAAATTCCTTAGGTACCAAAGAAAATTCTTGCCACCACCCTGCAGCCAAAGGAGTGTTTTCCTGTTTAAATAGGTAATGAAAAGTACCTTTGGTCCAAATTTAGTCCAAAGTAGCCCTAATATTCTGTTAGCGTTAGCCCAGGTATATAAACTCTCCTAAATTTTTGATTTCCAGTCCTTCCTCCTTCATGAGATATTGTCCCCTAATACGAAAATTCAATAATTTGTATCTTTGGGGATGGTAATTTTTTTTGAAAATTTCACAAAATTTTGGTACGATGTGAACACAATTCTGAAAAAAAAAATCAATATTTTCAATTCGTGTTCTTTTCAGTTTGTTTTAGTCTTGAAATTTTCAAAATATTGTCAAAAAACTTTGAGATGGAACATGATTGAAATTTTTTTTCCAACTTCATCATACTCTCATCAGGTACATACAGGGTGTTCCATGAATCGTCTGCCAAACATATTTTTTTGGATATAACCGGGTACCACTAAAAAAAACTTGAGATGAACATATTGCTATTTTAAAAAATTGAAGGGGCAAAGGCTGGTTCTAAAAAAATCACGTTAAACATTTTTTTCAAGCATGGGTACCTATAGATAATACTTTGAAAAGTAAACAAATTTTTATTTCATGACTTTTTGCCTATCTTTAAAATTGAAGAGGCTACAAAAAAATTTGTTCAAAAAAAATCTCAAAAAGTGAATTGATCAAGGGAATGGATTATGCGTTGAAAACTGAAGACATTTTGTTCTGTAGGCTATTTTGCCGAACATCAAAAATAAAGGGGCTAAGGATCATTAAAAATTGAGAAAATTTGAAATTTTTTTGAAGCCCATTTATTTTGAGTGACCTTTGCCCCTTCATTTTCGATGTTGGGCAAAAAATCTACAGAACAAAATTTTTCAATTTTCAACGTACTATTCATTCCATTAATAAAGTTTATTTTTTAGAATTTTTTGGAAAACATTTTTATTGTAGCCCCTTCAATTTTAAAGTTGGGCAAAAAGTCAAGAAGTGAAAATTTGTTTACTTCTCAAAGTACTATCCATTGTCATGGTTGAAAAAATTTTTGACGTGATTTTTTTGGAAGTAGCATTTGCCCCTTCAATTTTTAAAATAGGCAACATGTTCATCTCAATTTTTTAGTGGTACCAGATTTTATACATAAAATACTTTTGGAAGATGACTCGTGGAACACCCTGTACAACATAATAATTAAAAAATTATTGCAACATTTTCAAAAAAAAAAAAATCAACCTAGAAAGTTAATTTTTTAAATCATTTTCAGGTACCCCGTAAGAAAACCCCCACTCAAAATAATAATTTTTTTTTTTTTTTTTTTTTTTTTTTTTTTTTTTTTTTTTTTGTGGGTTCAGACTACTAGGTCTATCAGCCCATGCCAGCAATAATTAGAATTCATTAGAAACGTATAACACCATTGGTGAACGCTGTCACCTCCTGTATAAAGGAACTTAATGCAGAGTAGATATTTTTACTAGTATTACTCATGATTGATAGAGCAGAAAAAGGAGTACTCACTCCTGCACTTAGAAGACTTTGGTATAGTTTTGATCTAAAATGTGAGAGAGCAGGACATTCAAAGAGTAGATGATTGATATCACATATCGCTTCAGGGATTGTGTGCAAGGGACATGTAGGATTGGTGATGGCCATGATTCTGAATAGATGGTTAGGAAGGGAAGAGTGACCTGTACGGAGTCTCATTAGAGATGTTTTACTGTACCTAGAAAGATATTTCATTTGACGGAACCAAGGAATTTTAGGAATATCATGCTGGATAAGTAAATAGGTTGATTTTTCATTGGAAAAGGAAGATCTAAAAAGTTTATTCCACATATTGGAGTGAGCATGATGAACCAGAGGAATGAGATCCTGTACTACTATACCTTCAGATGGCAAACCTTCTACAATTGCTTGTTTAGCTAATAAATCTACCTTATCATTACCAGGAATACCTGTGTGGCTAGGAACCCATAGCATTGCTATATTTAATTTGCATTTTTTTATAAGGGTGGACAACATATTACGAATTTGTAGGGCAATTATATTTGACTTGTGATCAATATTATTAATTGAGCAAAGTGCACTTTTGGAGTCTGATATTATTAAGATTTGATTTAAATGCCTTGCATTAACTCGAATAAAAATGATAGCTTGTATTATGGCATATAGTTCAGATGTTAAAACTGAGGATACACTGGGTATTTTAAACTGTTTCTTAATTTCATATTCAGGAATGTAAAAGGCGGCTCCACAACCCTGTTCGGATTTGGATCCATCTGTGAATACTAGCATCCAATCTTGGTAATTCTTATTTATGAGATCAGTGAGTGTAGTGTTAGGAGGACTGTCACTTTGAGGTAGAAGTTGTATAGGGAATTTATTGGTAGCATCTTTAAAGGAGAGGTTGAAATATAAGGAGGTAGGAGAAGATATGATTTTTGTATTAATTCTACTTAATCTATTTGCTATGGTAGGTAATAATGGTAATTTGGCTTTAGAGAAACGCCATTTTGTGTATATATTTACATGATCATCTATTATAGATTCAGATTCATTTTGAAGTTTCCTCATTAAGAATTTATAGCCTAAATATGATCTTCTAATTTTAAGTGGAGGTACTTTGGATTCAGCATGTATTGCAGGAATTGGTGTAGATTTCATAAATCTGCATGCTATTCTAATGCAAGTGGATTGAAACTTATCAATTGTAGCTAAAACACTTTTACTCGCATTATGATAGAAAATGGATCCATAATCTAATTTAGAACGAATAATTGATTTGTATAAAAGTAAAAGAATCTCTGGATCTGCCCCCCAGAAGGTATTCGCTAGACATTTCAATAAGTTTAAATCTCTTGAAACAGAGGAGCACACCTGTATAATGTGATTTTTCCAATTAAGTTTGCTATCGAGAAGAAGCCCCAAATATTTGGTAGAGTTTTTCAATTCAAAAGGCTGACCATTAATATGTACAAAGATGTCTGCAGGGTTGAAGTGGCGGTAGGAAAAAACCATAGTAACACACTTACGGATAGAGAGTTCTAAATGTCTGTATTCAAGATCTCTTTTAAAATGATCAAGTAAATCATTAAGATTTTGATTGGCAATATTTAAATCTTTATCTATACAATAAATAACAATATCATCTGCAAAATATAACATATTTCCTCTGTTTGTGCCTACCATATATAAGTTGAAAGCAGTTGGGCTTAATGGAGATCCTTGTGGCAGGCCTTTATAAATAATTCTGGTCTCAAAGGAATCACCATTTAATACAATTATTTCTCTGTTTGCAAATAACCTGCATAAAAAAAGAATTGTGTGTTCTGGAAACCCTAGACTTTTCATACGTTTTTTCAAAATTGGGAGAGACACATTATCATAAGCTGCTTGGATGTCTAGGAAAGCTGCTAAAGTAAAATCTTTCTTGATAAGTGAGTTATAGATGTCACAAAATAGTTTATTAGTACAGTCTATAGTGTTTTTACCAGCAAGCATAACAATCAAAAATCATCCTTACATCAGATTTTCGAACCTGATTCGCGATTTTCAATTTTTTTCATACCATAAAGATGGCATAATTTTTACTTTTTGAATTTTAACGTTACTTTTACATTAAAAACACTGCGTAAAAGAATTTACACTGAAAATTTTTTAAAGAGGAGGGATTCATGAAGTTTTAGATTTGCGAAAAATGCGCGATCGACGGCAAATCCATTTTATTGCGAATTCGTGATGGAATGACCAATCATTCGAACTAATATGTTTACTCGCGCAACATGTACCATGAGTACGTAGCTGATTACTGCGTTGGTTTTCCAAGAAAAAATGTGTAAATTTAAGAAATCAATCATAAATTGGAAACGGTGTTTCCAAATAATGTAAGAAAATTGATCAAATTATAAAAATCATTAACAAAAATTTTCCGAATTTCGAATTCTATTGTTTACTGATTTCCCAAGCTGAAAAAATTTTCACGTAGAATTTAAAAAATTTACAAACGTCTTTTGTCTCTGAACAAAAATAAAATACTCAAAAAAATTTCTCACAAGGAAAGTATTCCCACTAGAAGTGAAATTTTGAGCTGAAACAAAAATAAATTGAAAGAACTTCATAAAAGAACGCCATATCCAAAATTTCAGGTGCTGAAGTTCATTTCTCGAATTTTAGCGAATTTTCAAAATTTCAAAATCACCTCGTCGTCCGGAAAAATATGAAAATTATATCCAATCAACCAAAAAATCTGAAATTTGGTTTATACCTACATATTTTTGACCTCCGAAATTGACTGGAAGTGATTTCGAAACGTTTCAAAACTTACAGCAAATTTTGGAACAGGACTTTTTTCCAGGGCTGGAAAATTCCGAAATTTTATTGAGTTTCCAAAACGTCTTAAAACCACTTCCAATCGATTCGGGAGATTTAAAATAAGGTAAGTAGTACATATAAACCAAATTTTAGTTTTTTTCATTGATTAGATCAAATTTTCATATTTTGTAGTGCGATGAGGCAAATTCTGAAATTCAAAAATTATCCAAAATTCGAGAAATGAACTCCAGCTCCTGAAATTTTGGATATGGAGTTCTTTTTTAATATAATTTCGTAATATTCCAGAAGAGTCTAGACGAGGAGATTAAAAAATTCAAGTAAAAATATTTTTTCAAATGCCTGTAAAGTTGACATTTAGAACCTTTTTTGACCAAAGGGTCAGAAGCTGAATTCACAAGCTTATAAAGGATGATCATCGGGGATCCAAAAACTCGTAAAAAAATTGCTATTTGGATTATTTCAAACACATAAAAACGATTAATGACTCGGCTAAACCTTAAAACCATCACGAACACGATTCGACCTACAGAAATCATCGACCTCTACCTCTTCAAAGGAGAAAAAAACTCGCATACCAAAATATACTACAAAAGCAGAACAATCGAGAAGTAGGGGGGAGAAACTCATAAGCACGCAAATCGTACAAAATCATCCACGAACATCGTGTTTTACGACTGGTAAACAAAACCATTTAGAAATCGTAAGTACCTATAGAGAGGCCCTGCCCCATACCCGACACACCACGATGAGAGATATGTACACGTACAAGTGACGAAGAATATATAACACTACATAACGTGACCCTTTTGCGGCAATTTGCATTACTCAAGAGCCCGCAGCTTTTTATGTCGCTCAATTAATTTAGAATGAAAAAAAATAGCAAAAAAGCTATTAAGATCAAAAGAACGCGCGCTCGAGTTGCTCGTTTTCTCCTTGCACGTCCCAAAACCCATCATGGCTTCCTGTAGCGCCAATGAGTATAACTTTTTATTTTTTCAACCATTTTATATTCACGAATCGTAATGAAGTAACGACGTTGTTGCCCGTCCGGCGAATTTTTTTCCAGTTTAATTTATTTTTCGACGAGATTCCAAACTACATGCGAGCTGAAAATCCTCCTCTGAGTGGTACGATTCTTGGGTATCGTTTTCGTTCTCGTTTACGTGCATTTGCACCTAAAACAGGGCAGCAAGGTGGAGGAAAACGACGAGAATACGCAGGGACAAGGAGGAAGAAATCAACTCCGAATTGTATGCTTCGTTGACAATTTTACAACTTCCTCGTTCTTCCCTTCTATTTCATCAAATACGATCCACCGATAGAGAAAAATGAAAAAAAAGAGGTAATTTTCTCTCTCATCTTTGACCCAGTGCTGACGAGATAATTTTCAACTCCCCCTTCCCTCCTTCTGCGATACTTTTTCCTTCAAAAAAAGTAAACTATCACACCTCTTGCGAAATCCCATCTCATCTCTCCTCGTCTCCGAACGATAATCGAATCGCTCGTTCGAATAATGAAAACCCATAGTGGCAGTAAAATAAACGCGAATACAGCGGAATCTGCAGCATTATTATGATACGTGCATATAAAAGTTGCTTCAGAAGAAAATACACATAAAAATAAATGAATAAATAAAATTACAAATCGTATTGTATATTCATATCGCGCCAACAATTTTTATAAAATATTTCCACGATAACAATTCGAGTCAATTTTGAACCGAGCAGCCCGGCGTATGCTTGGGGAGAGGAAAACTCTCGGATTTTCCGTTCGAATTGAAATTCAAATTTTAATTTTCGCGTCGTCTCGTAGCCGGAAGTGTCGGTAGAAAGGCAGAATGAGGAAGGGGAAAGGCAGGGGGTTCGGGAATCGGGATCGCGAAGTTGTCTTTTCTCATTTTATCGCGTGAGATTTCAATTATTCTCGCCGCCGAATACGTTCCCGTCGCAGATTACAGTTTACGTTTCATCGGCGAAGGTATATTTACCTTAATAACCTGCTCGAGTTTTTCCCTTCATTTCATTTTTTACTACCAGGAAATAAAAAATAAACGACGCAGCCGAGTAAATTAACCCTTGATTAAATATAATCGAGCGAAAGTCAAAGATCGCGTACAATTTTCGAATAATTTTTCCCCTGCTTTATTTAGTAAAATTGCCAACAATTTATCAACTAATTCCGTATCGTGTCGTACGGAAAGAAAAATTCGTTCTTTTTATTCTAAACAATTTCTCACTCGGAAACATCCATCACATCGAACAATTTCCTAACAACATTCGGCGTATCTAGTTTTTCTCGCCGAGCATTTGCATAGAATCGTGTGTGTATCGTACAACGCCCCGCATTTCTTGCCTTTGCCATTCTATCAATTTTGTAGACCTTTTTATTCCTCTCTAATGGAGAGGGTGGCCTAGAAAACACCTCATTCTCGGGTCATCGACATACACTCGTATATATCGCGAATACCATCGTGTTTTATATAAATTCAGTCTCCAGCGAGTTGAAAAAGAAGAAAAAAAGACACCGGTGAAACTTTTGACACGATCGTTACTTACGATAATTTCCCAATACCTGATCTTTTTTTGTGTGTCGAGTTTTTTTTACCCCGAAATGAATAGCTGGAGAAATATGAGCAAACACGTGGAGTTGCTTTTGATAGGTATCGATGGCGTTGAAATTAATTTCACAAAGTACCAAGGAGATGCGATACGACTTGACTTCGACGATATTCGGGGTATTTGCAAGTTACCCACGCGGTATAAACCGCAATTTCATCTTGGGGTTTTCGATATTGCGTAAAGGTGCGAGCGTAATTGACCACAGGTCAGTAAAATTAATTAAATTTATTGATTCCGCGTTTTTTCTGAGAACTTGGGTAAGAATTGATTAAATGATAGCAAGTTAGTCTTTAATGGAAAACTTTTCTAAAGGGTATGGCTGGATCAGGGGTGAATTTGGCCCCCGCTCCGATTTTCACTCTAACCCCCCTTAGATGGCACCCATTAATGTAAAAACATTCTAGAAAATTTTTTGACCCCCCCCACCCCCTGCCTTCCGGAGTTATGGCCATTTTATTGCATTATTTTCAAGAATTTTTAATTTCAACGGAAGTGAGGGAAATTTTCTGTTCTTTGGCACAAACTTACATCTCGTAGAGGTCTATTTATGATAATTTTTTCAAAAACTTTGACGCACTTCTTCATGTTTTTTCGGCTATTTGAAGTTTTCAATCGTAAGAAACACCATATAATCGAAGAGCGACCACTCTGGAAAAATTGCTAAAAAAATGTGTTTTTTCATGCAGAATTTTTCTGTGCATTCGGTTTTGGCCGATTCTTTGAACTAAGGGCCGGAAATTGCGAAAAACCTTATAAAAACGTTGAAATTTTAGCAGATTTTTCAAATTTTGAGCGTTTTAAACAGAAAGACAAGGTCCTAAGGAGAAAACCACTACCATATTTGTATTCAGCAGGTCAAAATACCTCGATAAACACCCTTTTTGCAATAGTTTTGCTTGAAGTTTCTACATTTTCTTTTTTCGCTGATTTTTCATGGCAAAAAAGCTAAAAAAAGTGAATTTCGAGACCTTGAGTGAAACAATCGCGAAACGAGTGTTAATCGGGGTATTTTGACATGCTGAACACGAATATGGGATTGTTTTTTTCATTCGATAATTTCTTCCCAGAAAATTCGCCATTTTCAAGTTTGAATCGGGTCTTTTGAGCAAGAAAATCAAAATTCAAAGCAATTTATGCGATATTCATATTCTACGACCCAAAATTAGTCAGAAATCGTCATTTTTCCGATTTCAGGTTCGAAATTTACTTTTTTCAGCTTTTTTGCCATGAAAAATCGGCGAAAAAAGAAAATTTAGAAACTTCAAGCAAAACTATTGCAAAAGGGGTGTTTATCGGAGTATTTTGACCTGCTGAATACAAATATGGTATTGCTTTTTTCCTTAGGGTCTTTTCTTTCTGTATAAAATGCTCAAAATTTGAAAAGTCTGCTAAAATTTCAACGTTTTTGTAAGGTTTTTCGCAATTTTCAGCCCTTAGTTCGAAGAAACGGCCAAAACCGAATGCACAGCAAAATTCTACATGAAAAAACACATTTTTTAGCAATTTTTCCAGGGTGGCCGCTCTTCGATGGTGTTTTTTACGATTGAAAACTTCAAATAGCCGAAAAAACATGAAGAAGTGCGTCAAAGTTTTTGAAAAAATTATCATAAATAGACCTCTACGAGATGTAAGCTTGGGCCAAAGAACAGAAAATTTCCTTCACTTCCGTTGAAATTAAAAATTCTTGAAAATAATGCAATAAAATGGCCATAACTCCGGAAGGGAGGGGGGTTGAGGGGTCAAAAATTTTTCTAAAATGTTTTTACATCAAGGGGTACCATCTAAGGGGGTTAGAGTGAAAATCGGAGCGGGGGCCAAATTCACCCCTAATCCAGCCATACCCTTTCAGTCACTTTAGAGCGACGGTTTTTGGTACTGATATTTTAAAGTTCGGAAAATAATTTTCAAGGTTTGAACGACAGCCGTAAATATAATTTAAAAAGTGTAAAAAAATACAAAAATGTACCTATTAAAATACGTCGAAACTGAGGTAAAAAAAAGATAAAACATGTTGAAAATTCATCAAATTCATTCAAAATAGAGCAAAAATGGTGAGAAATACCAGAAAATAAATGAAAATTATACGAAAATTAATCAAAATATTGTAAAAATGAGTCAAAATCACGCAAAAAAAACCATAAAAGTACAAAAATACTATTGGAAATAGTTTGAGATTGATTGAGACAGATACTTACCTATTATTTTTGATTAAATTATTTGAAAAAATAGAGAAAACCAAAAATGTTTTAAAAATGGATTAAAAAATTATTCTGCTTGGGAAAAAGTCAAAAAAAAGTCAAAAACTTCAAAATGCTGAAAAAATTATTGAATTAACGTCAAAGTTGTTTAATATGCTGCCAAAATAAGATAAACAGAGCCAAAAATAGTTATAAAATTATTGGAATTGTCTGTAAAAACAGGATGTAAATTCTTGACCTCATGGAGGGGTCCGGACCCCCTGGACCCCTCCTTGGTTACGTCACTGGATTGTATAAAAAATACCCACTTCTCCCAATAATTTTTATTAAACATGAAAGTTTATTCAAATAAAGGAAAAATATTATCAAGTGAAAAAGTATCTATTTCACGTTGTCGTGGTTTACAACACAAATTTTGCCCTCCTGTTAAAAATACAAATAAAAAATTCAAGGGTAATCAAAATATTGTAAAAAAACCTTAATTTTTTCAAATGGCACTAAAATGTGTTCAATCTGTTGCAAACATTATAGGTGTAGAAATGACACAAAAATTATGCAATATGATTCAAAAATGAGTTAAAGAATGCAAAAGTGGTTGAAAAATCATTGAAATTCTTTGAAAAAGCGAGAAAAATTTTTAAAGCATTATCAAAATCATCAAACTCTTCGTAAAACTGTGAAAAATGACTTGAAAATTTCTCAAAATAGCATGAAAATTTGTTTGAAATTATGCTGAAAAATTATTGAAATGGCGTTAAAATTGTTTAAAATATAATGAAAATTGTTTAAAAAGTTGAGAAAAAATTCAAATTTTTGATAAAATTTTTAAAAACTTTACATGATTTTAGTGAAATTTCTTCACTTTTGCGTTTTTTACACAATTTTCACGAATGTTTAATGATTTTGCTTACATTTTTATCACTTTTCATGATGTTTTGAACAATTTTCACGTTATCATTGATTTTTGCAAAATTTTACGATAATGAAATTTTACCGAGTTTAAGCAATTCTTAGACGATTTTCAAGAAGTATCAATGAAACGGTACTCAAGACCATGAGTATGTAGCCAAGTTCGATAATTAAGTATTATAAAGTTTTGAAAAAATTTTGCAAATTGAGTGAGTACGGTAACATTTTTCTGTTTTATTCAATTATTTTCAAACGATTTTTATAATATTTTACGAATTTTTCCAACAAGCGCCGAACGATTTTTATCAATTTTCAAAAAAAAAAACGCCCTTCGAAACATTTTTAAACGGTTTTTAAACATAATTATCTATTTTTTTTTACATTTTCAACAAATTTCATACCATTTTCACTAAATGTAAGTCTGGATACAGAAACCATCCTTAGATGTCAAAAATTTGTTTTTGAGTTGACACCAATTTTTGACTTTTCAGAGAAAGTAGAATCAAGGGGAAACCTCGACTCAAAACCAATTTTTGACACTTAAGGGTGGTTTCTACATATATCCAGGCTCACAACTTCTGATGGTTTTTATTTAATTTTTCCCGGATTTTACACAATTTTACTGTTTTACAAAAATAGTGTTAAGACTCTGTCCAAAAATATTCAACATTTTCTCTTATATGTACATAAGAAAATATGTTTTCATCAAAATTCCCAACTTTTACAAAATTTTTTGAGATTTTTTTAAATGCCTGAGAATTTTTTTTTTAAATTTTGAACGATTTTTAGAACTTTTCAACTTCCTTTGATAGAATTTCACACCATTGAAATCCATTTTTCAAAGCTTTCAAGTTATTACAGATCTTTTGTAAAAATTTGAAAATTTTTAATGCATTTTAAACGATTTATACGAAGTTATTGACCAAATTTTGCAAAATTTCATTCAATTTCAATATTTCAACTAAGTACCTATTCTTCTTGCACCTTGCATAATTTTCATAACATTTTTTACAAGCTTTAAGTTTTTTTTCATAATTTTCATAAAATTTCAACCTTGTTTCCACACTATTTCCATAAAAATCTAACAGTATTTCAAGAATTTCCAATTTTCCATAAATTTTGATACTACATATTTGAAAAGACTTATTAGTAAATTTTGAAAATCCTGCCTATTTCTGCAGCGATTTTCATAATTTTTAACCAATTTTCATGAGAATTCGTACATTTTTGATTGAAATATAATTCAATTTGGACTGTTAAAATCAAATGAATTTTACAAAATTTCGAGGATTTATGCACGTCATGTCAGTGACATTTAATTTTAACCTAAAAAAATGAGCATTGACCCTGAAAACCATAAAAAATTCTTAACCACGCTTTTTGATCAGGCCCATCCTTTCATCCAACATTCTAAAAATTGTATTACAAAATCCAATTACGATAATTCTCTGAACTCTCCAGGTCTCAACATATTGAAATTTATCGCGATAAAAAATGACCAAATGGCAAAATCCGATCAAAACAACGACAAACCGACAACCAACATCAACGTTAGACCGCAAAGAAAACAGTCCTGATAATCTACTCGGTCACTTCAAGTCGATTCGTTTCACAGCAATTACTTTTCGCGTACTTTTTCTTTTCATCGGCGAAACAGCACGCTTTCCCACCGGCACTATCCTTTCGCGAACTTTCCGCCGGCTATACGCGAAAACTTTCCCCATTACGTAATCGATTCGGCACCTCGAAAGCAACGAAGAACGAAGGTCTGAGATCTGAGACATCTGCGGCGGCGACAGCTGCTCCATCCAACCAAGACGTTCAACTTTACGGTATAAAAACGCCAGTACGCTGGAAAAAGCTGAAGAAGGAGGGTAATACGCCTGGGTAATACTTCAATCGACAATCTAGGCCTCAGGTAGGATGTACGAGCTGTTATCTGCGAAGCTTAAGTACATGCCGATGCGAAATTCAAGGTCTGCCGCAAACGCAGACATCCAGGGGTAAATCTAATTACCACCACAGCCACGTCTTCAACGACGGTATTCTCGCGAACGCGAGTCGACTGGGTAGACGAATCGGCGTCTCATTTTTCAAAAACATCGATTCGTCGACTACGAAATTTTACCAATCGTTTTGACATCCGAGAGAAGAATTTTCGCCGCGTCGAGCAATTACCCGTAAAATACTTTAAGCCCCTTCCCCTCTGTTTCACGAAGAGGAATCTACGTCGAGTCAAGGATCCCCGTGTATTCTCTCGCTATCTTTGCATAAGGCGGGGTGAGAGAGGGATGGGGGATGATCGATTACAATGCTTTATCTCTTCTTTCTTTTTCTGGTTTTTTGCTGCGTTGAGATATAGGTATACTTCGTTTCTCAACTCGTGGAAAAACTCGACGGATGAAGTTCGAATATTTTTATCTCTTTAGGCGTCTTCAATCGTAATTGACTGGACGTATATTTCTAAAATTTTACGATAACGATATTCCAGAAAATTCATTTGAAAATCAGCCGAATTTGAAATATTTTACAGGTTGATTTTTGTAGCAGTTTTCGAAAAGGTTGAATTTATCGAGACGACAAGAAAAGCTGTTTTCGCGAAGAAAACAGAAAGTTTCCATGAAAAAATATTAAAAAATAAGATGAAATAACGTTCTAAATTACCTAACGAAAAAATATACTCCCTGCTCGGCCTTAAAGTCTAAATTTGTGAAAAAATATATGAAAAAATTTGGCCAAAAAAAATTTTAGTATGAATATCATCGCCCAAAAATACTATTAGGAATCAACTTTTCATTTCGTCACCATTTTTCAAGAATTCTTACAAAAAATTATTTTCGTGTTTTTTGAAAAATTTATAAAAAAATCGAAAAAAAATTCTGAAATGATGTTGCAACGAACAAATTTTTACCCATGTCCACAGTTTCCCAATTTTTGAATTTAAGAAAATGCATTAATGCATTTTCTTGAATTCAAAAAAAAAAGTCCAACTGAGGGAAAGAGGGAGCGAAAGAGGTGAATTTCTGTCGATGATTTTAATAAGAATCTAAAATTACCTAACACATTTTTGAGAAAATAAGAGTGAAAACGCATCATTGCTGATTAACAAAGTTCACATTGTTTTCGTGTAGCACAATATTGAATATCTTAGTAGGGAATTTATTTCTCCGGGATTAGCACCATTTTGTCATACTATTTGGAAATTTATTTCCAAATATGGATTTTTCTTGGAAAATGGTAATTTTTACCGAAAATCATGAATTTTACTGAAAATTACAATTTTTTCTGATTTTTACCAATAATGATGATTTTTATCAAAAATAAATATCATTTTCAGAAAATGGTAATTTTCTCTAAAAATTATAATTTTTATCAAAAATAATCATCATTTTTAGAAAATGCTAAAATTTTTGCTAAAAGTGATAAATTTTCTTACAAGTAAATGGAAATTTCTACCAAAAATGATTATCATTTTCAGAAATGGGTAATTTTTACAACAAAATGATAATTTTCCGGATTTTGGTGTCGTAAATTATCTGGGAAATTCGCCACAGTCGTTCGAGGTTTTAAAAAACGCATTTTCGAAAATTGAGTCAAAGAAAGCTTCTATGGGTCAGTGTAAACCAAAACGGTTGAAAATACGTTGACCCATTTCCCGGATATTTGTACTTGGAAAATAGTTGATTTTTGAGGTCAGTGGTCAAAAAAAACAGAAAATGAAAATTTGTACCCAGATTGATTCCTGCTGTCGTTCAAATCGTCTGAAATGTCGTGGCATTTTATCTGTCGTTAAAAAATCCTAAATCGTTAATTCAACTGTCGAAATATAGAGAAAAATAATTATCTCAGAAGCAGCGTTACCAACCTCAGTGATTTGTCACTAAAATCAGTGATTTTTCAGCTTTTGAAAAATTTTTAGTAATTTTTTCAGCGATTTTTAAACATTTCAATGATTTTGGTGATTTTTTACTCTATTTTCCAGGTCTACTTTTCAATTTTCAGTAATTTTCGTGATTTTTGATAAAAATTTTTGAACAAATTGGCTACAGTGATTTTTAGTGACTTGTTTTTTGGCCAAAAATAGTGATAATTTGAAATCTCGGTTGGCAACCTTGCTCAGAAGATATTCCAAAATAACTGACAATTGACTTTGTATGAATCTTCATCATCCTTCAGAACCAAAATGACACCGGATTCTTAAAATTCATTTTTTTTTCAAATCAACTTCTTTGGGGGCCGATCAGTGCAAAAATTGTAGAACAGGAGAAAGTTCAAAAAATCACACAAAAAAAATTCATGCAATGAAATTTTTTATTGGGGCCTAAGTACTCAACCTATCCTGAAATTTTCACTTCAATCCTGGATCATTTTTTTTCTTCTATGTTTCATTTTGTGAATATAGTTCTGCACTTCTGAAGGATATGCAAAAATTGGCTGAAAAAGTCGCTGTAGCCATACTACATTTTGCATAATTCTTCACATCTATTTACGATTTCACCCCCCCCCCCCTCCCTCTCAAAAAGAGTGATTTTTTTCCCAACGATGAAACATACGCCAATATGTCTCCCCATCCATTTCGAGAGTGCGTAGATGAAAGATACCAAAAATTTTACAAAAAAAAAATCGTAACACATCGTTTGTGATTTTTCTAAAAATATCAAGACAGAACTTTGGCTCGTTGTTTTGATGCAACCACCTCAAGTCCATAAGCCTTGACTTCTGGTTAAAATTTGAGGATTAGAAACTTAGCGTAAATTTTTTAGGTAATTTTTTCAAAAGTTCGTTGATTGAAATTCAGGTGGATTTTTTTGAATCCACTCCAACTCCTGTCATTTTGCACGGATTGGCCTCCCAAAAAAATCATCCAATAGAAAAAAGAAGTTGAATTTTGAAAATCCGGCGTCGTTTTGGTACTGGAGAATAAAAAGGACTCATACAAAGACACCCAACAGTCAGGGTTGCCAATTTAGCATAATTATGCCAGATTTAGCATAATTTTTTTTTTTTGCTTCTTGGTATAATTTTATGATGCCAGGAAGCCAAAAATGAAAGAAAAAAAAGTTGCGTGATTTAGCATAATTTTTGGTATAATGCTAAAATTTTGGCAACACTGCTAACAGTCAATTTGGAACAATTTTTGTATCGAAGGAAACACTCGAGAGCTCAAAAAAACGAATTTTCCAATTCAAAAATTCGAAAAGAGGAAACTCAATTTTTAAATTGGTCGAGTTAATTTTCATGCTTTCTAGAAAAATTAAAAAATCCAAGAGAAAATTAAAATCTCATTAGGAGCTCAAAAATGGCTGGAAATCGTGAAATTCGATTGAGAGAAATCTTTAATAAATGGGGAACAAATTTTCATTAATTTCAATGGAAAAGTCCTTTTTGAAATATCATACTTTCGCTGAAAAAATTAAATAATTATGAATTTGAAAGCTTCTAAAATTCTCCAAAAATTCAAACATCAATTTGGGTAATTAACATTTTTGATTCTAGAATATTTGTGAACATGCTGATTCCAAAAATTTCACTCTCGTTCAAACCAAATTGAGCAGCCATCTCAAATAGTTTTCACGTAGGTACGTCGATTTCATATCAGACTTCCTAATCCCCATTTAATATTATTCGAACGCTGTTCATTTATTTACCAACATTATCCCTCAAATTAGTCCAATTCCAAAATATAAATCTACCAGATACCAATCACAGCTGGGAAAACTTCACACGTGCTCACTTCCATCGCCTGACTTCGTGTATTTCCCCAATTTACGTCGTTTGTACGTACTATTTCATCGCTGGGGCCGATTTCACCTCTCATTTGGGTAAACTTTTTCGAAAAAAATCACGGAATTGAAAAATCATTATAATAATTTCACCCCTTTCAATGATTTCCTGAATTTTCGAATGGTCTCGTGACACATCCATACTTTTTCGTATTATTGTAATCCATTTTCATATCAATTTATTCGAACAAAATCAGGCGAAATTTGACTGATTGTCAACTTATTTCATTGTTTTAATTACCGTTACCCATAATCGACTTAATTTTATCAAAATTTATCGCCTATTTTATGAAATAGTCAGAATTTACGCCCTATTTCTGGTTATCGCATGAAATCGGAAACGACCCGCCGATAATACTCAATATCCGCAGACTAATCAAATTCCCATCATTTATAGCTTTTCGTCGATGATTATATATGCACGAATAGGTACTACATACGAACTTCTAATGGATGAATACGTTACGCACGCGATTCCACACACCAGCGTAATAATTAAACCAACATTACAGCAGTTTTTCTGCTCCAAAGGTACGGAGATGGGGAGGGGAACTTGACGTACAAATTCGACGTTCACTTACCGTTCGAAATCACAGATGCGAAAACTTTCAAATTTGCCACGAACATCAACGAAACCCCGTACAATATGAAAACTGCCATAAAATCGTTATTCATCTCTTCAGCAAATCGCAATAAACGGAATTTCCTGCCAACATATAATAAACCTAGATGAATATACGACTCGCTACACGCAGATACGAGTATTTGTATTTACGTGGTACGTTCATTAGATAGACGATACGTAGCATAGCTAGAGCTACCACAACAGACGTAGACATTGCATATTACCGAAGGTATATTATAAATGTGCCATAGAAACGTATATTACCACCAACACACAAAGGTATACACGTAGACACGTAAAAGGCAAAACGTTAAATCAAAATCTATTGTTTACTTATATTATTCTGCATTATACGTTACACATCGCTCTCTTTAAGCTACAAAGAGACTGGGCAAAAGGGTGGTACGAGTACGTAACGTACGCTATTTGACGGATATACTTTTCTACCGCGTCTCTTTTTCATTTCTCCTTTGTTTTTCTCGTATGATCAAATACCACATATAGGTACCGCATTTATTAACCTTAATTATCGCTCTAGGAACAATATAGCTACAATGCAGTTCCTCATCCTTGTCCTATACGTGAATGTACATCATAAACATACCTAAATTCCGTTAGAATCACATAGGCAAGCAGAGTTGAATCCAGTGACGTACCGAAGGCATTTTCCAGGGGGGGGGGGGAAGAGGTGAAAATCCCAACTCAAATTCTCAAAATTCCCAACTACATATAGCCGATATCAGAATTCTGGGGGGGGGGGGTGTAAAATTCAAATTTGCGAACCAATCAAATTTTTTTCAAACTTTCCCGACTGATTTCTTAAAATTTACATGTAGGTACTGATTTTTTCCCAAGTCACGAGGTTTTTGATTTTTTTTACTCGTTTTCATCATTTTTGCGAACTTTTGAAGTTTTTACAACCCATTACTATAAGACCCTTTTTGAGATAAGAAATCTGAATAAATTTTTCATTGCTTAGGTGCTCCAAATCATTATTTTTTTAAACCTACAAGCAATGTCATTGTAGTTGAAAAAACATACGAAATAGTTTATTTGCCTTGAGCGAAGAAAGGGTGGAGTTTCGAAAAAAAATTATAATCTTACATCAATAAAATTTTGTAATTTCAATGTAAAGAATAGGGAGATGGATTTGGCCCGAGCGAAGCGAGGGCGAAAATTTTAGAAAACCTCAAATTGAATGTGCAATAAAATAATGTTTTGGAAAAATAAACTTTAATGAAAAATCGACTGTTTCTACTTTGAAATGATTAAAGCAGAAATATATCATGGCCGAGCGTAGCGAGGCCGAAGCTTTTGAAAAATTGGATTTTCAAATATCAAAAATAAGTTTTAAGGAGAATAAGAACAATGAAATTAATTGGAATAATTTTGAAGAAAAGTGCGAAAAAATCTCTTTTAAATTACAAGTAAAACTATAAAATTTTTTTGGTTGACGAGTGAAAATTTTTAAATTGCAAGGTAACTAATTAATAATTTTTTTTCTAAAAAGGCATTTATTACAACGGTTTAATAATTCTTTGCTGGGAAAATGATCAATTTTCAGTTGGAAAAGGTTGGGAAAATGACTGATTTTCCCAACTAAAAAGTAAAAATTTTGTTGATTTCCAACTGTTGAAATAGGTAACCATTTTATTTATTCATTTTTCATTAAAAAAATAAATACTAATCGTCCCAACTGACATTTTTACTCATCACTTGGGAGAACGACCAATTTTGAGTTGGAAAAATAACCAATTTTGAGTTGTGAAAATTACCAATTTTGAGTTGGGAAATTTATCATTTTCGAGTTGGGAAAATTACCATTTTCGAGTTGGGAAAATTACCAATTTTGAGTTGGAACAAGTGAAAATTTTGTTGATTTCCAACTTTTGAAATAACTATTTTATTTATTATTTTTCATCAAAAAAATTAATCCCAACAGTCCAATTTTCCCAACTGATGTGTTGAAATGTTCAATTTTCCCAACTCACAAGTAAAAAATTTCCTCGGGGGGGGAGCTCCCCCTCCCCCCTATCGGTACGTCACTGGTTGAATCCCAAAAAAATGGGGCAGTCTACCGAGATATGCAGTTTTGATCAGACCACTTCGTTTCGTTCAGTCCAACCCCCCTCCTCCAATAAAATTTTTTCTATTTCTATTTATCAGAAAAATTTAATTTTGGAATTTCTTCGAAAAAATAATTTTATACTGTGAAATGGGTACTTAGTCTACAGTGCAAGTGGCAAAAAGTGTTCATTGAGCGTGCTTTTTTGCGGGATAAAAAAATCAGTTGGCTTTTTATGTGTGTGGGTCCCATAGTCCCGAAAAAGTGTATTTTGGATTTTTGCCCTTGCACAATAGGGGGCTGGAGCTTAAAAACCCCCGTTTTTTTCAATTTTTTAAATTTGGCCGGGGACAAAAATTTTTTTCATAGACTGGTAGCGGACACTCCCCTGATCCCAAATATATGTTCACTTCTTTGGGCAACGTGCACAATGGGGTGCCAACGCCCTTAATGTGTGATTTTTTGCGAAATTTGGCCATTTTTGGCTCAATAATGGCTCCATAGGCGTCATATGGTCTGCGGGACAAAAAAAACCATCTCAACAGAGCTCCGGCTTATTGACCTCGAAAAATCAGTTTTTTCCCCCCCACCCCCCAAAGCAACCTTTGGTCAAAAAAAATATTTTTTCCTTCATTAGTTACATAAAAGTAACCCAAATTTGGCAATGAGAACCCAAAAACAAACTTCGTGTCGCCCTGTGTAATTCACGTGTGGCCTATCAAAATGGGGTAAAATTTTACGAGCAACACAAAGATATTAGTTAAAATGTAATTTGAACACTTTTGAACCATTTTGAGCCCAAAATCTGGATAATTTTAGTTATGAGAATTTTGAGCACAGCCGAATTTATGAGTACTTTCAAATAATTGACATGTGACCTACCTATCAAAATAGGTTAAAATTACACGAGCAGCGCAAAAATATGAATTAAAATGTAATTTTTGCATTTTCGAACGATTTTGGGCTTAAAATCAGGTTAATTTTAATATAATACCTATTTTCCTTAAATTCATATGTGGCCTGAAAATAGAGCAGAATTTCATCAAAAACTTCCAAAGTTGACCAATTTTTTTTGAGTAACTTTTGAAAGTTTTGAGCATAGGCCCGTTTTGGAATATTTTCAAATAATTAATATGTGACCTAACAAAATGAGGTGAAATTCCTCCAAAAACTCAAATACGTCAATCAAAAAATTTTTGAGCAACTTTTAAAAATTATTTTGAACGCTGCACAGTGGTCCAGGAGACCCCTCAAAACGCGCGAAATTCAGTATCATAAAAAAAGAGCAATAAAAGTGGGTAAAAAATAGTGTACATATAGTTCTTTTGGTCGTAGATTACGAATTTGACAGAAAAAAATTGATTCGGGGCAATTGGGAGGGGGTAGGGGAGGTGCTGAAATCGAAATTCACCTAAAATATCGTGTAATATATCGAAATCTAGGGTTTCGAGGTCGTAGATTAAGAATATGACAATAAAAAAATTTTTAGAGGTCATGGGGAGGGGGTGGAGGGTGCTCAAATCAAAATTCACCATAATATCGCGTAGCATATCGAAATCTTGGGTTTCGAGGTCGTAGGTTACGAATCCGACAAAATTTTTTTGTGAAAGTAAGAGGGAAGGGGTGGGGGTACTGAAATTGGAGTTAAACTAAAATATCGTGCGAAATCTAAGGTATTTTTGTGATTTTAGTATTATAAATTAGACCAAAAGTATAAGTGTCACGCCTCAGCACGAAAAATGTTATAGGTAAAGTGGTAGTTTCAAGTGCCCTGAACACGATTTTCCAATTGGTTTTTGCGTCCGTCTGCGTCCGTGTGGATTATAAGCAAAAATGTGCCTTTTTCAATGATTTTTCCCGTTTTTAGTAGTTTTTTTTTATCTATCAATGTCATTATTTACATGCCGGGAATTTAAAGGGTTTGTAAAAAATGACAATGCTGGAAAAAAATTACTAAAAATGGGAAAAAATCGTTGAAAAAGGCACATTTTTGCTTATAATCCACACGGACGCAGACGGACGCAAAAACCAATTGGAAAATCGTGTTCAGGGCACTTGAAACTACCACTTTACCTATCACATTTTTCGTGCTGAGGCGTGGCACTTATACTTTTGGTCTAATTTATATTACTAAAATCGCAAAAATACCTTAGATTTCGATCTACTACACGATATTTTAGTTTAACTCCAATTTCAGTACCCCCACCCCTTCCCTCTTACTTTCACAAAAAATTTTTGTCGGATTCGTAACCTACGACCTCGAAACCCAAGATTTCGATATGCTACGCGATATTATGGTGAATTTTGATTTGAGCACCCCCACCCCCTCCCCATGACCTCTAAAAATTTTTTTATTGTCATATTCTTAATCTACGACCTCGAAACCCTAGATTTCGATATATTACACGATATTTTAGGTGAATTTCGATTTCAGCACCTCCCCTACCCCCTCCCAATTGCCCCGAATCAATTTTTTTCTGTCAAATTCGTAATCTACGACCAAAAGAACTATATGTACACTATTTTTTACCCACTTTTATTGCTCTTTTTTTATGATACTGAATTTCGCGCGTTTTGAGGGGTCTCCTGGACCACTGTGCGCTGTAAAATTTTTGACTATTTGAAAAATGGTGAAGAATTCCGAATATTAGTTCAAAAAATTTCAACCAAAATTTTTTGTAAACCTTGAACACATGACTGTTTGTGAATATTTTTAGAAAATTGAATGCCACGAAAGAGATAGAAATTGCCAAAAACCAAGAAAATACGTTTTTGGTAAAATTTCATGTACTCTATTTTCATAGGTCAAATTCAATTTAAGAAAAATAGGTAATTTAAAATTAACCTGATTTTGAGCTCAAAATCGCTCAAAAATGTCCAAATTACATTTTAACTAATATCTTTGTGTTGCTCGTAAAATTTTACCCCATTTTGATAGGCCACATGTCAATTATTTAAAAATATCTACCTATCTTACTCAAAAATTGTCAAATGCTCAAAATTTTCAAAAAATACTCAAAAAAAATTTTAGTCAGCATTTTCAAGTTTTTGGTGAAATTTTATCCCAATTTCATAGATCATACGTCAATTTTTGGAAAATACTTAAAAACTGACCCCATATTGGACTCAAAATTGCTCAAAAATATTCAAAAACGCTCAAATTACATTTTCGCCAATATCTTTGTACTGCTCGTAAAATTTTAACCCATTTTGATATGTCGCAACCACAGTTTCCGAATTTTTTTCGGTAATTCAGTTTTAACAAAAGGGGACGAAAATGATGCGTTTTCTCAACTTCAAAAATTCACCACAATCTATTGTGCCGACCGTTTTCCATAAACTTTGACCTAATGGGTATGGGATGAACCCATGTATGTGTTGAGATGTTTTTTTTTTTGTCCCGCAGACCATATGACGCCTATGGAGCCATTATTGAGCCAAAAATGGCCAAATTTCGCAAAAAAACACACATTAAGGGCGTTGGCACCCCATTGTGCACGTTGCCCAAAGAAGTGAACATATATTTGGGATCAGGGGAGTGTCCGCTACCAGTCTATGAAAAAATTTTTTGTCCCCGGCCAAATTTTAAAAATTGAAAAAAACGGGGGTTTTTAAGCTCCAGCCCCCTATTGTGCAAGGGCAAAAATCCAAAATACACTTTTTCGGGACTATGGGACCCACACACATAAAAAGCCAACTGATTTTTTTGTCCCGCAAAAAAGCACGCTCAATTCGATTTCTAAAGCACTTTTTGCCAATTGGACTGTAGACTATACTAGGGGGAATAAGTAGAGCAAATCTCCCACTACAATTGAAATTTTTTAGAAATTTTTTGAACAAGTAATAAATTTACAAGGTGTTCTTTGAAAAATAAATTATTTCAACAGTTTCTAAAAAAAATGGATATTGGAGATTTTTTTCAAAAAAATAAATTTAACAATAGGTTTTTAAATTTGGTATGTTTTTACATACCTAATAATTTTTAGTAATTTTTCAAAAAATCAATTTTAGAGCTTTACTGAGAAAATTATTTTAAAAATTTGTTTGGTAAAATTCAGAAAATTTTTGAAAAAATAAATATTTTCAAACTGGAAACCTTTTCGTAACTTTTTTTTACTTCAGTTTTTTTTTTTAATTTCAAACTGGAAATTTTTCTCAACATTTTGATCGTGAATTATTTTCTTTAACTTTTCTCCAACTGTGAATTTTTTCTCAAAATGTTTTCAAACTCAAGATTTTTCAGTTTAAATTTTTTTCAACTTATTTTTTAAAAAACTTTTTTCAAACTCAAAATTTTTTTCTCAAATTTTTTCCAACTGGAAATTTATTTCAAATTTGATAACTGGACTTTTTAGTCTTTCAAACTTGAAATTAAAAAAAAATCGTTTTTCAAACTTTGAATTTTTCTTAGAATTTTTATCTTTAAATCTTTTGTAAATTCTTCCAAACCCTATTTTTTGTGAAATTTTTCTCTCAATTTATTCACTTTGCACCCTCTCAAAAAAGCTTCTGACGCCAGTTCTTGAATTTGTTGAGTATTTTTATTGCTTTCTAAGGCCAAAATAATTAGTACCTATGCAAGTTTTTTGTTCTAAAATTACATTTTTCATCCGGTTTTTTCCTTAAACGTGCTATGTAAATCGCATGAGAACTTTATCAAGTTTGAATTTAGTGTTTTTATAGTAAAAGGAAATTTTATGGGAGGGGGTGAACTCAGAATTCCTCAAAAAATTATGAATTTTCGGACCCCCTCCGTGAGAAATTTCTGGCTACGCCACTGCACTTTACGCATATAAACGTGGTATCCTTCATTTATTTCTAAAAAATTTTAATCAAAATAAAAAGTAGGAACGTGAAGTTTTCAATATACACTGTGATCTTCGAAATTTCATTACTTATTTGTTTTGGATTTTGAGAAAATGAGGTTTAGGGAAGCCAATGAGACGAAACGAAAATGCAAGCGGTGACGCCACTTACCTAAAAAGTTGGAAAAATATTAAAGTTGCATTAAATTTTAAACAAAATCAAGCTGAAAATTTTTGAAAAAAATTAGAGGTGTAAACTCAGTTGAAATCAGTTGAAATTTGAGATAATAAATTCGAGTTGAAATAATTTCGATAAAAAAATTCAGAGTTGAAAAAAAGTTTGAGAAAAAATTCAAGGGTTTAAAAATGTTTGTTGAAAAAAAATTTCCAGAAAAATTTTCCTGATCTTTTTTCTTGACTTCTGTAAGGTAATGATTTTTTTGTTGTAGTCAGACTCACAAGACTTCAATATTATAAATCGTAAAACTTCAATAATTCTTTCATCCATGTCAAACTCGTTCCATTCAAGACCTTAATTTCGAGAAAAGTCATCTACGGTTGAAACGAATCAGCAAAATGACAGCAAGGGTACGCTAATACGCCACCGCATAGTCACTGGAATAATTCCCAACAATTTCTGATTACACATAAAAATCTCATTGCCGAGACACGTGCCATGGAAAATTCGCCCTCAGTCTCGCATCAGTCGAGACCTCAATACGCTCGAATTATATACGCTCGTAAAACTACACAATATTAATAATAATGATGAAAAAGGGAACACCTGCCTTTCGCGATATTGACATCTCTACGCCGAAATCGAAATACTCCGCGGGTACGCGCTCGATTGAACCGCATCTACAATTTCGCGCTTCTGAACCTTAAAATTCGTTGGCAAAGTCGATGTTACTCGAGGCGTTAAAATTTTCTTAAACTTCATTCGCCTGTTTATGGCGAGAAAAAAACGAGGGAGTAGCTTTTCGCAAAGGCTGATGATACTTATCACCGTTGTCGTCGTTTTAACCGTGGATACATTTTGAAAAGTAGCAACATGTTGAAATTATTTGGGGTGAATCGTCGAGTAAAGACGGTATGCTCTCTTTTTTGCTTTCGGTATCGAACAAACGACCAGAATATTCTCAACGCTTCATTTGATTAGGAATAGCGTAAATTAGACGAATCTGGGATGGCAGGGATCGGGGCAACGTTATTCTATCGCATTCGAGGATAATTACACCTGGTTAAAAAGTTCGTTAAAATTATTCGTTAACAAAGCGAATCTTTCGTAGCTTTTTCTTCTGCGTTGCGTTGCTTCTATATACCTTGTAATTTTCGCTTCGCAAAGTAACTCGATACTTTAAAAAGATAAACTTCGTTAATTCTCTTTTGAAAAAGTTTTTCTTATTTTCGGCACAGTACAAGAGAAGGTCTTTATATTACATCACAATCTCTCCCTGTCTCGCGTTCTCCACTTTCACTCTCTATTCCTATACCAGCCCATGTCCTCCTCCTCGGTTACTCCTCGAGTTCTCCATTCCGTCGAGGTATATTTGTCGGATTTTTGTGTACGTATATTTCTGTCGCCGTGAACGCTACGCTGCAGCTGCCGAACACATCCTACCGATAAAATCAACTTTATATAACTTTCAACTTCGCCCCCTCCGCGTCTCATTTTCGCAACGTAGAACGTAAAATGGCGAAACGTTTGAAGAAAAATATTATTATAAGTTTATCTGTGATTTTAGCGACTCGAATTTTCTTCTTCTCGAATGCCATCGTGTCGTTTGCCACTGTACCCTTTTTTCCTCCTGCACCTTTCGCTGATACTTCTTCGTTTTCGGTGTGCCTTTTGCAACGTTCTTGTCCGATTTTCAGCGATGTTCAGCACACGCCTCCGAGCCATTTGTAATTTTAACCTTTTACACCGTCCGTGGATTTTAATTTTCTAACGACGATGGTGGCGGCGACGAGCTGTGAGACTGGTAGAGAAATACGCGAAAAATTTATTATTTGGATGGGTAAGACAGCGGGAAAGGTTTTTATCAACTCGGTGTTCGCAAGCACAGTTGACCGATCTATTCGGAAAATTACTTTTTCACGGTGAGGTTTTTCAACTTTTGAGAAGGTTATTTCGTTGGGAATTTTTTTTCCTCGTTGTTGTGTGCTGATAACTGCGTGTAGTGTGACAAGTCGTGTCGACGAATAAGTCGTCTGCGTAGTTCGTTGGGATACCTTTTCCGTATTAGGTTTCATTTTCTTGTTATGTTCTCGACTCGAATGTACGAGTATTTCCCCTGATTCAATTTCGAAATACGAGAGTGGATTGGGTTTGTTTATGAATTTGAGAATGATTCTCATTCTTGCTGCTCCAAGTAATCTGGAAAGCTCTTCATTGCAAATCCTCTAATTCAGATTTCAATCACTCGTCTCTATTGTTGGGAATCTCGCATCACTCGATAATTGCAACCTGAATTGAGAACTCTATTAATTAATTATAGTTTTGTTTTTTTTTTTTAATATTTCATTTCACTTTATAATTTTTGCTGATTTTTTAAAGAATTTCACTAATTTTTCAAAGTTCACTGATTTTTCAAAGAAGTTTACTAATTTTTCAAAGAATTTTACTAATTTATCAAAGAATTTGAGATTTTACTGAATTTCCGGTGAATTTTCACTGACCTTCCAATGAATTTCCAAAGACCTTGCAGTGAATTTTCACCGATTTTCCAGTGAATTTACACCAACTTTCCTGTAGATTTACACTGAATTTCTAGTAAATTTTCATCAACTTTCCATTGAGCGTACACTGACTTTCCATTGAATTGTCACCAACTTTCCGGTGAAGTTTCACTGAATTTCCGGTGAATTTTTCTTGAATTTAATGTGAATTTTTACCGACCTTCCTGTGAATTTTCACCAACCTTCCAGTGAATTTTCAGTAAATTTTCAGTTTATTTTCACCGACTTTCCAGTGAATTTACACCAACTTTCCTGTAAATTTATACTGACTTTCCAGCGAATTTTCACTAAATTTCCAGTGACTGTAAACTGACTTTCTAGTGAATTTTCACTGAATTTCCGGTGAATTTTCTCTGAATTTCCTGTGAATTTTTACCGACCTTCCAGTGAATTTTCATCGACTTTTTAGTCAATTTTCACCGACTTTCCAGTGAATTTACACCAACTTTCCTGTAAATTTATACTGACTTTCCAGTGAATTTTCACTAGATTTCCAGTGACTGTAAACTGACTTTCTAGCGACTTTTCACTAAATTTCCTATGAATTTTCATCGACTCTCCAGTGAATTTACACCAACTTTCCAGTGAATTTTCACTAAATTTTCAGTGACTGCAAACAGACTTTCTAGTGAATTATCACTAAATTTCCGGAGAATTTTCTCTGGATTTCCTGTGAATTTTTCCGACCTTCCAATGAATTTTCACTAAATTTTCAGTGACTGCAAACAAACTTTCTAGTGAATTATCACTAAATTTCTGGAGAATTTTCACTGAATTTCCGGTGAATTTTCTCTGAAATTCCTGTGAATTTTCACCGACCTTCCAGTGAATTTTCACTAAATTTCCAGTGACTGTGAACTGACTTTCTAGTGAATTTTCACATTTTCATCAACTTTCCAGTGAGCGTACACTGACTTTCTAGTGAATTCTCACTGAATTTCCGTTGAATTTTCACTAAACTTTCGGTGAATTTCCAATTTTACTGAATTTTCGGTGAATTTTCATTGATTTTCCAGTAAATTTTCACTGACTTTCCAGTTATTTTTCAATGAATTTCCACTGAACTTTCGCCAATTTTTCTGCAATTCTTTTCACTGTTTGCTTTTAGGGAATTTTTTCGTTGATTTATTACAGTGCTGTTTTTCTGACGATCATTTTCACTGATTTATAAATGAAAGCAAAGTAGATTCTTCATGCCAGTCCAAAATCTGCACAATCTAGATTGGTTTGAATCTTGAATTGGATGCAGATGAGCTCAATCTGACGTTTCGGTGTTCTCTCATTTTGAATCAGTGAAAAATCACTGATAAACGGTCAGAATTAAAGGACTGGAAAAACCAGTGAAATTCACTGATTTTCAGCGATTTTTCACTAAAATAATTTTCACTGATTTCCAATGATTTTCTTTCACTGGCTTCCTTTCCGTGAAAAAATTTCACTGATTTATTACTGTGCTGCAATTTTGAATGTCTTTCAGTGATTTTTGATAAATTTCACTGATTCAGAAATGAGAGAGTGCAAACGTCTGATATCAGAATCTACACTCAACTTCACAAAGATTCTCAAAATGTTGAAAAAAGTTAAACTTCAAATTTTTCGATACAGTTGAAAAAAATTGATGGCGCTGTAATTCTGGAGGCATAAAACTCCCAAGAAATTAACCATCGCATCGTGCCCATTTCTTCCATAACTTTTCAGTAGAAAAATTGATCCTCAATGCATTCTTTAGATTCTTAGATTGGATATCAATTATTATTCTCCAAAAAATTTCAGACTATAGGTCCAATAATTTTCAAACTCAGAGTTCCATTACACTCGATCACTAAAAGAGGCTTTTCCTTTTTCAGGCAGCCAATATCTGATTAATATTTGGAGTGTTGGTCACTGGCCACAAATTAGCCCTGAACAGACAGTAGGATGGATCGGGAAAAAATCCTAAATTTTGACGAAAACTGGTGAGATGGTTTAAAAACCTCTTAAAACATTTTTGAACCTCTCCCTCGCCCCAAAAAAGGAACAGGGCAAGAGGACCCAAAAGTGAGATCATGATCGAAAAATACGCATGTTTTCGCCAGTGGGTAGTTCCATCCTCCGTAAACCTCGGCCAGCCCCCTAAAAAAGTGGAATTTGTGTTTTATTTCTTTTCGAACCATATTGACCTCGAAATTCGATTTCTTCGGATCTTCTAAATTATTTTCAGTGAATTTCAAACAATTTTGTTGAAAAAATAGAAAGAAGTTCTTTCCTCTCGAAATTTTGTCCATTCGATGGTAGAATGAAAAAATTAGGAAATGTTCACGACACCTTCAGAAAAAAAAAGGAAACGTAAAAAAAAACCAAGTCATGTATGTATTTCATATAATATTTCGGAATCGAAAAACAGGCAGCATGAACCACATCCACGAGTACACCAAAGAAACACGACAAAGAGTTGACAGGGGGACACTGGAGGGTAAAAACAGATGGAAAAAATCGTATTTTCGCATGTACTCTTCAAATAGGAATAATTTCGCTTATAAGCGTATTCATTAGGTATTCACGACCGCAAACACGTATATCAGTTGCCAAAACGACAAAAAAAAGAGAAAAAAATAAAAATATAAGAAACCGAAGTCTCTGAAAAAAAAAATAGAGCGAGAGAGACGAAAAAACGGCGAATATACATAACACATGGAACTACATATTCGTACGTGGAATTCTCGTATTTCGCGAACCGACGAAAAATACACGTTAAAAAGTAGCATAGTAGCGCAAAGATGAAAAAAATATACGCCGAAGAAAACCCCCTAACCTATATTTTCACTCTAAAAACCACGCATCCTCGGCCCATCTATATTTCGGGTAAAAACGACCCGTGGAGTTTGCAAAAGAGGAAAATTTCCAGAAAGGCGAGAACCGAAGAAGGCATGGAAAACGTGATCTCGACCAAGACGAAGTGCAGCGGAGAGGTGGTCGAATTCGATAAAGCGCGTCGAAACCAATACGAACGAGCGTGTTATTTAATACCGCGAAATTGCCCATTTAATGTGCTAGAAAATGGTATTATCGCGTGCGTCGTCGACGACAACGTCGTGTTTTTCGGCCCTACTGCTCTCGACTCGGCGAAGAAAGCTGTACGTAGGCGACGACTACGACCGAGACTCGTTTTCTTATAATATTATATCGTTATACGTCGAGCTCGCTCATGAGTACACGACGATGTAGTATACAGGTCTCTTTAACCAGGTACCTGCTATTAAGTTGTTTTCGGTTGTGTAGAGCTCGATCGTATACGTATAACAAATTGCCCTAACTCGACAAACGACCGAACAATAAGAGGAAATTGTTTGTATCTTTATCTATAGTACGCTGAGCTACGCAGAGATGCTTTAAACGAAAATCATTTTTCGTATCAAGAATGTTTATACAGAGTGATTCTGTAAATTGCCATCTAAATACGCCTTCAAGATGGCCAGGGTATGCAACCCATATCTCTCAATGCGAATCAATGGGATTAGGAGCACTTTTGCCAACTTCACCAGCGAATCAGCATTTCTGGGTGCTCATTAATACCCTGGACAGCAGTTTTGCCAATACATATAAAAATGTAATAAATCAGTATGTTTAAATCACAGGATCCTAATTATTTTTGCCAAAAATGGGATTTTGACGATCTAAGTCCAAATTTATTCCCAGTTCAAGTCTGTTTTTCCAATTTTATAAAATATTGTATACAAATTAGAAAAGTTTCTAACAGTGTAAAATTTTTGCCAGTTTAGATTTTCTCAAAAATTTTCCAACTTTAATTTTTGAAAATTTATTTAAATTTCATATTTAAAAAAAAACGAGTAATTATTGAGTTGAGGGGAATTTTTAAAAACATAAAATTGAAAATTTTTTTAAAAATTCAATATTGGGGAAAATTTTAAGAAAATTTGTAGAATTCGAATACCGACTTACTTTTTGATTCGACCCACTCCCTGTAATTTATTGAAATATTTAATTCCATATCGATCACCGATGACTGGAGGAAGAGGTCAGTAGGAACATGAGGAGGGAATCGGATCAAAAAGTAAGTCGATATTCGAATTCTACGTCCTCAAATTAGTTAAAATCTATATCCCACACGATATTTTCGTTTCTCAACATAGTTTTCCCCAAAATTGGTGGGCTAGAGGAGCAATAAAGAGTCAAATCCAAAAAATGAGTAAATTTTCGAACTCAGCGCCCTCAAAACCCTAACAAACGACAGGTCACACGTTATTTTTCATTTTTTTGAATTTTGACCCTATATCAAGGGGGCTAATATGGGAGTTCAGGGGGGTCTAATGAAAAAACTGAGTACATATTCGAAATCAGCGCCTTCGAGTTAGTAGTAATCGATGTGTTACTTTACTTTTTCGATTTTTTTGAATTTTGGTCAAAATTGTGGACAACTCTACTCTCCAGGAGTCTAGAGATCCCATCTTGAAAATTTATTTGTTGAAAAAAGGGTGAAAAGGGCTTCTCACTGTAATTTTTTCAAATTTTTAAATAGTAGTTTTCATCTTTTGTTTTTATCATAAAAGTTGAGCTTTCACCACCAAAGTTCAACTTTGAGCTTTTCGAAATGTGATTACCGGTTTTAAATCTCCTATCAATTCTCTTTCAAACCCCGCAAACAGTTTTCCCCCAAGTACAACCTATCTCGAGATATGAGCCTTCAAAGTTGGGTAATGTGGGTAAAAATCGCAATTGCGTAAAAATTTTGATGCCCCCCCTCCTTGAGGTTTAGGAAAAAAATGGTCGTGGTTTTGTGATAAGACCTCCGAGGGGAACTTGTAAAAAAAAATTGAGCGAAATCGGAAGACCCGAATTCACTTTTGGTCTGTTTTAGTATGGAATAGCCCTTTTGGCAAAAATAATTGGGAGGTGGAGTTTAAATCAGCTGATTACTCAATAAGGTGTGAAAAATCATCTTAAAAATTACTAATTTGAACTTGACAAAGTATGTTGTAAGATCATTCCAGCCCACCCTCTCATTTTTCCAAAAAAGTCTTATCAGGATTTCTGAACAATAGGTAAATAGCAATTTTTTTGCTTGCTGCCCTGGCTATTATTGGACACCCGGTATATTCAGTGATACATCGAAAGTTCTGAGATTTTGATCCTCTAAGAGAAAACAGTGCCTCAAAATTTGGAGAAAATTTGAAAAACTTGAAAAATTTCATGGAAAATCGTTAGTTTTGTTTTTGAGGCACTGGGTTCAAATTTTAATTTATTGTGAATTTGATCTTCCCTAATTTTCTTCACGAGGACCCAAAGACCAAAACATTAAAAAAATGAAAAAACTAAAGGGGAGGTTCATTGTTGTGTTTTTTATTGTGCCAAGTTCAAAATCGAGTTGTTTTTTGGTTCTAACTTTCTACCATTTACTTAAACTTTTTCCATCGAATTTGAATCATTCGTTCCTGAAACCATGACTCAGAGTCAATTTCAGACCTACACTCCTGACTCCTGACTCCGGCTCGACCCCGGAGTCAAACCGAAGTCGGAGTCAATTTAGAGTAAATTTGACTCCGATTCCTGAGCAGGGAATAGAAATCAGCCATTAATTAATAATTTATCCGAGTGCAACCTCCCGCAATATTACGAATAGAGGAGGAGAAGGGGGTTGAAGGAATTCAAAAATTGAAAAGTTGACCCCTACTTGGACTCCGGAGTCACTTTCAGACCTCGACTCCTGACTCCACGTTGACTACGGAGTCAAGCTCACACCCTGAATCCTGACTCCACATTGACTCCGGAGTCAATTTCAGACCTTGACTCCTGACTCTGGCTTGACTCCGGTGTCAATCTTTAACCTTGACTCGCCGACTCCAGCTAACTCCGGAGTCAGGCCGGAGTCGGAGTCAATTTGAAGTCAGTTTGACTCCGACGTCGGAGTCGACTCCTCTTCCCTGCCCAACAAACATTTATAAAAAAAACTTTACTTGAGATGATTCTTCAAGAACAAATATTATTTAAATTTGGTGGAGAGGGTGTGCGGGAGGTAATATAGAGGTTCAGAACCAAAAAATGGTCCAATTTTTGAATTCAGCATTATCGAAAACATAACACACGACATGCCACTTGAGTTTTCCATTTTTTTTCGATTTTTGGATTCAAATCGGACCTTTCTGAGATGGAGAGGATTAGGAGGGCCAAATCAAAAAACTAAGTTGATATTTGGACTCTACGCTTAAAAAAAATAACAAACAATACGTCACATGTAATTTTTGATTTTTTACATTTTTCCAAAAATTTTGGTACATCGTGCACCCTAAAAATCAAGATCCAATTACGAAAACTACCATCCTCAAATATCATTACTTACTGAAAACTATTCACCGGATTTTCTGCAGATTTTAAAAATACGATTCTTAAATTTCTATATATTTTTGAAAATTGAGCTTTCTGTTAAACAGCTCAATTTTGACTTTTGAAATTTTTTTATAAACGATTCCGAGTCTCCTTTTAATTCTTTTCCTAACTGAGTAAGCCAAATCACTCCAAAAATCACTACTTTTGAAATTCAAGAGGCAAATGAGCAACAATTTCTCCCTTGGAGTTTTCAGCAGAACTGGAAAAAAAGCAGGTAGTTTTCCAATCTTCGAGCTAGAAGAACCTCGTAAAAAAAATTAGGCAAAATCTAAACACCCTAGATTGAAAATCGGTCGAACCAACGTGGAATGGAGCCTCCTTCATTATCACACGTACACAAAATTGAAAACAAATCACCTTACAACAAAAATGAAACCAAAACAAACCCTTAAAGAAAATCCTCGGTAAAAAACAAACCACGACGTAAAACCTCATCTCAAAAACAAAACCAAAAATTGAAAGTGAATCCACCACCGACGCGACAACATGGAAAGAAAACGAAGCAAAGAAACAAGAAAAAAAGAAGATATATACGTTCAAAAAGTTGGCAACTTTTGATTAAATTTATTTCGCTGAAGAGAATTTAAGTACACTTAACTTCTTGATGAAATTAGGTCGTTTGTAAAATTGTATTTTGTATGAAAGTTTTCTCTTTTTTTGTTACCCAGCTCTACGACTATACGACGATATCCGCGTACCACGGAGCGAATTTAATCCGTTTCTTACCCCGTTCGGCCCGCAGCCCTGTACGGATTGTGGAACTGGAGAAAGCGCGGCTAAATTTGTTACCATATTTTTGTACGTGTTGACTGTTGAATTACCATTCCGACATGGCGAAAAAGAGTGAAAGGCGAACCGAGCGGGAAAGAAAACGGCGCAAAGGAGGCGGTAAATGGCGTAACTTTGAACGTGGCACGACGGGTGGCTTCATAAAAACACATTTCAAGGTTAAATTGCCGTATAAAAGTTGAGATTTAATTTTATTAACGTGCGGATTTGTTCGCCGATGGATGGTTCTTCTTCGGCCTCGGCTCCATTCTAAAACGCTTCTTTCCGCCCGTTATTAGCGGTTTTACGAGCGAATTACGACCGAAATTGAGTACATGAGGATGCGGAAGAGAACGGGGATGGGAATTGCGAAATGAAAGGTGTCTAATTTGGAGTAGTCGTTGAAGAGGTGTTGACTTGTTTTTTTTTTCTGAAATAACCGAAATAATTTTCGAGGGATTTCTTCAGATGACACTTGAGGGGTATGACGAAATTTTTGTCACGCTGTTCTATTAGGTACATTGGGGTTGATTTTCTTTTACACGTATTCCACTTTGGTTCTTAGTGATTTCTATCACGTTATTGTGGAGTTTTTGATACTTTCTACGAGCCTTTACGTCACAAATACGTTAAAATAACGTTTCTGGTAAAGGAGTTATCGCAATCCCAACCGAAAGTGAAATTTTAGGCCAAAAAAAAATCGAAAATGCATCATAAAAATACTCAGTGTCCAAAATTTCAGGAGCTCGAGTTCATTTTCCAAATTTTGACAAATTTTCGAAAATTTAAAATTATCCACCATCCTGACTTGCGAAACATGAAAATTCGATCCAATCAACGAAAACTGCTGAAATTTGGTATATACCCTATTTTGACCTTCCAAATCGATTGAAAGTGATCTCGAGGTCCAGAGTGTTTTGGAATTTTCCAGCAAAGAAAAAAATACACAAAAATGGTTCATATGAACTTTACCACCAACAAACGCAATTTACCCATATTGGAGACCTGTTTGATCGATTAAAGCAGAATTTTCCGGCATTCGTAACTGGCAATTCAAATCCATACTTTTCTCCAGAAATATTTTTTACCTCTTCAAACCACTTCCAATTGATTTGGAAGGTCAAAAATAGAGCTAATTCTGAGTTTAGGTTCTTTTTTCGTTGATTAGATCAAATTTTCATTGCCAAAATTTGAGAAATGAATTTTTACACTTGAAGGCATCGAACAGAAATTTTGGAAAAAATAGTGACTCTAGTGACTAAGTGACCAATTTTTTGAAAAAAATTACCAATTTTTTGAAAAAAGTGACGAAGTTTTTGAAAAAAGTGACCAAGTTTTCAAATTTTTCTCAACCATACTCCCTCCCCACCTCTTTATTTTTTCCCAACTGTATTTCTCTCCGCGTAGGTTCTAAAAAAAAATTTTTTTCATTAATAAATCTTCACTTGAAATTAACAGTTCTGGAATAAGTTTCAAGTTGATTGAAAAAAAAAGAATTAATTTTTTTTGACCGATTTTTCGGAAATTTATAGACATTTTACGTAATTATAATGATATATAAAGCATTTTTGAGTCATGTACTTACAACCCGAAATCGTGCAGAGAAATTATTTGAAATGCATGGTGTCTAACCTGACGATTTGTTTTTGAACAAATTATGACAGGTTGTTGACTAAATCATACGGATGAAAATCCGGATTTTTCTGGGCTAAAAATTTAAAAATTTCGTACAAGCCGTTGCAATTTTCAGTTTCATCCTGTAAGTAAAAAATCAATAAGGGAGTGAAATACAAATTATTTCGTTAGCGAGGTCGAAAATCGTGACGAAAAAAAAATCATTCAAGAAATTGAAATTGAACACTTTTTCCTCATTGAGATTTTCCAAAAAAATGTGACCATATAATTTCAGATTCTCTTCTATTCCTTCTTTCTTATTTTCAACTTGAAGCACTTTTTAAAAAAAATCTGTGTTTTATAACTTTTTTAAATTTTCTTACCAAGTGAAGAAATAGAAGAAAAAAAAGCTATAAAACAGAATTTTTTCAAAAAATCGTGCCTTTTAGTTTAGATACTCACTAAATAAGCTCTAAAATAAAATTTTATGCATTTTAATTTTTTTGCAATTTTCTAAAATTTTTGAAAATATTGAATTTTTGGTAATTTTTGAAGAATTGAAGGCTCTTGCGCAATCGTAAGATATAAATCGATTTCGAAATTTCATTCTTATTTTTACAATTTCCCCAGCCAACAAATTTTGCGCGGGGTATCTTTTCAAAAATCGAAAATTTTAATTTTTCGACCCAGCCTAATAACCAACGCGAAATGTTTAACAAAATCCTTAATCAAAATGCAAGACTTTTGCATAACTTTTGAAGGACTTATTCAGAATTTTTGCAGGTTTTTTGACAAGATATTTTCAGCCCTTCGCTTCCTAACCATTCTGGCAAAACCCCGAACTGATTTTCATTTTAATAAGGTTCCATAGAAATTCAACCCCTTGGTGTAATAAATGATCAGGGATCAGGAATAAACTAAAAAGATTTTCCAGGGGAGGAGGAGGCAAAATTACTAGAAATGCCAACCGCATACCAGAAGTGCGATAATTTTCCCCAATATTTGTGACCTGGACTACTAAAAGGGACCTATAGTCACCAAAACCGATTTTTCGTTTTTGATCAATATTTATAGAAGAAAGTATGGTCCTTCCAATGACATAAACCGCAGACTCCAGATTTCATTATTTTTGCTGTAAAGTACATTAGTTTTTGCCAAGAAACTTGATTTTAGACATATTTTCTATAAAGGTAAACTTTGAACTTCCGACTGAAATTCCCCGAAAGCATAGCTTTCTAGAAAAAAACTAATTGCACACTACAGAAAGGAAATTTTACGCTCTACAATTTATGCTCTATTCATTTTTTCCGTACAACCCTTCCTTTTCTCAGAAAATTGACTTCAAGTGACAAAAGTGTTGAAAATGTGCAAAAAAAAATTCAACAAAAAATTGATAACTTTTGACACTTGAAGTCAATTTTCTGAGTAAAGGAAGGGTTGTACGGAAAAAATGAATAGAGCATAAATTGTAGAGCGTAAAATTCCCTCTATATAAAGTGCAATTCATTTTTTTCTAGAAAGCTGTGCTTTCGAGATATTTCAGTCGAAAGTTCAAAGTTCAACTTTCAAAAAGACTTGTTTTTTTGACCGAGTTTTCCTCGGTAAGTTGATTTTGGCCTGCGGTCCCTTTTAGTAGACCTGGCCACATTTGAAGATAATTTACCCTCCTCCTCCCATAGACTACTCTGCTCCTTTCGCCATAGAGAAGAAAACAGCTATTTTTCCTGCAAAAATTTATAACACTCTTTTTTTTTAGTTTATGAAATACGTTGGGCAATGATGCCCAAGCGAGGTGAGAATTTTTTTAAATTTATACTTATGTAATCGATTGAAAAAAAAAAAAAAGAATTCATTGTTTTGAATTTTTTAAAAAAAATTATGATTGCAATAAAAAACAATAGCGGATTCCCGCTAGAGCGGGAAGTCCGCTAAAAACGAAATGAGAAAAATTCCAAGTTTAATTTTTTATTTCAAATTATTATAAGTTTTCACTAAAAATAAAAATAAAAAAGGACGCATTGCATATCAAAAGAGATATTCGAAGCTGAAACGAACATTTTTCAATTTTAGAATACTATCGACAGAATTTTTACTTTTTTTCTAGTAAAAATTTCAAAAAAATTGATACGTACTTTAAAAAATGGCCACACTGATTTTCATCAAATCTCCAAAAATTACACGAAAAGCAATACTTCCAACGTGAAAAACGTTTCAATTTTCTAAGCACAAACTCATTATTTTTCGAAATGCTTATTCTTCACATTTATTTCAAAGTTTCGCCCCCCCCCCCCCAATAACTCACTTTTCAAAAAAGAATACAGAAACTTGTGATTTTAAACTTTCGTTTTCGAGATTTATTTGCATAAAAAATTATTTTAAAAAGTCGAAGACCATCTGGCATGGAATGACTTCCAAATATTTTCAAATTTGCTCAATTAGATCTCGAATAGAATTTTATTTTGATTTTTTCGAGACTTTGCACGTTTTTTTTACGATTTCCTTTAGCAAATAGCTCGGATGAAATTTTCCACAGAAAACAGTCAATTCTTATCGGAAAAGTTGAATGAAAATAACGAAAGACGAATATCTCTATCAAAAAAAAAACAAAACGAAAAAACGAAATGGCAAGTGTTTCAAGACATCGATGGTCGAACACCTCGGATTTTTCTCAATTTCCATTTCATCCGGCGAGGCCGAAAAATCCCAAGAAATCGACTAGAAAGGCAAACGAATAAACAGGAACCTGTCGCGCAAAACCGTAGGCGGCGCAGAAACCCCTAAAACGAGGTGGTTTTTTTTCTCTCGTTGTTTTCAATATATTTACGAGCAATACGTGTTTTGCTTGGAAATAATCGAAAATGATCGTATTTCCATATTTCACGACGTAATTAACTTTTTCACGTCGTATAACGTTCCCTTTGCTCGCTCCGCGGTCATTTAATCTTCGGGATTCGTTTCAAAGGAGAAAAAAAGGAATCCGAAGCAGAGTAGTTGGGGGGAGATATAACCAAGGCAAAAAAGTGCTCATTTTGCTCGATAAATTATCGAAATGATTATTTTTTCTGAATTTATTTTCTTCAAACGTTGGCATAAATCCATTCACGTGCTACGAAAACGCATCGTCGTTCGTCAAACGAAATATGAAACTGAGAATTTTCGTCTCCCTTTGCTTCGCAGATCACCCTTCATCATTCATTTTATTTCGATTTGTAATCCAAGCTAAGTTATGGGGAGAAATCGTCGATTGGTTGGAGAAAACGATGTTGACGGAAAAATTTAGCATGATGGGAAAGTATAAGGAGAAAAGGGACGAACATTTTCCATTTTCCGACACGAGACTCGGATTAAATTTCGCAATTTGCGAAAAATAAATGAACCGTACGAAGGTATACGTGTCTTGGAATTCTTAAACGGAAATACCAACATGGGTAGAGGCGAAGAAGCCTTTCTTGTACACACGCACCTCGCAACGAGCATCAATGGGAATGAAAATGACGCGAAAATGGGCTTTAAAACAGAGAAAAGACTTATGTATAATTTTCTTATTTAAAATGCCCTATCAGTTTACGTACCAAAACGTCGTTTTTTAACCTCGTCATCGTCGTCGTCGCCTTCTTCTATTCAGAATCTCGATAACAGACGACCTCGCTCTTACTCGAGGACGCTTTTAAAGTTTTTTCTCCCCTCTGTGTTTTTCTCGCCGATCTATCTTTACCCTGGAACCTTCTTTGTTTACATTTAGGCTTCGCACATAAAAAAAACTCAACTCTGCGAGATTTTTTCCCCACTTAGGCGGCCAGCACAGAATGCGACCGAGTAAAACAAAAGAAGCGTGGTAATTACGATTATAATATTGTAAAAAGCGCAAGAAAACAGAGAAAGTTTCGCAGCAACAAAACCATAATCTTGTCCGCGATATAAACGAGCGAGATGGAGAATAAGGTTGATTGGAGTTTGCGGCCGAGACTGAATGGAGGCAGGGGGTGACCACCGTCACCGCACCGTCGCGGTTTATTAATTTATTAAAATTAACGTTTTGAAATTTTAATCAAGACGCGCGCGCCAGCCAAAGACAGAAAAACACGGAGGGCAAAGCGAGGTTTAAATGTATAAAGCTTTTAACGGTGAACGACGAACGACTTTAAATAATTAATATTCTTAAATGGAAAAATACGCGAAGAATTTTTCACCAGAGGCGCGTTATTTTCTTTGGTGCAATATGGGAGGATTTTACTCGTTTTTTGGGCCTCCACCTCCCGGCTTGTAGGCGGACTGCTCCGCCGTCATAATTCTCTTCGTCGTCGTATCAAGGTTTCCCCTTTGCTGCCTTCTGTTCGCAGCTTTGAAGTAACAAATTGAGCTTATTTTTTCTCGCGTTTACAAAAGAGATTAATTAGCTAGAAATTCGCCGGAGTGAAGAAAATCCGAAATTTTTCGTTTCTAATTGAATGAAGTTCGAAAATTGGAGAAATTCGGGCATTCGGCGAGTAATCTGGAGAAATACGGTTGAAGAATGAAATTTTCGCAAAATATAATTCTCGAGAAAATTCAAATAGGTTCAATGAACATTGCCAAAATTTAATTTTTTTCATAAGACAAAAATTACCATGCTAATTTATGTTAAATTTGACACCATGAGAATTTTAAATATCAAGAGAGGTTTCGAACTCTTTTAAAATTTTGCAGGGTGTCTAACAAAATCTCAAACCCCAAAAGAAGGATTTTAGAAGGTCCTTGGAAGGACTTTCAGCATGACCTTTTCAAAATTAGTCTTGAAGTTGAACATTAGTTGAGGAAATTGAGAAAAAAAGAGAAATGAATCAATTTTAGGCTGTCAAAAGTGTTACAGTGAAAAATTATGGAAGGTGATTAACCTTTAGGAGTTACCACGACCTCCCACAATTTTTCGCTGTAACACTTTTGACAGCCAAAAATTGATTCATTTCTCTTTTTTTCTCAATTTCCTCAACTAATATTCAACTTTACTCGAGAATATCTCCAAAAATACGCCTCTCAAAAAAATCTGAATGCACCTATCCGATAGGAAATTCAATTCTTTACAACTTTTGTCATGACCATTATGGTCGTAGAACGCTTAGATTTCTCAGAAATCTCACTTTTCGGTGAGCAAGGCGACAAAAATGTGATTTTTTTTCACATAATTTAGGAAAGTTTTAGCTGTAACTTTTTTTCTAAAATAGATAGAGGTCTGCGGTTTGCGGCGTTCGATTCAGCGTAAAATTTTCTATATGATTGGTTCAAAATTTTTTTTTTCAAATTTTTCTCAAATCTGTGTGTATTGTTTTTGAAAAATCACATTTTTGCCCCCCCCCCTCATCACCCCAAGCAAACTTTGGACAAAAAAAATTATTTTTCCCTTCATTAGATACATAAAAGCAACCCAAATTTTGCAATCGGAACCCAAACACAAAAATCGTGTTGACTTGTGTAATAATTAAATTTTCCACGATGCAATGTAGGAAAAAAGAGATCCATACAATTATTTGAGATCGAATTTTTTGTTTCACAATTCTTAAATAAATAATGTAAATTCACCGAGTCCGGAAAGTAGGGGAAGGGGGTGATGACGAATTTTTAAAAAAAACGTTCGATTGAGGGTCGCACAGTGAACCGAATGAGCAAAATACCTGTTCAACAAGTTTCATTCTCAAAAAGAGATCCCAAGATGAAAATAAAGTTCATACCCTGTATAATTTTTTTACGCTGGATTCAAATCTTTCAAACATTTTTCTCTCGACCCTCAAGGGAAGGCAATTCTGACACCAAATTTGGCAAAAATTGGAAAAAATTCGACATGGGTGTGACATTCATAGGTTTTTTGGGTCCAGGATTTCAAATTTGGGGTTATTTTTTCACTCAATTCTCAAGGATGGGCAGTACCAACACCAAATATGAGTAAAATTGAAAAAAATCAACATGGTATGAAATTCTACATTTTTTGGGTCAAGGATTTTGAATTTGGGGTCATTTTAAATTTTTTCAAAAAATATCGTACCCCAATCCTCTTCTTTTCAGAGTTATGGCCAACCGACCGGTCGGTTGGAAAATTTTTGCAAAAAAAGGATCAGAAGTTGGACATGAAACAACTTATGAGGATTTTTCATGAATAACATAGGAATTTATCAGAAAGAAAAACAGAAAAAAAATTATTTACATTTCATATCAATTTTAATTTTTTTCAGGCATAATAAAAGCAGAAAATTTTTTAATACGAAATCCTTCTTCATACGACAGCTAAGTTTTGAACAATGTGTGAGACTTTCAAAAGAAAAATACGTATTAATTTTTAATCTTTCGTTGTTTGAAAAAATTCCATGACTTTGAAGTGAAAATTTCGATTGAAAACAAAGAAATTTTCAAATGCTTCCATCACTCTTTTTTTTAATTTCAAGGTTTTCGAAAGATTTTTTTAATCAGATTTCGTGTAATTTTGTGCTGCATTACAGAAATTCGGGCCTTTTTGTAACACTGCGGATTTTGAATGCACGAAATGAAAAAAATTCAAAATTAAATTAAGTAGGTAAAAAGTCTCAAAAAAAATAATTTTTAATGAAAACTTCAGGACTTTTTCAGCAATTTTTTCTTTCATTTTTAGCATCGCTTTGCAACTGCAGGACCTCTCTTCTGATCACTTTTTTTAATAGCAGGATCTATTTGATATAATTGTTTTTGCACGATTTGGAAATTTTTTGAATGGTTAGGAACTGCGATTGACAGAAATTAAGAATGCATACTCAATACAATTATTTTGTTCGATCATTTTTCTGTGAATTTTTTTTTAAAACTCACATAAAAGTACTAAAAATGTCGATGAAATACAAAAAATGAAAAAAAAAATTGTTAAAATGCATCATCAAGTATCTCACGATCACTCGACTAACCAAAAAAAAACAACCTTCACAAACATACTTCAAAAATCGATAGAAATCGCATAAGATTAAAACCCCATCAAAAAGAAAAAAAATAATAAAAATTAGATGTACCTAGACTCCTTCGGAATCGAAATAGCTGAAGAATTAAATAAAAAATATGACGAGTAACGATTTTCAGTATACTTTGAACAACCAAATCTTACGAAAAAACATTCGACAAAAATTCGTAACATTTTTTACCATGATTGTAAAATTTCATAGAGTTCTCACACTTTTGAAAAAAAAAATTCAGGAGCATCCGAGCAGTTTTCCGACTGATTCCAACATTTCCAACCGCAATTACTTCATTTCGAATACATTCAGAAGACCAGTGGGCACAAAGACCTTCACCATATCCGCATTCTTTAACCGCATTTCCTCAAAAACTCTTCCACAAAGATACACAAACCGCAACTGGGAACATTTCTCGCCCACGTATCGATCAACACTGAACCAAATTACCTCGGGCTTTTCTCTCAATGCTTCGCAAATTCGACCCTATCTTGGCGTATCTGCCGTCGAACGGCATTTAAATCAGCTTAAAAGTCAAAACGATGTTCATCGAGATGAAAGAACAACGAAACTATACCGAAGCTTAATCAACCATGAAATCGACCCTGTTTCTCGCGGTAACGGTTCTTTCGCGAGCTAGAACGCGCAAAGATGAAAAATACTTCTCTTTTTCTCAAAGAAGGCCAGAAAACAATGCGAATTCTAATAAATGAGCGAAAAATATCAAAAATAACTCTCTGGAGGGTCAACTTAGGTCAATAAGATTTTTTCGACGCGAACTATTAAAAAATTCTTTCCCAAATTCATCTCATCCGCTTCAGAAAACAGAATTTTCGACGATGGGAAAATTATATCAGAAAAGAACAGCAAAATTGGTAGGACTAAAGTCACGTCAGTGTGGAATTTTTTCAATCGAATTTTCCAACAATTTGAAAGGAACTAAGTAAACTGCGAAGAAAAAAAAATGCTGAAGTTTGAAAATTTTATTTAAAAATCAATATAATCGACTTAGCACAGCCTTCCATCGATTTTTTTTCACCTGTTTACCGAATTTTTACCAATTTGATTTTAATTGAGTCATTTTTTGTTTGCAAACACTTCAACACATCAAACCAATCCCCTGAAAAATCTGCTCTCGCGACACGAGGCGACAGCAAAAAAAAACACTCGAATAAATTCGAAGATTGCCAAACACGGGGGAGAAGAAAATGGGAAAAATCCGCCACTTTGTTTCCGCGGTATTGGCATCGGGTCGTTGTCGCTGCCGCAATCAAAGCGAGATTGGAAGATGGTGCGGGGTACGAGGAAACGAAAAGAGCCAGGCTGGGAATACGCTTAGGTACACAGAAGAGGAAAAAAAATCAAAATAATATCAATCAGTTTTCCCTTTGAAGGCCGATAAAAACATATTTTTTCCATCAAACGGAAACAGGCACAAAAAAAGAAATCAACTATAAAGAGTAAAAACTGCCTATCGAATTTCCTCATCTTTCCATTCCGCTCCCTTTCCATCCCAGTCGATATACTTCGTTTTCTACAATTCCTTTCTCGCGTTGGCTGGTTGTTTCCTACCCTCAACCTTCTCCATATTGAGCTTTTTAAACGTATTTATATACAATACGACGTACTATAAACGCAGGAAATGTACGAATCGACGTAGATTAGGTATATAGGATACGAATAGTATACAAAATTCTATACAATATATTTACTCGTTTTTTTTTTTTTCATCGAGACGCGAATTTGTTTCCTTTATTTTGTAAAGCGAGCGATATTCCGCGGAGAAATTTTTTCCATCAATTTGAAATTAAAAAACGTCACAACCAACAGGTGTATAGGGTGGAACGTTTTACAAAGGCACTTTGTTCGATAGGTATTATTAATCGTCAATTGCTCGCTTTTACGTTCGATGGCGTAAGAATGAATTATACATTTTTCTCAAAAAGGTTCCATTTCGTAATTATTCTTGTTCCAGTGATGCGAATACGAGGTTTCAATGTTGGATGGATGAAAATGAAGATGAGAAGTGGGAATTTTCACGAGTGAATGTCTCTTTATCAAAAATCAATTGGAATTTTGCCCTTGGGGTGGATAGAAAGCATGAATAATTGGAAAGGTTCAGGATGAGCCAGTTGTAGTGTTCTCGTTATAATTTCGAAATAGTGTCAGAGGTGAACCAGGAAATTCAGTTTTTAGATTTGCAACACGGAATTACTTATTATTTTTCAAGTTTTAAAAACGTTTTCACAGCGAAGAAATACATATCGAATTTATTTCAATTACTTGCGAAAGTGCTAAAAATAAATAAATAGATACAAAATGAATAAAAATTCCTTCGAAAAAAGACAAAAAATTGGTCAAAAGTAGTTTTCCAAGTCCTGAATTTATTTTTAAGGTCGTGGTCATTGAACAACGAAAAGAGGTTCTGATAAGATGGAAGTTTTAAAAGCTGTTATTGTTTTTCAATTTCACAAATCTGTTTCTCGTATCATTAGACTAGAAAAAACAAAGACAATGGCTTCAAAAAAGTGTCTGAAAAGTCGAAACCTTTGAATTTTTTGTTGAAGGAGGGAGAAAGGAATGAAGAAGAGCAACGTGTCTGTGAAAATTTAGAAATTGTATTTTTTGACTCTTTGAAAATTTACCATTCCTGATCACCATGACTCCCTTCATTACAAAAAAATCAACAAAATTCTATTTTTTCAAAAATGATTTTTTTCGACTTCTTTATATTTCTTCCAAAGCATACTAAATTCCTGGGGGAAGAAGGAGTACACAGTATTTGAAGAACTTTGGTTTCAAAACATTTCAAATTTTTAAACACCTACCTTCTTAAAATTTTCTTCTGCCTTGAAATAAAAAATAAACGTAAAATTGTTCCCAAATATTTTTTTTTTCAGGTATCTAAGTTTATACGAATTTCTCACTGTTTTGAAATATTTTTCCTCCCCAAAAATCAAATTTTTGCAAATGTTTAGCCAAAGTTATCGACATCTTTACCATTGTGGGAATCTCGATATTTTCTTGACTTTCTTAAAGATCATACACATTCAGATAAATTACTCAACGAAGTTGAATAAATTTTAATTCCGGCTCCACTCGACTTTCACCTAAAAAATATATTTCTGAGTTGGAAAACAAAATACTCTCAGAAATGGAGTCAAAATCGTCAAAAACACATAAAATGACTCATTCTGTAAATAAATGGGACGTATGGGCAACTACAGTCAAAAATTGTGAGTGGGTATAGAAACCACCCTTAGGTGTCAAAAATTGGGTTTTTGAGTTGACATTGATTTTGGGCCTTTCAGAAGGAGTAGAATCAAGGGGAACCTCAACTCAAAAACCAATCTTTGACACCTAAGGGTGGTTTCTATATACAGGTTTATAATTTCAATTTCTCAAACAGCGAATGAAGTTCACACGAAATTCATAATTTATTTTCATATCTCTTCCTTTTAAAACAATAAAATATAAAAAGCTTTCCAGAATTTAAATTTACTTTTTTTTAAATTTAATATTTTATCAAAAAAATAAATATCATAACATTAAATCACCAATTCAATGGTAATTACTTATTCATTTCGGGAAATGAGCTTCAATTTTTTTTCCCAATGCTTACTTTGGTTAATTGTCAAGAAAAATTCTTCAACACGATATTTCCTCTTCTTTGTGACATTTTCACAAAATTTCAACAAAAAATATTTTATTCTTCTGAAAAATCTAAATTTCTAAATTTGAGATTCAATGAAGAAAAAACGACAATATTGTTCCACAAACTTTTTAATACAATTTCAACCATTCAATTTATTGGTAACAATTTTAAATTTTAAAATTTAGATTGAATCTCAGATTTAAAACATAGGTATGAGGACGAACCGAATTTGGCATTATTATAGAGAAAAAGATTGGAAAATTCCTACTCGAATAGAATAATTGTTTAGTTTTTTCCAATTTTTTTGACAACTCAAATTGCAAGTTATCTTTTCTAAAAAATCATATTTTTCACAAATTTTCCATCTTGAATCCTCCTTTTTGGGGGGGGGGTAAAACTTCAACTTTAAAACTATTGGTGGATGGGAAATTGCTTCCTGTTTAGCTCGCCCTTGAAAATAAATTTTCAAAATTTATTTTGAGTTACCTATTTTAAAGGAAAAGAAGAAAGCCTGAAATTTTAATAAAAAGTAATAATTTTTACGAAAAAAATTAATTAGAGACCGTGATTTTTTTACAAAAATCACGGCCTTTTTATAAAAATTTCAGGCTTCCTTCCTTTTCTTTAAAATAACTAAAAATGTTTTCAGATCAAGACATACCTAATGACATTACGTTGACTTGAAAAAATTTAGTTATCATAAATAGGGTATGTTTTGAGAGAAAAAAAAATTAAAAAGGAAAAAACTGGAAAAAGTATTTTAAATTGTTGAAAAAATAAAGAAAATTAAAATAAATATATTAGGTGCATTAACATTTTGATAAAAAATTACGAAGTTACCTATGTCTCTATTGCCTCATCTCCAAAGTAAGTATAAGGTTACTTACATTTGAACATAACCCTGATCTGAAGTTTTTACCCTAAAATGAAAAGTGCGTCGATTTTTTAAATTTTATTTTATATCAACCATCTCCTCCCCCTGACTTGACCATTTTTTTCCAAAATACAGAAAAATGCGTTGTAGCTACATACTGTTTTTTAAACATTAAAAAAAACGTAGAAAATCAGTGCCGATGATTTTTGTGTGAGGTAAGATATTCATAGGTACTGACCATATTTACATAAAAAATCTAATTTTCACTTTTTTTTATTGAGTAAGTATCGAAAACACATGAAAAAAATTTATATTTCTCAAAGGCGAAAGGCGAGTGAAACATAAAAGTACAAAGATAAAAAATAGACTTCAATGGTATTTTCGAGTGAAAACATCCATATTTTTGAAGATTTTAAGGCACATTGTGGTGGGGTAAATGTAAAGTCCAAATGTAAAATTGTTACTCCATCGTTTTTAAGTCTAAGCACAACTTTTTAGCTACTTTTTCTTCATCTTGAAAAGAAATGCTGAAAGATCACCATGAAATAATTGAGAAATTTCGAAAAATCCCTCCAACTCAGTACAATTTAATTTCAACAGATCAAATGACCAATATAAATAAACATAATGTGCTTATCTTCTATAAACCGCCTTTATTATTTTAGCAAAAAAATAATTGATATTTAACAGCTAGGAATGTAAAACGTACTACGTAATAATCTCACATGTTAACGCTCATCAACCTTTATGTATAGAATTCTTTACTGAATTCGTTCAGAGCTCGGGTAGCTCAGTTGGCAGAGCATTAGGAACGAATTTTATTTGAAAAATTGAATATGAAGACAGTGAATGGAGAAATCCGCAACTCGTTTCTTAACCTAAGGGTCCAGGGTTCGAGTCCCTGTCCGGGTACAGATTTTTTTTGTCAGATACAATTTTTTTTCGACTTGAACATTCATAATTCATGCAATTTAGACACATTTTCGGATTTTACCCCCCCATTTTAGGTAATATAGATATAAAAAAAATTAAAAAGCGAGGAAAACTTGATAGTCAGGTCTCAATCGTACATCCGCGTGCTATTCCTGTTAAAATTTATTTTATGATTGATTCTTGTTCTGGGCACCAAAACAAAGAAATTAAGTCCGTATGCCCTTTTTATCCCCTCCCCCTTTTCCCAGGGTCCACCCCAAAATTTCAATCTAGTGTATCGCCCTATGTATGGGTCGTAATGAAACAATTTTCAAACAAAAGTTGTTCCTCAGCACCTAATGTACATTTTCATTTCTAATCAAAATCCATTTTGGAGCAACTCCTGCTCCCCAAGTTTGGAAACAAAACATATGTTTTTGAGAAAACCTCAAAATCACGTTTTCTTCATTTTAAACAAATAGTTTCGGAGATACGACAAAATTTGTAATCACAAAAAGTATTCAGAATTGAATTTCCTTTCCAATGAGCTCTATCACAACTATTTTCATCAACTTTTTCCGACCGAGTAGACCCCTCCCCTTCCTCGTTTTCACAAAAGTTGGACCCACGAACAAAATTTGCTCCAAAATGAATTCCGATAATAAATAAAACTATGGATCAGATATCGAAGAACAAAAATCGTTCAATTTTTTTTCGTGGGTTCAACTTTTGAGATAAGGGAGAGGAGGAGAGATCCACCTTGTCGAGAAAAGTTGATGAAAATGGTCGTGATAAAGTTCATTGGAAAGGAAATTCAATTCTGAATACGTTTTGTGGTTACAAATTTTGCCGTATCTCTGAAACTTTACGCTTAAAATGAAGAAAACGTGATTTTGAAGTTTTCTGAAAACTTTTTTTTTCAAATTTGGGGGGTAGGAATTGCTCCAAAATGGATTTTGATGAGAAATGAAAAAGTACATTAGGTGCTGAGGAACAACTTTTGTACGAACATTTTTTCATTACGACCCAAAAATAAGGCAATACACGCGTTTGAAATGTTGAAGGGTTGACCCTGGGGAAAGGAAGAGGGGGAAAAATGGACATACGGGCTTAATTTATTTGTTTTGAATCAATCATAAAATTAATTTTAACAGGAATTTCGCGCGGAAGCTTTTTTTTGTACGATTGAGACTTGACTATGACGTAATATTGATATACCTACATATTATTATCATAGTTATTATTATCTAATACCTACAAACCTACATGTATTTTTCATTTTAATGTGGTATTTTAGATTTCAGGAAGACCTGGACAAGCATGGCACTAATAAACATTTAAAAATAAATAATTCATAATGCGAAAAAAAACAATTTACCTAATTCAAAGAAAAAATGCTAAGACATAAATCACACGGCTGTAGGTGAGTTGATTCCACAAAAAATACCTAATTCATGTGAAAAGATAGCCAAATTGATTCCCATTTTTTCAGAATGTGTACTAGTTGATTCCCACTTTTTTTCGAAAATTTTTTCAATAAATTTTTTTATAGGATTTCAACTCTTATTTTTTCCTTAAGTAAGTAGTATTTTCAACGCCAAAATTTTTTAATCTAAAATTTTCTCATCTTTTTTCATGTTTATACTTTTTAAAAATTTTTCCTCAAAATTGTTTCAATCTTGAAATTTTTCTTGAATTTTTTTCAAATCTAAAATTTTTTCCCCTATTTTTTTATACTTACATTAACTTTCTTTGTATTTTTTCTCGAACTCCCAATATCTTTTTCCACATTTTTTCAGCTCTAAAATCATTTCCATAGAATTTAAAAGCACCTTGTAAGTAGGTAATCTCACGTAAAAAGTAACCTGAATTTTATGTATGGAGATTACTTTTTATTAAAATTTTAGAAATTCAAAATTCATTTCTAATAAAACTTGAACAAAATTCACTTAGTACTTTTATCGAGTATAAATTTTCACCACCGATTGGACATCTTAAAATAACCTTTTTTTAACTGAAAATTTTCAGCATTCTCGGCCCAATCGCCTAAAAAATACCCTGAAAATTCACCAAATCCGGATCAATCCAAAAATTCAATTCAAGCTATCACCCTTTCGTAACTTTCAAATCATTCCAAAGCTCTCACAAAATTAAAACGGACGTGCCAATTTTTCGTAAAAAAATTGAAACCCCCTTCGACTTTTCGAACTTCAAACACACATAAACAACATTGAAGCTCAAGCAGAAAAAAATTTCCACGCAATTTTCTTTGAATCACCGTCGAGCCCGTTATAATACCCTTAAAAGTGTTATCTCGATTCACAACTACACACATTCGCACATTCTTTCTCAAACACTTGAAAAATCATCACAGCTTTTAATACGTCTCGAAGTAACGTCGCCGAACAAAGCCGCACAAACAGAGAAGAAGGCAAAACCGACCCGTGTGAAAAAAAATCGAGAAAAAATTCGCATTGAAATTCGACGCCACGAACGAAACGATGTGTTCGCATACGAAAGTTGCACACATCTAAGGATGGTTCAACTCACTCATATAACTATAGGCTTCGGTAACGCACAGACCTAATAAATTGAACCATTTCGAATTGATTAAAATCTAAAGTGACATATACGTTGGAAATAAAAAAAAAAAAAACACACCATACACCATCGACAACGACGACGACCTACACACTCGCATGTACTTATATGAATTTAGAGAAGACGCAGCTTGCACGACATCGTTTGCCCGCCTTCGATCTGACGAAAAAAAACATACGGTTTTCCGGCGGAAAATCCAGATTTATTCGATTTTTCCTTCTCGACAAAAACAACGGTTACGGTCCTATGGCTGCGCGATTCGAGAAAAACAAAACGAGGCTAGTAAAATTTTCAATTGAAAATTATGATTTCATGAAATCTCGTCCTGTTCGGGTTACCTTAGCGAAGTGAACGAACGGCGGTTATTTTTTTATAGACGAAGACACCTTAAAAATCGCGTAGTTACCGGGTCTTTTCTTTTTTTTCCCCTTCGGTAAGTACCACTATTAAAGATACGATTTTTCTTCTTTTTGTTACGAATTTATACGGGCCAATTTTTTTCTTCTTTTTTATCCGAGTAAATGCAATTTGACGATTTTACGAGATTTTTTACGGTTTCGTTTTCGCGATTGGAATTTTTTTCGCGGAGAATAGAGTTGGAGAAAAAAATTCTGAATGACGGGGCCAACGTGAATATACTTTTCGCATTAGTAGGATTTCAAAACCTATTTTTTTTATCTTGCCAGTTTTTTGAGAAATTAGGGATGAAGGGAATTTCGTCGGTGCGAATTTTCAATGTGAAAAATTCTATTTCCATCTCAAAATGAACAACGTGAAATGTAATGTTGAAAAAAAAACGAGGATGATTAATTTAAATTCAAATTGGCATAAAATTTTCAGTTTCACAGAAATTTAATTTTTTTAAAAGGATCTGAAAATTTTCAGGTGCCTATTTTTTTCAGAAATTATTTTCTTTGGCTGTTTAAGGTTTTCAAGACCAATTTTTTCATAATTTTCAGACTTTGGGTTTAAGTGTCTCTAACATTACATCCGAAAGAGGAGATTTGCCTCATGAGTAAATTTACAACAAAAAAAAAAAAACAAATTTACTTAATTAGTTCAAATTAGCATTTTTTCGGAGAAAAAGTAGATGAACGCTTCTCTCCAAAAAAATCAAAAACTTGTTTCAAAAATTTTGAACGGTGGCAAATTAAATGAAAATTTGAAAGAAAGGGCCCTCTCCTCAACACTCCTTTAAAAATTAAATGAAAAAACTGGTCTAAGTATTCCTTTCTTTCAAGCATGAGCAGTGCGTTGTTCCATACAAAACTTCACAGAAAAACGTTGATTCAAGTTCCAGGTATTCCTAAATTTAAAAAAAAATTAAAATTCAAAAGAGCTTTGAAATTCGACGAATTTTCTAGCAGTAACACAATCAGAATTTTCCGTAAAAAAAAGTAAATTTTCACAAAATTTTAACAAACGTTATCTACTTATTTTACAAAAAAATTCAAGTCTCGATTCTTCGGTATCTATCAACATTTTTCAAATTGTCAAAATACTCCCTCTTTCCCACCGACAAACCGCTGTTTTCTGCTGTTCTCGATTTTTGTGTGTGAAAGAAAAGAGAATTCTATAAAAACTCAAAGTTTCAATAATTTCATTTTTTTCTTTTCTTTAAAAGTTATTACAAAGCCAGAGGTATTTATTAAAAAAATTATATTTTCAAACATTTAAAAAAAAAATCAACGAATACGATCTTTAAATATTCTACTTTTTTCATTACATTCCCTGATAAATTAAAACCAAAAATTTTCTAACTTCTCCAGATTTTTCAGAAAATGGACACTCTGTATTCTTACAAATATTTCTATCTCTCATTTGTAAAATTTATGTAAATCGAGTAAGTATTTCAAAAAATCGTCGAATTCGAAATAATTCTTCAAACTCGAAATATTCGCACTAACTGAAAAAATACACGAAGCTGTGCCAACCTTTACGACCAATGAAAAAAAATTTCAAAAGCTCCTTTAATTTGGAAGTTTGACAAAAATTCATACCTTCGTTCAATTCAGATTGCAAAATTGCGCAGAAATTATATTCAGTTTCTTCAACTGAACACGCAGCATAAAAAATCGAAAAATATTCGTAGCAAGTTTAAATTTTTGATACGAGGAAGGAATATTCAAAAACTCTACCCATTTTTTCAGTCGATAAATCAACGAGATTTACTATCAAAATTTGACCACAAATTTCATTCAGAATATCCTTTGCATTTTAATTTTTTTTTTTACTGAATTCATTAGATAAATTCTGGACAAATCAAATGAATTTTCAAATTGAAAAAATGGTCGGAAATCGTTAATTTTTATGCTTTTTGACACATTTTAGGAATTTTTGAAGATACATTTTAGAAGTTTGCAGGATGATCGTAAGCTCAGAAAAAAAATGTATGAAATTGAAGATTGCTCTTCGAAGAAATTGAACATCAAAAAAACCGAATTAGATGTTTTTTTATAGTTATTTTTACGTACTTTTATTTTCTACATCGAAGATACAATCAAATTACATCGTTGAAAAAGTGATTATTAATTATGTTTCTATACATTGAACATTTTCCCCTCCCCCTCTCCCTCCCCACATAACCACTCAGATTCTTCTGAACTTATTGACCACAAAAAAAAATCATCTGGAATTCACCTAAACCGTTCGTCAAAAATATTTTCGACGAAATTCCAAACCGGAAAAAAATTGAAGGAAAACAATAAAATTCTTCTCATTTTTAAATACCGATATTTCGTGATTTGTTTATTCGCTTTATTTCGGAAAAACAAATTTTTCTGTTGATTTCAAAAAGATTGGAATTTTTAAACACAATCTTCTTTCTCTCAAAAATATGAATTTTTCAGCGACCGAAAAAACGACCAAGGTAACGAAATATTTCAAATTTTCCAAAACATTTCCTCCAAAGCTCATGAACTTTTGATATTGTTCAAAAATTAATGAAATTATTTCTTCGTACGAACTTTCCTTGACGAGCTCATTTCACGAGAAAAGAAATTTAGTTCGTGATACCACATCGGATGAAACCTTTTTTCAAACAACGTACGTTCTTTCTACACATAATATTCTGAATGGAAAAAAAGACAATTCGAAAATATAGAATTTCTCAAACACTCAGTTCCTCTCCAGGGCTCGTTTAGATTTTTTTACGCACTAATAATCAACTCAAACTGTCTCTTTTTCGCCCCCGAAACTCTTCCGTATACTATCGCATTCCAAAATTAAAATCGGTCACATTTACCCCAATTCTATTAATTTACTTTCAGTTTTACGAAACTTCAATATCAAATTACAACACAATAATCGAACGAACAGCAATCGACCGCCTATAACAGTCACTCGAGCTACTCGAGTACACTTGGTAATTGGGTGAATATTTGGCGTAGCACTCGAGACGCGTTAATTAATTGAAACAGCTCTCGAAAAACCCTCGATAGGTTTTTTTTCTTGCTCTCTAATTCGACAAACTCTCCCAATACGAGCCATCTCCATAGGATAAATCTGCGTTAAAAATTTACTCCGAGTCGAAAAAATACCCGGAAAACTTACGTGTTGTTAAATTACTGTAGGAAGTGTAGGTCCATGTTCAAAATACCACAGATTTTTCACAATACCACCTTCGTTGATCATAATTTCACCACTTGAGTTAAAACAAGAAAAAAACACGAAAAATCGCTCGAATTGAAATTTTCGACACGAACGTGTCACGTAATCCGGAATCTCTCGAGTTAGAAAAAATTTACCGAAAAGTGTAAAGCAAACGCCATATGAGAGAAAAAGCAAAAAAAAACACTCGGCGACGAAATAAATTTCCTTCACATGACGATCGAAGATCAAATTACACTTGGAAATTGAACTTTTTCTCGCAACACGAAAATTATCTCTGCCGGTCTCCGAAATACCACCGGTGAAAAATTTTCTCCAGAGATGTAAAAATTACCGCACGACACGAGTTTTTTGACAAACAAAACTGACGATTCGAGAAAACTCGAATACAAAAATTACGTACGCGAGTCGCTGCTACGTAATCGGATCGCGACACGACTTCCGAAATGTGGACCAAGTACCGTGAAACTGATTACAAGTCGCAGATTATAGCTGCAGATTTTGGGATTTCCTCGTTCGTCCGAAATCGGCCGAATTCGGTACGCGAGCCCGATACCGTAGCGCGCGCAAACCCCTTCTACCCTTCGGCGCAACCCTTAAACACGTAGTAGCGTTTGCGATAACGTGATACGCGCCGCGTTCCTACCCCAGGACCCCGCCGGATCTTTCGTCGAAAATTCCCGCGTATACGAATACTCTCGGTCGCTGGTCCGGGTACGAAGGGGTCGTTCGCAGCGTACGCAGTCGCTCGCGTAAAATTTCCCGGCGAAAATTTTTTCTGAACCCCTTGAGAAGCGAAGTTCGGGTACGGATAGCTTCGATAATACCTACCCCCTTGGCCCGGATGTCTTCTGCGGCCCGATGGTCGTTTCGAAAGAGCGATATATTTGTGTGGGTATGTGATCGAAAAGAGTTCCACTCGCGAAAAGTATAAATTACCGTTTCAACGACGTGTGCTGTGGCGAGGAAGGGTAAGGGGTGGCGGCGGTCAGCCGGATTAATTTTTGAAATCGGCCAGATGCTCCGAAGATTTATTGCATTATTTCGACCAAGAAGTAGCCGAAGTGCGAGCAGTTCGCGTCGCCTCGTGCGTAGTGCGGAAAGCTTCGATGGTTCGGTGATAAGGACGAAAAGTCGAACGAATTTTGCTTTTTTTTTAAATTGAAAGTACAAAAGTTACCTGATAGAGAAAGTTGAGTTATACAATTTTTCAATGATTGTAGATTATTATCAATTATTACACATAGATGAAAGAATTCGCTGGAAATTTTTTTAGAATTCAAATGCCTAAATATCGTGTAAAATAATGCACCTGGAAATATCCTTAGAAACAAATTGAATGTGCTTTTGTTCGACGACTGAAATACTGAAAAAATGATAAATTTTCAAGATTTGAAGGCCTTCTCTTGGAAAAGTTTGTTCACCTCAATAATCTGATGAAAATTAGTTATTATTTGAAATGACTTTTTTTCTCGTAATTCTCCCTCTCCCCTCATTTATCGAAAATTTCACAAATACTACACAATGCTTCGGAGTAAAGCCAAAATCAAGATTCAAGTTCATAGTTTGATCCTGAAGTAAGAAATCAATGTCATAATTTGACCCCAGAGTGAGGAGCCAAGGTTATAGTTTGACCTCCCTTGGAGTCAAGAGTCAAGGTCATAGTTTAATCCCTGAGTCAGGAGTCAATGTCATAGTTCGACCCCGGAGTGAGGTATCAAGGTCTAAATTCGACACCCCCCCCCCATGAGAAGTCAAGGTCACAGTTTGACCTCCCTTAGAGTCAAGAGTCAAGGTCATAGTTTGGCCCCAAGTTAAGAGTAAAATTTATAGTTTGATCCCAAAGTCAAGTGTTAAGGTCATAGTTTGACCCTGAGTAAAGAGTTGAGGTCGAAATTAATTTCCGGAGTAGGGAGTCAAGGTCATAGTTTGATCCCAGAGTGAGGAGTCAAGTTTATAGTTTAATCTCCCTCGAGGTCAAGAGTCAAGGTCATAGTTTGACCCTGAGTAAGGAGTCGAGGTTGTAATTTGATTCCGGAGTAAGGAGTAAAGGTCATAGTTTGACTCCAAAATAAAGAGTCAAGGTTATAGTTTGACCTCCCTTGAGGTGAAGAGTCGAGGTCATGGTTTGATCCCGAAATCGGGAGTCAAGGTCATTTGACTTCAGAGTGAGGAGTCATGGTCATAGTTTGACCTCTTCCAGAGTCAAGAGTCAGGGTCATAGTTTGACCCTGAAGTTAAGTATCAAGGTTATAGTTTGATTCCAAAGTCAGGAGTCAAGGTTATAGTTTAACCCCAAAGTGAGGTGCCAAGGTTATAGTTTGACCCTGGAGTAAGGAGTCAAGTTCAAAATTTGGCCTAGGAGTCAAGAGTCAAAATGATAGTTTGACTCCGGAGTCAGGAGTCAAGGTCATAGTTTGACCTCGGAGTAAGAAGTCAAGGTCTGAAATAGACTCCGAAGTCAGGCTGGAGTCAGGAGTCAACTTCCCACATCGAATCCAAGAGTGAGTTCAGAATCAGGAGCCAACTTTTTGGCTCCAGCCTCAAATTTCTTGAAATTCGCATAAAAACACAAACATTTCAAATAAGATCTCAAACAATGTTCAAAATTCCAAAAAAAAAAGTCTAAATTTCTATTCAAAATAATTATGTACCTATTCGCATTTTCAATTTTTTCAGTTTTGTAAAAATATACAAGAATTTCAAAAGAAATCAATAAACGGTTGAAATTCTCGACCATTAAAATTACATAAATTTCAATGCGCAAAAAAAGTTTTTAAATCATGGATAATGTTGAAAATTCAGCTTCAATTAAAAAAAAAAAATCAAGACATTGTTCTTCTAGTGATAAAAGGACATAGATAATTCCATTCGCCACTTGAGACCTGTGTAAATGGGTTTTTTCATCCTGACGCGGTCTTTTTAAACGATTTACAATTTTCGAGGGATTTCATCGAAATTTCAACTGTAATATTATTACCTACTTCTAGGTACTTGAATTTTGCAAAATTTTTAATAATTTTTCAATGATTCTCAAAAATGTTCATATCATTTTGTAGATATTTTTTTAAAACTGCACTTAGTATTTCATGGTATTTCAATACCTATAACAAAATTTTCATGTTTTAGTCCCTTTTTCCTTCGGTCATTATGCTGAATTAGGTTCATTTCAGTTTTCAAAATATAGCCACTTCTTTGAAAAATAATTTTTAAAAGAACGATAATGTTGGGAAACTTGAAATACAAACTCAAAAAAACCCTCACAATTTTGGGGAACAGAAGTGCATAATTGCATAACACTCAAGCACATTAAATTGCATAGCCTAATCATATCTCTATCGTAAAAATTAGTATATTTACGGCGAACAGCTTAGGCAAATATATTAACACGAGTATTTATCTGTGAAATACTTCTTTTTGAGACTATGAAAAGAGAATAGACAACATGAGCATCTGCCAGGAGCGTGAAATTTCCTATCATTCGAGTACAATTAGTACTTATCTAGAAAGCTTAGTTTCCGAGATACCTATTTTCAACAAAAGATAAAAGTTGAACTTTGAACTTTCGACTGAAATATCTCAAAAGCTTAACTTTTTAGAAAAAAAAAACAACGAGACTCTACAGAAAGGAAATTTTAGGCTGTACAATTTATGTTACATTCATTTTTTCATATAATCCTTTCTTTGTTCAGAAAATTGAAGTAAAAATGTCAAAAGTTATCAAAACATGTGAAAAAAAATTCAACAAAAATTCAAGTTGTAAAAAATTTGACGTACTGGAATTGTTTTACTATTTTTTTCCACGATCACCGTGAAAAATACTATAGAAATAACCTATTAAAGTGAAATGTGCATTTTTGTACAGGCCTGTATAATCCAATTTTCTCAAAATTTATCGCTTTGAAATAATTTCCACACTTCCAAACCCATACAAGGTATCTCACCGAACAAAACCTTTATCTAAATTCTGAAACATTTTCCTTGCCGGCGTCTCAAGGTCGCATTCTCAAACTTCATCTCCCTCGCCAATCCCCACTCTCAATTAATACCACTTATCTAAAATTAAACCCGTACACCGCAATAATCGTTTAAACAGGAGCCAACACTCACCACACTATCAGCTCGTCGTCGGCAGGGAGACACCTTCATCTCAATGTCACTGCTTTTCTCGGCCAACACGTGGATTCGGTCCGGCCATCAGCTCGGCATCGGCTTCAACACCCTGTAAATACATTAAATTTTCAAACATCGGCCACAGAATTCATTACTTACGGCGGCAAACCGAAACGAATCTAAGCTCGTCTCAGCGATAAAACAAATTCCAAAAATCGGGCCAAATTATAATTACATTTCGTTTTCGCAGCTCGCGACGCCACGAACACCAACGACGAGGGTAAAAGAAAAGAGTAAAAAAGACGAAAAAAATCAACGCAATTCGAAAAAATGCAAATTAAAAGTTGATTTTTCATTTACAAACGCGTTAATTATAAGGATTTCGCAGCTTCTGCCGATGACACTTTGGCAATGAAAGAAAAAAAATCCGCAAACCGAGTTGGAAGAAAGGAAAAACACGCGACGAAAATTTACTCGTTTTTCTACCGTTATTTTTTTCCATTGCTGAAGGAGAAATTTTTCGCGAAATTGAATAAGCAAGACTAATGATATAGTGTAGAAATTCTTCGACATTGTATCTATTGACGACGCATCGAGTCTTCTATACCGAAAATGACGATTTTTGGATAAAAGTTGACCAAGTTTCAGTCACGTGTGGAATAATTACCGAAATATTTATCACAAATTCGGCTTTTAGATAAGTAAAAAATCTCCACGTGTCAATTGAATGAGACAAGAGTAAAAGAGAGAAAATTTTCCAATGGTATCAATCTTAAAATTCGAAAAACTTGGTTTTCTCAGGCACGAAAATCATTTTGACGATGTTTTTCGATAGGATGAATCGAATGGAATCATTTTATGTAAAATAATATCTTTAATGCTCGAAACTATAGAAAAAGTTTGAAATTCACCAGTCGAGTCGTCATATTTCAAGATATGAAAAAAAAAAAAAACATCAAAATTCAAATTTTCCAATATCCAAGTTCTTTTTTCAAAAGGCATGTCCAGGTAAGATCGGTAGTTAAGTAGTTCTTGAGTAATGACTCAAAAGATGGAATATTAGTTTTTAAATTTTTTCTCAGGGTTGACGCAACCGATTTCCTACAAACAAGGGTATAAATGTAGGTAAATGTAAGGACTTTTCACCAAAAAATTCACAGCTCCTCCCTCATGTTCCAAAAATTTGACTTGATATTTTGAGGCCCTCCTTATCAATGAAGGACTCTGGGAAAAATTTTCAAAAAATAATTCTTGGGAATTAATCCTAGAAATAGAATAACCCATATAGGAGAAAATTAGGAAATTATCACCTTTTGATCATTTTATGCAACAATTTTGGTCAATTTTGACCATGGCCCACCCGAGGTAAAACTTTGAAAAAATTATGTGTTATTCTAGGATTAATAGGGCGGTTGTAAAAAATGGCGATTGAGCAATTCAGGTTATTGTTATCGTTTTGGAGGTATTTTCTCCAATTCTGATTGGTGGTGATCAGAACTGGCTCATAAATCGACCAATCAAATTGAAGGAAATTGTACCTCCAAAACGATAACAGCATGTAAACAGAGCGCCGCCATTTTTTACAACCGCCCTATAAGGTACCGGTACCTAATTTTTATTTTTTTCAATTTTGCCTAGATTCCTTCATAGGTAAGGAGAGCCTCAAAACATGGAGTCAAATTTTTGTAGGGGAAAAGTGGGGGGGGCTGTACATTTTTTGTAAAAAGTCTTTTCATATACCTACATTTATATCAAAGTTTGAAAAAAATCGGTTTAGTCAATCCTGAGAAAAAAAATTAAAACTCATTTTCCACCTTTTAAGTCATTACTCAAGAACTACTCAACTTGAGGCCTGGACACTCATGGGAATAATGGGTCTCTACTCAGTGTTACAGACTGGGCGAAGTTTCAGACCCTTTCACTAACCATGTCACAGGTATTGGGCGCGTCACAAGTTGCGGATAGCGAGCTCCACCACACGTGTGTTGGAGTTGCAGGGAATAAGGGAATAACACGTATAAGGAAATACATGCCCCAATCACTGACAAGGCCATCTTTAAACACAGCGCTCTCTTTGTTGGTTTTGAAGTGTCTCCCCTTCTTATTCCCCCTTTCCTCCCCAAATTTGGCACACCAGACAAACCTTCTCCAGGTTTAAGCTTTTGAGATGGCTTACACTTCCACTTTTATGTCCTACAATATGTGGGGTTATGTACTGTGGGTTAGGCACTGTCCATTCCCCTGAGAGCAGCACACCTTTGGGCCTTTTGGCCTTCGGGCATCCGGCATTTGCGTAGGGCACCATTTTTACATAATAGTTTTATTGCAATAGCTAAATTATTTATGTGTTAACGACATATGTACATTTTATTAACTGATAAACCACTACGTAAAAGTTTTTTCATTTGTACTGTATCGAAAGTACATTTTTTCATTGCTAATTTGCGGATTGGAAGTTGGTCTTTTCATTGTTGAGCTGTTAACACGGTTTTTAGTGTTTTTCAAGTTTACTTCCGCGTCCTAGTACGCGGAAGTAAACTTCCGTGACCCGGTATACGAACCACACGAACACGCACGCTTTACGTAAAAGTACTAATTGATGATTTTGAGAAGTACAAACAAAAAATACCTTACAATATAAGCATCGGCAGTGAGCATTTTCATGACTCACTTCCGCTGCTTGTATAGTAATATACTATTGTAATGTACGTAGGAAGTTTATAAGCACCTAAATATTTGTTAACCTCTCCTTGTGTTAGGCTAATTACAATATACTTCTCCTACCATTCCTAGATTGAGTGGCCCTCAAGAAAAAAAAAACAAAGGGTACCTATATACCCTGTGTCATTCTAACGCCCGAATGTTAAATTATATGTACCTTAAAAATTAAGGTACCTAACTTTAATGGTTTTAAGGAACCGTTTCCTGCTTTCTGATTGGTTGAAAATGTGATAAGGAACCTTTAACATTACCTTAACTTTCAAGGTATGATTTAACATTCAGGTCTAAGATCGCTCGGGGGCCGATTTACCATTCTTACCCGAACATGCCCTTTCTCAAGATTAAAATACAACATGATGGAGGCAAAAATTTTGACTCAAGGGAGAGAAAATTTGCACTCTCAAATTTTTTGTTTTCCCCTTCTCAAGTAATAATTTTAAGGTGCATTTTCTTATTTTTTCTCAAAATTAAAATTGAACTGGACAGAGGAGAAAATTCTGACTCAGGGAAGAGAAAATTTGCATGCTCAAAATTTTTTGTCTTTTCCCCTCTCAAACAAATGACTTTTTGGTAGGCACATTTTCTTTTTCAAATTTTTCAAAATTAAAATGCAACTCGATAGAGGAGAAAATTCTGACTCAAGAGAGAGGAAATTTGCATGCTCAAAATATCTTGTTTTTCCCCCTCTTAATCAAATAACTTTTTTCAAATTTGTCAAAATTAAAATGCAACATGATGAAGGAGAAAATTTAGACCCAAATTAGAAGAAATTTGCATGCTCAAAATTTCTTGTTTTTTCCCCTCGTAAAAAAATCACTTTTAGGTATATTTTCTTTTTCAAATTTCTCAAAATTAAAATGCAACATAATGAAGGAGAAAATTTATACCCAAGAGAAAGGAAATTTGCACTCTCAAAAATTTTTGTATTTCTCCCTTTAGTCCAGGCAAATAAGAGAAAAAATGTACCAAACCCCCCAAAAATTAAAGCCTGATTTTTTTTTCGCGTTTTACGTTCGTAATGGTCCACTACACAACATACTAAAATGGACACCCCCACAACCCTCCGCTACCCTCAGGGGAGGGGTAAACATCCGCTGAAAACCGGTTTTTCGTGAATATCTCCTCAAATAAGCCTCAAAATTGAAAAGTAGTTATGAACAATCTTGTTCTACGCGTAATTTCCTATCGGAAGGGTTTTTTTCTTTTTCAAAAACACTCACTTCCTTGACCAAAAATTAAGGGTAAAAATCACCTATTTTTCAACAATTTACAGCATTTTTGGAAAAAATCGAAACTTTTGGAAATATCTCCTCAAAAAAGCCTCAAAATGGAAAAATGGTTATGAACAATCATGTTCTACGTGTAATTTCCTATCAGACAGGTTCGTTTTTTTTCGAAAACACCTGTTCCTTTGCCCAAAAATTAAGGGTGAAAAACACCTATTTTTCCAATATTCACAGTATTTTTGGAAATTATGGAAATACGAAGCTAAAAGTACCCAAAATGAGTATTTTTTTAATACATGCTGGTAGGGTATTTCAAAAAAAAAAGTCACCGCAAAAATTTCAACCCCTACCGTTAATTATAAAGGAGGTTATTGAAATTGAATACTGCATTTAAAAAATCGAAGTTGTGGAAAGAAAAAGTACTATAAACGCGATGTTATGCTGATTATTGGTGATACGAACATTGGATTCAAAAACGATATTTTCAGCTTCGTATTTTCATAATTTCCAAAAGTACTGTGAATATTGGAAAAATAGGCGTTTTCCACCCTTAATTTTTGGGCAAAGAAGTGGATGTTTTCGAAAAAAAACGAACCTGTCTGATAGGAAATTACACGTAGAACATGATTGTTCATAACCATTTTTCCATTTTGAGGCTTTTTTGAGGAGATATTTTCAAAAGTTTCGATTTTTTCCAAAAATGCTGTAAATTGTTGAAAAATAGGTGATTTTTACTCTTAATTTTTGGTCAAGGAAGTGAGTGTTTTTGAAAAAGAAAAAAACCCTTCCGATAGGAAATTACGCGTAGAACAAGATTGTTCATAACTACTTTTCAATTTTGAGGCTTATTTGAGGAGATATTCACGAAAAACCGGTTTTCAGCGGACGTTTACCCCTCCCCTGAGGGTAGCGGAGGGTTGTGGGGGTGTCCATTTTAGTATGTTGTGTAGTGGACCATTACGAACGTAAAACGAGGAAAAAAAATCAGGCTTTAATTTTTGGGGGGTCAACTCCTAAAATGCCTGGACTACTTCTCAAACAAATAACTTCTAGGTATCTGCAATGAATTTTTCTCGAAATTACCTTCCCAAATTATACAAGTTTTAGGTAGTTTCTCACACCAACACAAAATGGAACAAAATAAAAAGAGATCCTGACACACCACACACATCCGAATGGAACCAGGTACCTATTCGTAAAATGGAAAAAGCATTAATTGGCTAAACGACTCTCGTTTTTCGTACCAACGTCCGTTACGTAATTTGTTTTTACAAAAGAATAAACCATCATTACGTATACAACGAACGGTTTTTTCCATCCCCTCTTTCCTCCTCTTGACCACAGATAATGAGAGAATTCCAGGAGCACTTTAGACCACGAAAGTACAAGGGATGTTTACACAACACTATGCACATGTATAGACATCGATGTCGATACACCCACGACAGAGGATACTTGTTGCCGAATTATCGTGTTTCATTTTGATTAAATTTACCAATTTTCGTTCCATTTTATTTTTACGTTTTCGTAATAGCGTACTTTTAAAATTGCGTGAATTGAGCTAATAAACGCGCACTCGGTCGTTTTTTTTATTTCTTTCTACTCGATTTTTTTCCTCTACAACTTTTTCCTGCTTTCTTTCTCGTAGTATTTTTGAAAAAATAGAAAAAACCGACGTTAAATCTAATCAAACATCGTACATACGAAGGAGAAATCGAGAAAGAAAGGAAGAGAAGGAGAGGATTCGTGTCGGTGAAATTTTCTTCTTTCTCGTAGCCGCTGCAGCAGCCGCGACTACAATAAACTATCGTTTTTCCTTAATCAGCCTAAAGGGTTCGGTGTATAAGCGGCATTAGTAGGCCTACTGCTGCGCAACAAAGCCCAATGAAAATACAAATAACGAGTTTCTTTTATTAAATTATTCTTCTCCTAATACCCGCGTTTTACCGTCGTTACGTTAACGTACCGTATACGAATAGCGTTAGGAAAACATTTGTTTTTTAATTATGCGATTTCGTCCCTTTTCGCTTGCCTTCTCTTTTCTTTAGGTTTGAGCTGGTCTGTTCGCCTGGTAAGTTTTTTTCACTCGAACCTTTCGATTTTTTTTTTCTTTCGTACCGAAACGTCATGCGGCGTAGAATCGAACATGTGTATGGGCGAGGTACAACTTTATGTGGACTGGGACTTTGAGGAAAACGACGAATTACATTGTGAAATTTCCATTTTCTTTTTAAAGTCGTTTGTTTTTCTTCGCATATTCGATATGCTGAGTTTATTTCGCTGGTAGGTAGATTTTGATGAAATATTTTTTATAAAATGTGATATTATGTTAGTATTTGCAGATGAAATGGAACGATTCTTTCTTATTTTTTCAATGAGATATAGATCAAAGACCGTTACCTAAAGGTAATTTTTTGCTAGGGCTTGTACGAAAATATCTTGTTGCGTTTTGAATTGTAATCTAATTGTATTATTAAATTATTAAATTATTTTTTGAAAATGCAGCGAAGAGATATTTTGTTGAAATATTTTGTATATATATTTTCATAATGATTTTTTTCAAAAAATCGTAGGTAAGTAAGAAGTATCAACGTATTTAAAATTATTTCAAAAATAAAAATTATCAACAAAACGCAAATATTTTTCCATGTATGTTCAGGCAATCTTCATTTTCAGAAAGGAAAGCCCAATTATAAAATTGAAGTCGATGAATTTCGAAGTTCAAATGAAATTTGATACGAGATGTTATTTTTCGATGAACTAAATAACATCAGATTTTTGATTAAATCAATTCAATTTTAGCCAGGACCAATAAAAGGAAACGAAACTTGAGTGGTTTTCGATGCTGAATTCGAATATTAGATCAGTTTTGAATCTAAACCCTCTGCATGAGAGGAGGGATGGAAAGAGTGAAGATGAGAGGCTCAAAAAACACAAACTGATGTAAAAAAGTTGATATGAATGTCTATTTCTACATTTTAAAAGGCGCCGAAACCAAATTTCACATCGGTTTCGAATTTTGGTCATCGGGAAGGGGGAGGGGTGAAGAAAACATTATATGAGATAAAAAGTTAATATGGATATTGGATGTTTAACTGTCTATATCCACTTTCTGAGGGGTGCAGAATCCAAATCTCGCATCAGTTTTTAATGTTGGCCTTCAGAATTTCAGATGTGTGAAGAGTCTAAAATAAGATCCTTAACAAAATGATCTTAGATCAGTTCAAGCATCATCGTATGAGAAATTATCATAGATCAAATCAAGATCATTTCAAAGGAAAATGATCTGGTCTAAGATCGTTTCAAAGGAAAATGTTCTGATCCAAAATCGTTAAGGAAAATGATCTGATATCAGATCATTTCAAAAGAAAATGATCAAATTTTGAGCTCAAACAAAAAAATCAAAAGTACATCATAACAGGACCCTGTATCCAAAATTTCAGGTGCTGAAGTTCATTTCTCGATTTTTGGCAAATTTTTGAAATTTCAAAATTACCTCCGGCCTACGAAATATGAAAATTTAATCGAATGAACGAAAAAAGCTGAAATTTGATATATACTTTATTTTCAACCTCCCAAATCGATTGGAAGCGGTTTCGAGACGTTTCGAAGCCATCAGAATAATTTGGAATTTTCCAGTGCTGGAGAAAAGCCCATAAAAATGCTCCATATGAACATCAGCACCTTTAATCGCGGATTATCCATATTAGTGACCTATTTGATCGAATAAAGTAGAATTTTCCGAAATTCGCAATTTTGAGTTCAAATTTATATTTTTTGGCTGACAATTTTACTGGAAAAAATTAATTTAATGGCAAAAAAATATATAAATTTGAACTCATAGTTGCAAATTTCTGAAAATTCTGTTTTAATAGATCAAATAGGTCACCAATATGGATAATCCGCGATTATAGGTGCTGAAGTGCATATGGGCCATTTTTATGGGCTTTTCTCCAGCGTCGAAAAATTTTCTGATTGCTTCGAAACGTCTCGAAACCGCTTCCAATCGATTCGGAAGGTCAAAAATACGGTATCTACCAAGTTTCAACTTTTTACCTTTATGTATGCGCATTAGGCGAATTTTTAAATTTTTTCCAGGAAAAATTCTTGCCCAAAAATGCGAATTTGAACTCAAAGTTACGAATTTTGGAAAATTGTGTTTTAATCAATCAAATAGGTCACCAATATGGATAATCCGCGATTATGGGTACTGAAGTGCATATGGGTCATTTTTATGGGCTTTTCTCCAGCACTGGAAAATTTCAAAATTTTCTGGTGGTTCCGAAACGTCCCAAAACCGCTTCCAATCGATTCGGGAGGTCGAAAATAGGGTATATACCAAATTTCAGCTTTTTTCGTTCATTAGATTAAATTTTCATATTTCGCAGGGGCGGAGGCGGAGGTAATTTTGAAATTTCAAAAATTCGCCAAAAATCGAGAAATGAACTTCAGCACCTGAAATTTTGGATAAGGGGTCCTGTTATGATGTACTTTCGATTTTTTTTTGTTTGGGCTCATAATTTTACTTTGAGTTGGGATACCTCCCTTGTAATATCATAAAAAAGATCAAAGATCGGATCGTACAAATTTTTTCTGAATTTGTAAAAAAAAAACTATTAAAAATCAGACTAGACCAGGGCTGGTGGAACCGAACGTCGATTTGTTCTGTTCCGTTCAGAAACAAATCATTTTTAACATGAATGAATCGTTCTGATGTTCTGCTCAAGGAAAAATGAATTTTTTGTTCTTTTCTGGTTTCGCTCAAGTTGATTTCTTCTGTTTCAGTTTCCAAGTTCCCAAGTTTCAGGTTTCAGGTTTCAACTTTCAACTTTAAGGTTTCAGGTTCGATGTATCAAGGTATCGAGGTATCGAGGTATCAGGTTCCAGGTACCAGTTCCAGTTCCGGTTTAGTCCAGTTGTTCAAAAAAGTAAACGAAATTGACAACTAAATGAACAAAATCTGATTTGTCCATCTTCAATCCCATAAACTGGATGGACTCTTGGGATTCCTTATTTAAGCATTCAATTTCTCAATTGTTTTTCAATAATTTTTTTTCAAATTGAAGAGCTTCTTTTGATGAAATGATCTCATACAGTAAAGTTGAACCAAGAAATCCGTCAAAAATCTATTCATCCTTTAAAACCATCAGTTCCAAAAACTTCAGGACATTAATATAATCACAATTAAAGCATGAAAATGAGAAATTATGACATCGCAATATTAGAAGGAAAAAAGAGAATCGTGAAGTTTTATCCTTATCAGAAACGAAAACAAAATACCCACTATTTTTAAACGATCGTTATGCTCCCCTTCCAGGTTCGTGGTTCAAAACTGATAACAAATTTGGATTCAGCATATGGTAAAATATAGAAATTGATACCCCTATCACCTCTATACCTACCTCTTTTCATGTTTTTAAGCCCCCTCTATCCACGCTTACCCCGAAGATTAAAATTCAAAACTGATGCGAAATTTGGATCTGCATGGTGTCTACTGAACCTGAAAAAAATGAAAATTCTTTCCATTTTCTGGATTTTTCTTGTCTTAAATTTGCCCAAAAAAAACGTTTTTCGATTAAAAAATTCAAGGAAAGAGGAAAATATTGAAAATTTTTGATTTTTACAAGAAAATCATTAAACTTCTTGCTATTTTTCTTGTTTTTCTCGCTAATGGACACCACTTTGAGGGTCAAAATTCAAAACTGATGTGAAATTTGAATTTAGGACGTTTTAAAATGTAGACATAGACAAAGACACCCATATCAATTTCATACCTCATTTTACATTTTTGACCCCCCCCCCCACTCCCACTCCACAACAAGGGTCGAGAACCAAAACTAATATCGAATTTGGATTCAGCCAGCGTCGAAAATTGCCGAATGTTAGTTTCAATTAGGTACTAGGACTTATTTCCGTTTAATTGGCCTCCGAGTCCACTACGTATCAGTAGCTGAATTTTGGAGAAAAAAAATCTAAAAATTCTGCTTGAAAATGAACCAAGTATTACCAACAAAATGAAACTTCAAACTTTTATAAAAATCGAATGTTTTTCACAATTAATTTTTTTTCTAAAATGGGGCACAAAAATTGTAAAATTTTCAAGTAAAATCAACGCTTTTCTAGCGAAATCAACTAATTTTGAAGAATCTGTTTATGCGAAATAAAATGCCAATTTTTGAATTAATATCGGCCACTTTGATTTCCAGAATGGAAAAAAATTAAAGATATTCTGTAAAATAAATAAATAAATATTGAATCATTTCGAATTTTTAATTCCCACCGATTACCTTTGAACAAAATATCGTCCAATTTCGGGTAAAATCGTCAAGTTTTGAAATTCACTCGTTATTTTCAAGATAAAATAAATTCAATAATTATAACTGTTTATTAAAAAAAAATCAAGTAACTGTTTCAAACCCCTCTTGTTCGCAAATGAAAAAAAAGTTCAGGAAACTAAATCGATGAAATCTGAAACTACGATCCATATTTTTCACAAATTTTTACCAACCAAGTTTACCTCTAATTCCGAAAAATACGACCATCATACCACAGCCACGTACTTCAGGATCCAAGAGGCATATTAGATCCACTTAGCGAACAACGCAACGAGTACAGGTAACATACGACAACACTGCTCACGCGAGCGGAACAGCCTAGGCATAAAAATCTCTTCAAATTCCAGATTAGGGAATGAGCAACCGTAAAAATTCGGGAAGTCAACCGACCAAGTCCCTATTACAGTAAAGTTGGACGTTGTCTGGGCATCTTGCGACGTCGTTGCTCGGTAGAAAATACGCTCGCGATGCTCGTAAAGTGGCCGGCCAAAGTTCCACTATACGCGAAAAAGCCAAAGCTGGGAGGGGCCGAGGAGGGGACATCGTATAAAAAAATTTTCCAGCCGAACGATGGCTCGACCTGAGTTACAGATTAGGTTTAAAAATCTCTCTCTCTCGCTTCGCAGTATCTCAGCTGCTCCGTGGTCCGAAACCAACAACGCGATGAGTGGTATCAGATGAAGTAAAATGAGAGAGAAAAGCACCAGCGCGTCGCACATATTCGCGTTCGGAGAATTGAAGTTCTCATAAGTCGTAAAAATATACTTAATAAAATAATAAACTAAGCCCATGAAACACGTTAAAGCCGTATTTACCAGAGGAAAAAGCTGTTTTGAGCTCCGCTACCTCGCTCTATCCCGTTTATGTATTAGATCTCGACTCTGTTGAGCTGCCATCAACCCGGAGTTTGTATTGTCTCTCTCCTTTCTCTGTCTGTCGTTCGAGCAGTCGTGCGGTAGAATAAAGAGGTAGATTTCAGAGTGTCAACCTGCCACTGCGACCGAGCTTTCGAACAAATAATGCAAATTAAAACGACTCGACTTTATTTTCGCGACACGATGCAGTTGCAAAGTTCGACATCGTGTTTTACAACGAAATTCCGGTAACATTGTATTAATTATGTTGTCATTCGCCATCCACGGTTGTTCGTATTCGATGAAAAATCCAAACTCGACCAACGAGGGAAAAAATTACAACGAATACGAGAAAAAAAAGCGTCGAGTCATTTTCACAGTTGGCTAAAATTTCGCACAGTACGAAGAAGGGACGAGGGTAGGGATGTAAAACACACGAAACACGATCCAGGTTCAAATTTCGTATTAATTTTTAACGCTTGGTTTCGCGTTGCGAAACATTCTCGCGTGAAAACACCAAACATCGGGGAGAGAGATGAAAACCAGGTCGCGAAGGTCGCAAGATGATAAATTGGATAGAAAAATAGGAAAACGTTCGTTCTCGGACGTTATGTCTCTCCCCGGCTAAAATGATCACCGAGACTGCGATACAGCTACTCGCAACGTATGAAAAAAGGGACCTAGATGGGTAAGCTATACATCGTCGAGTAAAAACCGTCGTATAAAATGACCACGAAGACGTGCGAACGCGACAATTAAGGCGAAACGCGAACACGTCTAAAAGTTTCAACGTCATTTCCCCCCTTTTTTAAAAACTTTTTTCCTGCTTTTTTCGATCCCTCGTCCTCGACGTTTCGTTCTTTCATCTTTGCTGTAGGTGAGGTAAAAGTATGGCCCAGATGGGGTTTCGTGCTAAAAGATTCATGTCTGTTTTCGGTACAAATTAATCTTATAGCGGGCTCGCGACGATGCGATGGTTTTAATATGGTGGTATTTGATGGAAGATTTTATATTTTTGAATTCAGTTTTTTCGCGTAGATTTTACAAATTCGTCACCTTGGAATCGCAAGAAGACTTTGGGTGGATAAAAATGGCTTTTGACGAAGAGAAATTTATATTTTTTATATGACAAGGATACCTAATGTTTGAATTAGGACTAATTTTTTGAAAATTCAAAGTACACTGAGAAAAATTTACTCTAGATACACTCAAGATGGCTTCTGAGACATTTTTTTTCAGAGCATCTGAAATTTTCTTAAAATTAGATAGAAATATTATGTAAGTACTAGCAGAGATGGGACGAATTTAATCAATGTTAGGTACCTACATCATTTTTTTTTGCAAAAATAATCAGAAATAATTGATTAATCGGCCTATAAAATCAAAATATTTTCTTATTGGTCAGTGTAATCATGTTATCAGTGATGACTGATGGTGTCATATTTCTTGTTATCAGATTCGGGGAAGAAATACATTTTACTTACAATCAACAACATAATCCATGAAAATTTTATCCTCTCTGTTATTTTATAAAATTTACTTATCTCAGGGCTATTCCATACTAAAACAGACCAAAAGTGAAGTCGGGTCTTCCGATTTCGCTCAAATTTTTTTTACAAGTTCCCCTCGGTGGTCTAATCACAAAATCACGGCCATTTTTCTCCTAACCCTCAAGGAGGGGGGGGGGCTCGAAATTTTTATGCAATTGCGATTTTTACCCAAATTACCCAACTTTGAAGGCTCATATCTCGAGATAGGTTGTACTTGGGGAAAAACTGTTTACGGGGTCTGAAAGAGAATTGATAGGAGATTCAAAACCGGTAATCACATTTTGAAAAGCTCAAAGTTGAACTTTGGTGGGGAAAGCTCAACTTTTATGATAAAAACAAAAGATAAAAGCTACCATTTAAAAATCTGAAAAAATCACAGAGAGTAGCCCTTTTTACCCCTTTTTTCAACCAACAAATTTCCAAGATGAGATCTCAAGACCCTTGGGGGTAGACAGGTCCACAATTTTGACAAAAATTCAAAAGAATCGAAAAAGTAAAGTAACACATCGATTACTACTAATTCGAAGGTGCTGATTTCGAATATGTACTCAGTTTTTTCATTCGATCCACCCCCCTGAACTCCCACATTAGCCCTCTTGATAGGGTCAAAATTTAAAAAAATGAAAAATAACGTGCGACCTGTTGTTTGTCAGGTTTTTGAGGACGCTGAGTTCGAAAATTTGCTTATTTTTTTGATTTGACCCTTTAATGCTTCTTTAGACCCCAATTTTGGGAAAATATGTTGAGAAATGAAAATATCGTGTGAGATATCGATTTCAACTAATTTGAGGGCGTAGATTTCGAATATCGACTTACTTTTTGATCCGACCCCCTCCCCGTGCTCCAACGGACCCCTTCCTCCAGTCATCGGTGATCAATGGAATTGAATGTTTCAAAAAATTACAGGGAGTGAGTTGAATCAAAAAGTAAGTCGATATTCGAATTCTACGCCCTCAAATTAGTTGAAATCGCTATCCAGCGCTTTCGAATTAGTAGTAATCGATGTGTTACTTTACTTTTTCGATTCTTTTGAATTTTTGTCAAAATTGTGGACCTCTCTACCCCCCCCCCGTCTTGAGATCCCATCTTAGAAATTTGTTGATTGAAAAAAGGGGTAAAAAGGGCTAATCTCTGTGATTTTTCAGATTTTTATATGGTAGCTTTCATCTTTTGTTTTTATCATGAAAGTTGAGCTTTCACCGCCAAAGTTCAACTTGAACTTACCGGTTTTGAATCTCCCATCAATTCTCTTTCAGACCCCACAAACAGTTTTTCCCCAAGTACAACCTATCTCAAGATTTCAAAAAAAATCAAAATTTATTAAAATCAATTTCAGAGCATATTTAGAGCTTATTTAAAGCAAAAAGCACAAATTTTTTGAAAAATCCATGTTTTATAGTTTTTTTTAATTTCTCATATTTCTTCACCTCTGAAAAAAATTGAAAAAGGTTATAAAACACTGATTTTTTCAAAAAAAAAAAAAACGTGCTTTTTGGTCTAGATAGTCACTACAGAAGCTCTAAAATTAATTTTAGTCAATTTTAAATTTTGAATTTTTGGCAACTTTTGATGAATTGAAGGCTCCTGCGCAATCGGAAGATATGAATCGTTTTTGAATTTTTTTTTCATTTTTCTAGGCTATCCAGCCAACAACTTATGCTGGGGTAACTTTTCAAAAATCAAAATTTTTGGTTTTTAGGCCCACCTTACTGCCCAGCTCCGTCACTGGTTTCTAAGATAAATCAGCATAAAATTGCTCTTAACGGAATTGCTTTGCAGCCTCATAAGAGAATTTTGTGTATTTCACTGATCACTTTCACCCCCTGCTCAAGAAATCTCACCCTTCTTGCCAATTCTACAAATTCAATTCTCGTCGAGCACACTCATTCTCAACACTTCTTCGTCCATAGAATAGGATTTCAATCAAATAAAATCAAATCATCTTTCACCCTCCCCCCTCTCCACCTCCCCTCGCTACATTTCCAAGCACAACACAACAAACCACGTACTCTTCATTTTATTTCTCCACGTCTTTTAATAACTAAAATAAACATACTCGCGGGCCTCGCACAGCTTGAAAATCAATACGTGACTTTTTATTTGAATTACACGCACGAAGACTCGCACTCGCTTTACTTCTTGTTTCATGAAAAAAAAATACGGAGAACAAAGAAAAAAAATCCCAGAAACGTAAGAAACCCATTCGAACAAGACAGAGAAAATGTAAGGAAAAATAAGGAAAACGAGGACGTTAAAGCTCGATATCGAATTAACCGCGTTAAATCCCAGTGTGTTTTCTTTTGAACTAGATCTCAATTTAATCAGCCGAAAATAATGGACTAAATACCGCTCTTTCTCTATCTGATTTTGGCTAACCTTTAAATTTGATTACACTTCGACCGTTCCCCCGCCCCCCTCTGCCCTATTTACATCGCGTCGTATCGTATATCGCGGAATTCACAACTATTCGCGTATACAAAAGCTCGCCTATAGATACGACTATGTGAGAATTGAATTCGATTAACCCTCCTTTTCCCTCAAACATTTGATCTCTTCTCTTGTGACGTCGTGCTGCCCCCTCCCTTTTCTTACGAAGAGTTTCATCTCACAACAAATTAATCTGAAGGGTTTCTCACAAGAATATTCTTCTTTTTGCATTTTTCCTTTTCTCGAAAATGGCAAGGGGGTTCAACAGATATTAAAAAAATACAATTTCGTTCAATTTTAGCTCAATTTTCGTTTTTTTTTACAACATTAACGCGATTAAGTATTACAAATAGTTACACTCTTTATTCACTTCTTGAATGAAAATTCGTTCTTTTTTCACATTCGGAAACCCTTTCTTTCTCGTAATGCAAGAAAAATAAACCTATTTTCTTATAATTTACAAACATACGAGTCTTTTTCTGTGTCAAATTTTTGCTGCATTTATTTTACATATGGTATATAATATTATTTTCCCATTTCGTGTTTTCTTTTTCAGCCTGATTTTTCCTTCCTACAAATATACTATTCGAATAAAAACATTCCAATTTCGATCGCATACGAGAAAGGTACCCAACCATTTGTTGAAACTACATTTATAATGAAAGCGAATACTCTCTCCTCTTCTCACTTCATCATCGAGCCTACGACTCGACGTCAGTCGTGCCTACTTTTCACAAACTTTTAAAGAGTTCGCGAAATAAAATATCAAGCAATCGCGTGCCTAGAGCTGCGTGCGTTGGTAATTTTTCTATTACTTTGTAGCTGCGAGTCGAAACGAATTCGAAAATAAAGCTGTTCCTGGTAAACGCTTCGGACAAAATTCATTAATTATTGTTATCTCGTCAAGAAAAGCAAGAGGGATAAACATTGACGAATCTTTGGGCACTTCGAATACGAGAAATTTTTGAAAAATTTAATTAACTCGAATACGCCGCCGCCAAGTTTATGTTTTTATTCGATGCACCGCATCGTATAAAATTAATTTTGCACCCGGTGCAACGGATGTTCGCGTGCTGTATGCGAAAAAGTATAACGTTTTACGCGAAATTATGCAAACTGACTAAAAATATCATACGCAAGGAAAACGACAAGCAACCGAAGAAAACATCTTATATTCGAAAACGTGGACGCGAGGACGGATGATTACGTACTTCGAGATTGTTTAAGGAAAAGGAGTCAGAGAGCAGGAAGAACTAGGGCACGAAATATAGCTACGACATACATTCGCTTTAGTCGCGATTCTCTACCAACAATACGAAATAAGAAAACCCAAATTTAATAAAAAAAAGAAAAAATTAATATGAGAAAACAGCAGGTAACCTGCGCGAGAGGGGTCGCAAAGATCGCGGATAAACGTGACGGTGGAAAAGGGTTGGAAAAATGGCCAAATAATGTCGCTCTATATTGCCAAAATCTTAGATAGATAGCTAGGATACATGCAATGTCGTCGAGGGCCGTTGTGTTTTGCTGACAAGATTACAGACGGTACAAACGTAGATACGTGTCATTTGAATTTCAGACGATTAGACAGGACGAATTGAATAAGCAAGTTATTTTAGTTGTTGGAAGAAAGGCGGAGTGTGGAGTGGGAAATTCTTCGCATAAAAATTATACGTCATTTTTTCAGTTCATTTGTACAAAACAGTCCTGTCAATTTTTGATGAGATTTATCATTTTTCGGTTGAAAATCATCATTTTTTCATTAAAAATTGACATTTTTCGGTTAAAAATCGTCAATTTTTGATGAAATGTGTCATTTTTCGATAGACTTTGTCATTTTTTCACAAAAAATTGCAATTTTTGGTTAAAAATCGACATTTTTTCATTAAAAATGGACATTTTTCGGTTAAAAATTGTCAATTTTTGATGAAAATTGTCATTTTTGGTTTAGAAATTGTCATTTTCTGATGGAATTTGTCATTTTTTGGTTAAAAATCGTCATTTCTTCATTAAAAATTGACATTTTTCGGTTAAAAATCGTCAATTTTTGATGAAAATTGTCATTTTTGATAAAAATTGTCATTTTTTGATGAAATTTGTGATTTTTTGGTGGAAAATCGCCATTTTTTGATGGAATTTGTCATTTTTTGGTGAAAAATGGGGCATTTTTTCATTAAAAATGAACATTTTTCGGTTAAAAATCGTCAATTTTTGATAAAAATTGTCATTTTTCGATGAAATTTGTCATTTTTTGGTGAAAAATCGACATTTTTTATTCAAAATGGGCATTTTTTGGTTAAAAATCGTCAATTTTTGATAAAAATTGTCATTTTTCGATGAAATTTATCATTTTTTGATAAAAATTGTCATTTTTCGATGAAATTTGTCATTTTTTGGTGAAAAATCGTCATTTTTTTTCATTAAAAATTGACATTTTCGGTTAAAAATCGTCAATTTTTCCTAAAAATGGGCATTTTTGGTTTAAAGTCGCCATTCATTGATAAAAAATTGTCGTTTTTCGATAAAAATTGTCATTTTTTGATAAAATGTGTCATCTTTCGATAGAATTTGTCATTTTTTCACAAAAATTGCAACTTTTGGTTAAAAATCATCATTTCATTGAAAATTGACATTTTCGGTTAAAAATCGTAAATTTTTGATAAAATTTATCATTTTTTGATAAAAATTGTCATGTTTTGATGAAATTTGTAATTTTTTGGTGAAAAATCATTATTTTTCATTAGAAATTGCGTTTTTTTTGGTTAAAAATCGTCAATTTTTGATAAAAATTGTCATTTTTCGATGAAAAATGGACATTTTTTCATTGAAAATGGACATTTTTTGGTTAAAAATCGTCAATTTTTGATAAAATTTGTAATTTTTTGGTGAAAAATCGTCATTTTTCATTAAAATGGACATTTTTGGTTGAAAATCGTCATTTTTTCATTAAAAATGGACATTTTTTGGTTAAAAATCGTAAATTTTTGATAAAATTTATCATGTTTTGATAAAAATTGTCATTTTTTGATGGAATTTGTCATAGAAATTAGCACGAGGACGTGGTAACTCCTAGAAGTTAGTCACATTCCACAATTTTTCACTGTAACACTTTTGACGGCCAAAAATTGCTTCATTTCTCTTTTTTTCTCAATTGTCTCAACTAATGTTCAACTTTACTCGAGAATATCTGGAAAACTACGCCTCCCGGAAAAATCTGAATGCACCTATTCGATAGGATATTTACTTCTCTACAACTTTTGTCATGGTCATTATGGTCGTAGAACGCTTAGGTTTCTCAGAAATCTCACTTTTCCGCGAGCAAGGCGAAAAAAATTCGATTTTTTCACATAATTTAGGAAAGTTTTAGCCGTAACTTTTTTTCTAGAAGAGATAGAGGTCTGCGGGTTGCGGCATTCGATTCAGCGTAAAATTTTCTATAAGATTAGATTTAAAAAAATCAATTTTTTTCTTCAAATTTTTCTCAAATCCGTGTGTATTGTTTTTGAAAAATCACTTTTTTGCCCCCCCCCCAAACTTAGGAAGCCACGAATGAGCATATGGTGTATTTTGATGTCTAGAATCAGAATTTGGCCATGAGAACTGAAACATAGAATCTTTTTTTTTTGTCGACTTGTGTAATTTTTTCCCGTGCCTCTCTCTAGACGCTAGTAACTGTTTCGAGCAAAAAGAATTTTGAGAAGAATTTCAGTCCTGATAATAAAAGTTTTTAGGTAGAAATTCCCAGAAAAAAATTTTGAGAAAAAAATCAACATTGAACAAAATTTCAGAAAACTTTAATACTTTCAGCGTAAGGTTATATTTTTCGTTCTTTCTGGTTTGTGTAAAAAAACGACAAAAAAATGTGGGAAAATTTCAGGATGAGATATGAGACAAGTTTTACACTCCGAAAGTCATCTCTCTCCATCTTTCATTCACATAAATTAAGTAGAATTTATTGTAGATGCATGAGCACGTAGAAAAAAATATTACCACAAATTTCATTTGATTTTGAAATCCAATTAGTTCAACAAAAATACCTACTTACTTATTCATTTTTTCCAAAAATTTTGCATTTCAACGCGAGTAAAAATGTACGAATCAATCTTTCACTACATATACCGCAATCAAGATGAAAATCAACCTACACTTACATAGGTAAATAATATGATGTAGAATTGGATATCACCTTTGCCATGGCTGATCTCTCAGCCTTTGAAATAATAAAAGGTAAAGCAAAAAACAAGGCACAGCAGGCAACGGAGACGCGGTGGATCACGATAAAAATGAGATTTCTCATAAAGTACGATGAGTTTTTGGCGCGTGTGAAGGTATACGTTTCATGAGTATGGCTGTGTGGGCCGATTCTGCAATTGCGGAGCGGCAACGTCGGCAGAAATATAGCGCAGGAGAGAAAATAAAGAATTTCTTTATCACTATCTCGGCTTCCAATTCTCAATGCTGATAATACGACGATGACGGAGAGCGAACAAGGTGTACTGTAGGTATACACGAAAGGGCTGCGGAAGGGCGAGGTAAAGAGAGAAGTATACTACGTGAACGAATATAAGAATGTAGACAATATAGTACCTACATCGGATCTCCCGTGTGGTCTAAACTGAAATTAACCTAACCTTATATCCGTTTCGGTATTACCAAGCGTTGTACCTTGCGTCTTCGGTACTACCTATCTCTACACTTTTCTTCTTTCTTCATATACACGTATATCTATTTTTTCCTCTTATTCTTTTTTTCCACGACCGCAATTCAAACATTTTATTCCCACATTTTTTCTTTATCTGCGGTACCTAGCGTTTTTCGCAACCAACGTTCGGAATATTTCTAACTCCCTGTGGCATTCTGCTGCCGCTACCACCGTCACCGATCCAATTCCGCACCGTTTTTGCCTTTCCTCTTCTGGTGGGTTCGTTTTTCGGTGCTCGATACATATAAAAATGTATTTTTAGTTTTCCTTTTTTTTTCACGTATTTTATATTTTTCTTTTCGTTCGTTGTCTTTTCTTTTTCAAAGTTCAAAGATGAGTATAGGTGCGGGGTATATCGCTTGTCTATCGCACATACCGTCTCAGAGTCCCAATCTTATTCAGTCTGCCTTTCATAAATTGGCTAGAGCGTCGACCAGAGCAACCTCTGAAGCGAGTTCTTCTCACACAGGAGCTAGGATGGAGAAAAAGGTGGAAATGAGAAATTTCGCGATAACCTCTCGACGTGTAGATCTTCATTTCGATGCTCGAAAATGGCAATTTTTGGTTTATTGAATTTTAAAACAACCTCGTGTTGAAGATTGAGCCGCCACCGATAGCACGTTAAATTTTATAGCTACCTGCTGTAAAGATTTACGTAAGTGTGTATGTACGCATAAGGAGTATAGACGGATTTAATTCATCACGCGCGCCAAGACGCCGCATGAAATATTACGAAAAATGAAATAACTCGAGTAGGTTCGTAAAAACGGTATTTTTCTCGGGATACACACGTGCGTTAAAATTCTCGAAAGTAAACATAGACGAGCGATAAAATTGTGTACGACAGAAAATTTAGCGGTGTTTTGCCCGAAATGGGTGGTTGAAAAAACACGGCGTTTAAAACGTGGCGAATTTAATCAAAGTTGTAAATTGATGTGTCGATGGAGCGAAGATGACGATGGTATGAAAATATGAGGCGAGAAGTGGAGTAAATTTCATTTAAATTTTAGGTATCTGTATAAGAGTAGGGTTGAAAAAAATTGTCACCGACGAAATGTGAAATAAATAGAGATAGAAAGTGAAAGGTGAAACTTTTTTCAAGGTGAGAGCAAATTGGAAAAATAAGGTTGCTGTAGGTTGTTAGTGTCGAATTAAAGGATTTTAATAAAAAATTTATGCAGAAAAGGGATTTTCAGATCAATTATAATGGCTACGGGCTTCTCAATAGAGTGGGTCGAAAAACCAAAATTTTCGATTTTTGAAAATATACTCCGCGCAAAAGTTGTTGACTAGGAAAACTGTAAAAATAAAAAAAAAAATTAAAATCGATTCATATCTTCCGATTGCGCAAGAGGCTTCGATTCTTCAAAAACTGCCAAACATTCAATATTTTCAAAATTTTTAGAAAATTGCAAAACAAAATTAAAATGTATTAAAATTAATTTTAGAGCTTATTTAGTGATTATCTAAACCAAAAAGCACAATTTGTTTTGAAAAAAATCCATGTTTTATAGATTTTTTACATTTCTCCCATTTCAAAACTGGAAAAAGTTATAGATCACTGATTTTTTTCATAAAACTTTGTATTTTTGGCAATTTTTGAAGAATTGAAGCCTCTTACGCGATTGGAAAATATGAATCGATTTTGAATTTTTTTATTTTATTTTTCTATTCTTCCCAACCAACAATTTTTGCGCGAGGTATCTTTTCAAAAATCGATGGTTTTTCTATCCACCCTACTTCTCAACAACTCCAAGAGTACTTGAGTAATACAAACTTCTAAATATGATATGGGCTCTGTGATAAGAGACCATTGGTCGGAAAAATTGAAATATATTTTTTAGCCCATTTCGTAGAGAATTAAACTCCGAACATTTTGAAAAAAGAAATCGAAAATGATTGAAAATTGATCGAGATATGCCATTTTATTAAAGTTGAGATCCAGAAAATAAATCATGAGAAAATCACGTTGTAAAATTTTCAACTGTTTTGCCAGTTTTTGTTTTTTTTTATTTTTTTTGAAAACCAGCGAGACAGTAAATCTATTGAACTAAAAATTCAATATTTTGCTGTTTCAAAACTCATAAAAATTTGAAAATCGATTTCTTTGAATAAAATTGGATGTTTTTGTATGAGGGTAGGTATTTGCGACACCAAAAATTCTTTCCCCCCAAAAATGATCCCTTTATAAGAATTTGAGGCTAGGTGACCCAGGAAATCCATTTTTTAGACATCACCCTCAAGGATTGCAAAAGTTGGAAATTGAAAAAAAAAAGTTTTGGAAACTATACTGATCATTTTTCTTCAAATTTTTGGACGTAAAATATCATTTGAGTCGATCAAACGTAATATAAATGACAATTTTTGCATTCCACTATTCATTATGGAAATGGGGAAGAGGGGTAATTTTTACGAAATTTTTCAACTACTATTTTGCATTCACAAAAAATATTTATAGATAGTTTATTAACACCGGAAAGATTTCAATCTCGCCGAATTTTGAGTTCTATAAAATTTTTCACCTGGTACGTATACCTACCTATCAATTTAAAAATTATGTTTTTGAAATTTTGATGTTTTGGAATAATAAAATAGGTGCAATCATTAGGATAAAAAAGTTCAATGCAGAAAATTTTTTTTCTTTTTCTTATGAGTTTTCCGAAACTCGTAACTCTGAGATCTTTTTTGAATAACTTTTGAAAAAGTGTCACAGCAGATTTTAAAATAATAATCACTTTAAATATTTATAATTAGAAATGAGATTACGAAACCGGCACTTTATTCATAGCAAACAACCAGTTTTAAAAAATGATTTTAGCAGTCAAAGCATATCAGCTTCAGTTCCTCTTGATAATGTTTCACATAAGTATACAGTATTAAAATTCAAAAATTTTGTGAGAACCATTAAAAGCGATCAATCTGTTTTGTATTTTTACTCATGTCATTGAAAAAGAAATTCAGCTGGGTACCTAGTACCTACCTAATAGTTTTAAAAAATATTCAAAAAATTAATTTTAAATAAAAAATACGGGACTTTTTCCACCATTTTTTAAATTTTCAACGCCACATTGTCAGATGATTTTTTGCAAGTGTAACTTTCTGCAGCTACTTAAAATACCTATTTCTAAAAAATTTCAAACCCCACAAGAACAAAATTCAAAAGTCAAGAACTTGAAAAAATCAAGGGTTGAATGAATTAAAATTAAAATTATAATTTCAATTCCAGATTAAAAATTTTTTTTCAACGTGCAAACTACATTAGAATGAAATAGGACTCCTTATAAAAGACCAAAAGGACTAAACGAATCTCAACTTTTTTTACGCGGCTTCAAAGATTGGAATTCAATAGAAAAGTTCAATGTCCAATTTCCAGATCAAATAAGTCAAAAACTCCACAAAATTCGCTGAAAAATCTAATTATTTTTCTGTATTAATTATCAATTTTTGATGGAAAAATAATAATTATACATACCTTATTTCATTTTGACATAGGTATTTTCTCGAAAAAAAAGACCTTGTAACCTCAATTTACTCGAACGAAGGAGTCATAATGAAATTTGAGAATTACTCAATATTTCTAAATTCACGACCATTTATTTGGATGATTTTTCATGAATCTTAAAACTTGCAGCCCACTGGCATGAAACTGAATTCCAATTTTATACCGAAATTCAGTATTTTTTCCAGAGAAGAGTTTAATTACAAATTCAATTTTTCAAAATTTTCATGCAAAATAATTAACTGATGATTTTTTTTTTTGGATTATTCTGACCACAAGTTTTTAAAGACTGCGAATAAGAAATAAAAATAGAAAAAAAAACGCCAAAAATCGTTGGAATAATGTATTTATTAAGCACTATTACACACAGAAATTATTTTCAAAATTGCTTCACTCTTATAAAATTTTCAAAATCAGTTCAATTTTTAGAATAATAATGATTATTCTTTAAAAAAATACGAAAAACCAAAATTTGATAAAAGGAACGGGTACCTATCTATTACTTTTGATAACATTTCTGCCCACAGTCGTGTCATTCACCTCGTCTTCCCTCATTCAGCTCTCTCTGTGCTAAAAATTCCTTTTTCTTGATATTTTCAACTTCGACATCCAGCTTCTTAATATTATTACTCTACGACATAAAAATGTAATCACACTTGCAAAACTCTCCAAAACCGAAGCCAATATTACTCGATAAATCCTCAAAATCCATCACGCTCTCCCATTCTTCGTATCTTTCTCTCATACCTACGAAAATTTCACTGGCAAAGCACTCTTGTCACAGAGCCACGTACCACGTCGCACAACTTCTACACACCTACGTATACTTCAGAACAGAATAATGTCCAAATACCGAGGTACTTTACTCGTACATACGCGATCGCCAGAATAAAAACTTTAGTTTTGATAAGTTAAAAACAACGAACGTAAGCAACGGTAAGATGAACTTTTAAAAAACAATATTAACCGTGCAACACTTGCGCGATAATGTTATTAAACTTTTAGCATCAATGTTCTAGGTATTGTCGGTTGTGCTCTTGTATTTCCATCTTCGTTCGCGAGATTTCCTTTTGATAGAATTTTTTCTGTTTTCCAATGTTTTATCTCCTACCCTCCCCTCCTTTAAAAAACCAAAGAGCCAAGCCAAAAATTCAGCATACTATTTATGGTTCTTATATAACTTTTATCATCGATGAATTTTTCACCTGTTTAAATAAATAACTTTTCGCTGTCACAAAATAACAAACCACGTCACAATGACGTCATTAATACATTTGACGAAGATATAAAATCAACGTTGGAATTTTCCATTCAATTTTCGACACCAAAAAAAAAACCAACAACAGGTCGAAACATCAAGATTTGTACAGAGGACAACTCTGCTCTTTTCCATTATCGAAAAAATAAGGGGAAAAATTTAAAACACATGAAGCCATCAGAGACGATACGCGAAAAGAAGCAAAAAAATGGGCCCGCAACACTTCGATACAGATTCGATTCCATCCATAGTAAAATGGGCAGGGAAAAATAGAAGCTAAGCATTTAACGTCCGTTCGAGATGCTCCGTTGAGTTTTAGATGTTTCGCAATGCGCTTTCAACTTTTCAAATGTCTACCTTTTGTACGGATTAAAAAAGTATTACGTTGAAATAATTGACGGTTTCGATATACTACGCGATAAGATCGTCCGCCGTATTTTTTTACGCTATCGTCGCTTCTACCCCTTTTTTCCGCCCTGTCTTTATGCCGACTACAAAAAGTTCTCCGACATCGTTGCTACTGTCATCGTCATTTCATAATCTACTCTTTTTTTTCTCGTTGTCGTCGCTGTAAGCTTTTCGAAAGCTTTTAAAATGGGTATTTTCATCGGTGACCGAGGTGGAAAAAAATAGACGGTATTGGGTGAGAATAGAAATGAGGTGAACGTTTTAACTCTATTTTAATTGCGTTTATGTATTATATGTACAGCTCAGTGAAGAAAAAAAATTATCTCGTGAAGACTGATCAATTGGTAACGAATGTGATGTCAAGCTGGAAAGAAATCCAACTTTGTCGCGTCGTCGCGGCGCTTCAATTAATTATAAATTACACAGCTCATACGACACAAGCACATCGCAGAATGTTTCAGACCAACACATAATGTAACTTCGTGCGAAGAATAATAGGCGTTAATAAAATTGCATAACCAACCCGCCGTAAATACGAAATTCTGCTGACGAGGTAGGTATCCCAAATTAAAGTAAAATTTTGAGCCGAAACTAGAATGAATCAAAAATAGATAATAAAAGAACTCATTATTAAAAATTTCAGGAACTAATAAAGTTCATTTCTTAAATTTTGGGGTATTTTTGAAATTTCAGAAGTAAGTTTTCAAAATTTCAAGGTGGCGCAGAACCCACCATCACTATCAGCAAACATGCGAATAAGAAAGGCGGCGGGTTCTGCGCCAGGAGCAATTTTAAAAACTTCTGACGTACTTTCGACTTTTTTAAAAGGCATTTTAACAAGATTTATGATATTTTATACTATATTTATGAATTATGTAAGTGATTTATGAGTATTTTTTTACTACCAACTCTTGGAAAATTTTATAAATTTAAAAAATGATTCGGCTTTTCGTAAATTTTCCAAGTTTTTAAAAATCTTCCAATTAATGGATACTTAACCACCACAAATTTTTGAAAATGACCCATTTTCTGGATTTTTTTTTTTTTAGAAAATTGTCCTTGAATTCTTAAATTTTAAATAAATTCCTGCGATTTTAAAAACTGCATAATTTGCATCATCAAAATTGACTGAAAAGTTGGTAAAAAGTCTGAAAAAGTTGTCATAATTGCGTCAATATTTTTCGAAATTTCTCCTGGCGCAGAACCCGTTCCCTTCATCAGCAAACACGTGACTAAGAAAGGTGGCGGGTTCTGCGCCAGGAGCAATTTTAAAAACTTCTGACGTACTTTCGACTTTTTTAAAAGGCATTTTAACAAGATTTATGATATTTTATACTATATTTATGAATTATGTAAGTGATTTATGAGTATTTTTTTACTACCAACTCTTGGAAACTTTTATAAATTTAAAAAATGATTCGGCTTTTCGTAAATTTTCCAAGTTTTTAAAAATCTTCCAATTTTTGGATAACCATCACAAATTTTTGAAAATGACCCATTTTCTACCTAATTATTTTTTTTTTAGAAAATTGTCCTTGAATTCTTAAATTTTAAAAAAATTCCTATGGTTTTAAATGCTGCATAATTTGTATCATCAAAATTGACTGAAAAGTTGGTAAAAAGTCTGAAAAAGTTGTCATAATTGCGTCAATATTTTTCGAAATTTCTCCTGGCGCAGAACCCGTTCCCTTCATCAGCAAACACGTGACTAAGAAAGGTGACGGGTTCTGCGCCAGGAGCAATTTTAAAAACTTCTGACGTTCTTTCGACTTTTTTTAAAGGCATTTTAACAAATCTTCAATCAATTTTAACAATATTTATGATATTTTATACCATATTTATGAATTATGTGAGTGATTTATGAGTATTTTTTTACTACCAACTCTTGGAAAATTTTACAAATTTAAAAAAATTATTCGGCTTTTCGTAAATTTTTCAAGTTTTTAAAAATCTTCCAACTTTTGGAAAACCATCACAAATTTTTGACAATTAAGGACCAATTTTCTATTTTTTTTTTTTTTTTAGAAAATTGTCCTTGAATTCTTAAATTTTAAATAAATTCCTGCGGTTTTAAAAACTGCATAATTTGCATCATCAAAATTGACTGAAAATTTAGGAAAAGTCCGAAAAAATTGTCAAAATTGCGTTGATATTTTTCGAAATTTCTCCTGGCGCAGAACCCGTCACCTTCATCAGCAAACACGCGACTAAGAAAGGTGGCGGGTTCTGCGCCAGGAGCAATTTTAAAAACTTCTAACGTTCTTTCGACTTTTTTTAAAAGCATTTTAACAAATCTTCAATCAATTTTAACAATATTTATGATATTTCATACCATATTTATGAATTATGTAAGTGATTTATCAGTATTTCTTTACTACCAACTTTTGGAAAATTTTACAAATTTAAAAAAATTATTCGGCTTTTCGTAAATTTTCCAAGTTTTTAAAAATCTTCCAACTTTTGGAAAACCATCACAAATTTTTGACAATTAAGGACCAATTTTCTATTTTTTTTTTTTTAGAAAATTGTCCTTGAATTCTTAAATTTTAAATAAATTCCTGCGGTTTTAAAAACTGCATAATTTGCATCATCAAAATTGACTGAAAATTTAGAAAAAGTCCGAAAAAATTGTCAAAATTGCGTTAATATTTTTCGAAATTTCTCCTGGCGCAGAACCCGTCACCTTCATCAGCAAACACGCGACTAAGAAAGGTGGCGGGTTCTGCGCCAGGAGCAATTTGAAAAACTTCTGACGTACTTTCGACTTTTTTTAAAGGCATTTTAACAAATCTTCCATCAATTTAGCGATATTTATGATACCTATTTTACACCATGTATATGAATTATGTAAGTGATTTATGAGCATTTTTTCAAATTCACTGATTCAATCAGTAATTAATTACTGATTCAAACAAGGAATTTTCATTTTTACTGATTCAACAATGAAAATTCACTGATTAAATCATTAAATTTTGACTGATTTCAATCAGTCAAATAATTTTTACCGATTCAATAATGAAAATTCACTAATTGAATCGGTAATTTTTCACCGATTGGCAGTAGAATGTCACTGCTCAACTGGGGAATCAGAGGAATTTGGCTGATAATCAGTGACATGATCCAGACTATTTCATCAGTCAATTTTGGCATTTTTGACTGATTCAGATTTAGAGAGTGCACCCTTTCCCCTCTATATCCTTCTTTTTACTGCATTGAGCAGACAAATGGAAAGAAGTTGGAAAATCAATGAAATTAAACTACCTAGGTACCAATACCAAATGAAACAGATATAGAAGAGGAGAATTTCCAAAAATAAAACTGATAAGGCGAATAAACAACCAACCTAGAATTTCAATTGCAAAACCTTGCACCTCACAAAATGAAAAATCTTTTTGAAAATCCTAATTCAAAAGCATAGTTATGAGAAGTATTCACTTACTTAAGTCTTAAACTCACTTTTAAAATACCGAATAATTAATTCTACCGTATCATAAATTTGAAATAAAATTTTAGGTGTTAAATTTTTGAATTTTTCTACAGTTGGACACCACGTTAGTATAAGAAGTTATTGAAAGAAAATTGCACACTTCATCAAAATAAGGATTCGTAAATCTCTAAAAACAGGGTTGGAAAATTTTCACAAATAAATTTTCTGAATGAACAAGGTATCTAACAAAATTTCATAATGAAAAAGTAAGACTTCAGCGAGATATTTTAGGAGGTGAGGGAAAATTTTCTTTTTTAAATAATTTTTTTTTCATCGTCAGAAAAAAACACCTGAAACTTTTTTGAATGAAGTAATTCCTTAATTTTGAAAGGGGAGAGGGAATTACCCAATGAATCCGACATTGTTTTAAGGAGTACAGGTAATCATTGTTCGTTGTGATATTCATAGCAGTCCATCTCTGAAAACATAAAGCAACCTGCCATTACATGGCATAATTCTCTCAGCACTCAACGGGTTAAAATAATTGAACAACTGGAAACATCGACATCAAAATTTTCTCAAAAAAAATTTTGTGGGGGGGGGAGTAGGCAGTCGTTTGGGGTTAAAAAAATTCAAATATGCATAATAAAATAAATTATCATGCCTTCTCTGTTCGACGCTTTCAAAATTTTCCATAAATTTTTCTGAAAATTTTTAAAATTAATGAATACTTTTAAGATCAAATCCTAGTGGAAAAATTTTTGGATATCGAAAAATGGAATTTTTTACACATTTTTAAAAATTATTTAAAACTACTTTAAAAAAAAAAAAAAAAAAAAAAAACAGAAAAAACGGAAAAAAATCCTCATCGCTTAATCTAATTTACCTTAATTGAAAAATCCCCCACCCCCAAAAAATTAATAATCTCGAAGACACCAAAACTAACGAAATTCAGCCACACTTTTAACATCTTTCCACCACCCAAGCAACCTCTCCAATCCATAAATTCCACCCAAAATCGATTCACTCCAACCCACTCGTACTTCCAAAAAAGCACAAATACTGATCAAAGGGCAACAACACTAGAAGCTCTAGCCAATCCGCCAACTCGAGCCCGACACACCAGCAAGACGACCACTCAATCATAAATATTTCCCAAATCCAAACGAGCATACCAATTCCGGAATGCCAGTACATATACACCTCGTAGATGCCACGAGTACTGTAAATAAACCGATATATAAAATATAAATTAAATTATGATCGTTTCAAAGAACTCGCCTCATCGCCCCGCACACCTTACCTCGCATTCGGCACCATCTAACAATTACAACGTGCCCGGAGTACCAAACAGCGTTGAAACTTTTCAATTTTCATTCAACCTGCAAAACTACATACCATTTATATACGAGATATACATTATACATTTACACACAATATCTTAACACACTCGTTGGCAGCTGCAGCGCACAGCCAAACACAAGAACTTCATTCTAAAGTAATCAACTCGCGGTTGGTTTCCGCGCTAATAAAACATTATTATTTGACCTTTCGTTGACTCCTTTTTGTACACGTTTTTCTCGTCTTCGCCTTGTTTTCGCAGTTCCATTTCTTTTGAGAATTTTCCTTCCTTTGGAATTCTTGTCTTCGAGCAACAGGCGTTCTTCGGGGGGGGGGGGATAAATGCTTTCTCACATGCTAAGCGAACCATCATATCTTAATACCACATCGATCCCATTAACTTGGCCGAGTACTCAGCCTCAGATAAGGTCGTAATAAAAACCTCGCTGAATTCATTCGACTAGGAAAAAATATCCAAGAAACAAGGACGATTCTTCTATATAGCAAAACTAAATCGTGCAAGTATATAAAAAAAGTACAAAAAACTTATGCTGCGAAATAATAAGATAAAATAATTGGCGAAAAAGATAGACAGCGAGAGGACGTTGGATGGTGGGGAAAACGGCGAAGAGTAAATGCGAAGTATACACTATACAATTCGACGGTGCAAAATACGATACCGAAGAAAGGTCGTTTTCTTTTTCAAAGAGTCCGTTGTTCGAGTATTAAAAGGAAATTGCCTTTTTTCGAATTGTCAGAGTCGACAATGGAGGATGATCGAAAACGCCTCTTTATTTTACGGGCGCGCTTTTATCTGACAACTGACGTCGAATTGACGATTGGTTTAAGCCGAATTACTGTCTTGTATAGTTTTTTTTCTTTTTTTCCCCCTCTTCGACCTGTCTCTATCTTTGTCTCGCCGTATCTGGGCTTCGTGCTGCTCTATATCTTGGAACTTGTCGTCGGCGTCGTTGGTTTTGCTACAATTTTCTCGCTCTCATCACGCACTTTTTCTTCACATATACATATCTGCTTTTCTTTGCCATTTTGCTTTTTCTTTCTGTTCTATAGCTATTCTTCCACGTCACCGTGATCCTATTATTGTGAAGGTATATCGTCGGCTCGCAGCCATCTATTTTTCTTAAACAGCGCAGACCTATCGTATCAACAGATTTAGAGCTGATCTTTTTCTTTATACGGCATGGGCTCGCGAAAACAACGCCCGACGTCCGTTCGGATGGCTACAACTTGTCTTTTATTTTGCCTCTTTTTTTCCATATACTCTAGCTTTGGCTCTTTGTCTGCATCGGTGAATTTGAGGGAAAGAAAAACGACCTTCGTCGATAGAAAAAGTACTACGTAGTAAGTTATCCTATTTTTCTGAAGCCTAACTCCTAAGCTTTGGTATAGGTCAATAATTCCATATACGATTATAAGCATATTATCGTTTTTTTCGTACCTACTGCGTTTCTTTCGAATTAGTTTTGAGATCTCATCCTATATGGGTAACTGATCTCGACTCCTTATTCATTGAATTTCATTTTTGACATTCATTTACACTATCATTCGAATGAAATTCGCCTAATACACCTTGCAGTTTTGAAGACCACGTCTAAATCTGTCGTATCAATGCGTAATTTTTAAAAATCAAAACAGAGATTTTCAAACGAGAAAAAAATATCATAGTCAGATGTAAGAGTCACGTCAAAAAGTGGTTGGAAAAATCATAAAAATTGATAAAATAGATTTTAAATACTGAAAAAATAGCGAAGAAACTATTAAAATGTAAAAAAAAAATGAAAATTCCAAAAATTTCATTAGAAAATAAAATATCTAAAGAAGTGGTAAAAAAAAATCAAAACAATTATAATTTATAAAAAACATTGCAAAAAGTGGTAGGGAAAGCATAAAACTTTACAAAATCTTAGGAAAGAAATTATTGAAAATTTCCAATATGCATCATATCAATGTAGTTAAAAAAAATCATAAAAATTTCACGTAAAAATTGTAAAAAAAAATCGACAAAAAATCATTTCAAATAATCGTTGCAATGGTATAATTTTTTGAAATACGATTCTACATACAATATTATTACTCAAGATACCTATTTTGATTCATCAACGTGATATACTAATTTTCAATCACTTTGGACAATATTTACAACATTTTTATTAATTCTAACAAAAATTTTAAATAGTTCATTTTACTTTATTTCAACACTCCATAAAATTTCATTGATTTTTATTCCGTAATTTTAATAAATTTTCATGTTGATTGAAACCATTTTCATAATAGCATCAATTCTTAAATTATCTACTTTGGACAAATTTCAAGACAGTTGCATCTTTTTTCCGTAAAATTTTAATCCAGGAATTTCAACGAAATTTCGACAATTTTTGAACTGTTTTAGGGAATTTTTATACTTTATTGTCTATTTTGGGTGAGGAAATGAATTTGAGAACCATGGACGATTTTATACAGGATTTATATTTTTATCAAGCGAAAAATAAGTTGTTGTAAAATTTTAAAATGATTTTCATTTTGATAGGTTTTTAGTCTTCAAAATATGAACTTGGTAAATTATTGATCGTCCCAGCCTCAAACGCTCGAAAAAATCGAAGGATGATTATTAGAATGAAAATCCATCCCAAAATTCATTCCAGCCTCAAAAAACTCGAAAAAATTGTGGGATAACTTTTGAGATGAAAAATTCAATCCAAAATTCAACCGCACTTCAAATACTTGGAAATCGTGGGATGAAAATCCATCCTAAAACTCATGCCAATGTGATCCCAGCCTCAAAATCTTGGAAAAATTGTGAGATGATTTTTGGAATAAAAATTCAATCTAAACTTCATCCCAATATCATTCCAATCTCAAAAACTGGGATAATTCGTGAGATGATTTTTGGGATGAAAATTCATCTTGATAAAATCAGCCCAGCCTCAAAAACTCGGAAAAGTGATGGGATGACTTTTTGGAGGAAAATTCATCCCAAAATTCATCACAGCCTTGAAAGCTTGGAAAAATGGTGAGCTGATTTTTGGGATGAATATTCGTCCCATGATTCATCCCAATATCATTGCAGCCTCAAAAAGTGGGATAAATTGTGAGAAGATTCTTGGAATTAAAATGCATCTCAAAATGCATCCCAAACTTCATCCTAGCAACAAGAATTCTGAAACTGCTGGGATGATTTTTGAGATGAAAATTCATTTCAACAATCATCCCAGCCTCAAAATCTTGGAAAAATCATCCCACGAATTATCCCAGTTTTTGAGGCTAGGATGATGTTGGGATGAATTTTCTGAGCGTTTGAGGCTGGAATGATTATTGGAATGAATTTCACGATTTTTCTGAGCGTTCAGGGCTGGGATAATTTTTGGGTTGATTTTTCATCCCAAAAATCATCTCTCGATTTTTCCATGATTTTGAAGCTGGGATGATTGTTGAAATGAATTTTCATCTCAAAAATCATCCCAGCAGTTTCAGAATTCTTGTTGCTAGGATGAAGTTTGGGATGCATTTTAATTCCAAGAATCATCTCACAATTTATCGCACTTTTTGAGGCTGCAATGATATTGGGATGAATCATGGGACGAATATTCATCCTAAAAAACATCACACCATGTTTCCAAGATTTCGAAACTGGGATGAATTTAGGGATGAATTTTTATCCTAAAAATCAATTCAGATTTTTCAGAGCGTTTGAGGCTGGGATGATATTGAGATGAATTTTAAAAATCATCTCGACTATTGAAATCCTTCTCACAGAAATTTTGAATCAATTTTAGAAGAACAAGAACACTATACAGAGTGCGGGACTGCGGGGTTCAAAATGTTGAAGTGCTACCTCCTTTAAAAATTTTATTTCACTCAAAAAATATTGAACGCATACGAAACTCCGGGTTAAAAATGTACATTTAGTGATGAAAAATCCAAGTAGAAAAATTAATATAATCTTTCTACTACATGAAAAATTAATTGGAAAATGACAAAGTTAATAATCTAACTCTTCATCAGGTATGAACTAAAACTGATGTTCATAATTCAAATAGAACATTGGTCCCCCTTGAAAAGCTCATTTTGAAGGCAAAATGAATTCCCATAGCTGAAATTCTTGAAAAATTTTCGGAACCACTGCAGGGGATTTTCAATTTTTTGAAGTAAGAATAATATTTTGTAGAAGTCTAAATTTTGGTAATCGTTTATTTGAGAAAAATGGATGTTCAAAATTTCCAGCTTTCGAAGTCCAATACGCCCTTGGAAGAGATTTCCAAAGGAACCAATGCCCAATCTGTATTTAGAGCATCGTATACTATAATTTTAGATCATTTCAGCTCACAATAAACAAATTTGCCATTTTTCATCTAATTTCTCGCTTTAGATTCCATGTCGATCTTTCAACTCTGATGAGCCAACTCTCGGAATTATTTTTTCAACTCAATTTTTTTCATAAAAATCAACCAAACGGGTAAGGGAAGTGAGGCTTTAATTTCTAAAAAAAAATTACACACATGATACACCTGAAGAAGCACTCCAAAATATCGCACGATTCTGCAAAGCCCAACTCATCTAAGCACATTTTTAAAACTGTGGAATAGAGAAAGTACATAATTCGAAAAAAAGCACTATCTCATTTCATTTCGACACACCACCTTACTCAAAATGAAAAAAAGAAAGAAACGAAAATATACAGAAATGATGGATGTATTCAAAATTGCTGACATCTCATAAGGAAAAATACTCCGACATCTGGTTCCTCTGCTAATTCAATAGAAACATAATAAGATGTTTTTGATGTAAGAAATTCTTCGCCTCGTCCCCGGTTCCTAAGCATCTTCAACAAACCTTTTCAATAATCTAAATTCATACTTCAGTGCCATCTATGTACGAGTACCTATAGTTGCATAAATACCAGCGAAAAAAAAATACTCTTCACAAATTTTTCTCCATCATAGGACACTTTTCCAGGGTAAACATTTTTTTCCCCCTCGTTTCTAATACGAAAAATACACGTATACTCGCGGAGGCTCGAGTAAAATTATTCATCATTAAAACGTAATTTATTCGGCGGCGTTTTACGCGGCGCTGCGTCGTAAATTATACATATTCTTTTAACCTCTTTCACCGTAGCGTAGGTAAATCAGAGTGGAGCTCTAAAGTCGCGCGTTAAAATTCACTAAAAAGTACTTAACGGTATGGTATACGTATTTTCACGACGTCGTCATCGTCTTTATCTGTATATACTATATCCGCTTATAAAAAAAAAAAGAGGAGAGCAAAAGACGAATATACTCGTAGGTGAAAAAAAAAAGAGAAGAAAGAACGAAACAGAAGCACAAAAATGAAATAAAAATACTAGCGTAAAAAGCGCAAGAAAGTTATAATAAAATTAAAGCTTCTCGGGTCGCGCAACCTCCTCATTACTTTTTACATACCCGGAAAAAAGTCGAACTTTGGAGCTACGACGATGTGGCGAAGCGAGAAGGGTAATATTAGAACGATTTTTATTAAGCTTCCATCTCCTTCTCTCTTACTCTCTCCTCGTATACGCCAATTCTGCCACCTCTTGACCCGTCGTCGCCAAGCCTCGGTAGCGATATCACCGCCAACGTACCATAAATCATAATGTAATTTCGATGTCGCAATTCCAGCCGTATTCCAACTCCGGTGCTGATGGCCACCGCAAATTAATACCAGAAGAGAGTCGAGGGGAAAGGCAAATAGGACGAAACGTATTTTACCGAGTGCACTTTCTTTTGAATATAGCACAGGAGGAAAGTAAGGGAGTAAAAAAGTAAGTCGACTTGCGAATAATTTTTCGCAAAAACCTGGGTTTTTATATTCGAGCTTATAGTCTTTCTGTTCTTCGCTTGTATTTAGTTCGTTTAGTGGAGCTATTTTTTTCTTCCCGCTTTCTCTCTCTCTTTTGAATTCTGAATAAACTCGTTGATATCGCGACCAACAACGTCATCGTTGCACATTGAATGTAAATACTGTGCGACCCATTTCTTCGAATTGTGATAATTCAGATAACTTTTCGTGATTTTTCTGGATTTTTCTATAAATTGTGTGAGGAAGGTGGAGGGATGTAGGAGGTTTAGAAAAGTCCACAGGACATATAGGAATTGAAAACTTACAGTTTGTATTCATTTTCGTTGTTTTTTTCTAGTCAATCAAAAATCGCTCGATGAACTCATTCACTGATACCTCCTCCTCTAACAAAAAATGATTCGACCACTTTTAACCTTGATACAGCAAAATGAATTGGAAAATGAATGCCGATTTTTCCGGAGAAAAAATACGTGAATTTTTCCAAAAAATTTCATGATTTTTTGATGTATATACTTTGTACAACCCCTGAATGTTGAATCAAAAATTAAAATGGATGTGAGCCTACGGCACCCACTTGTAGCTAGAATCCGACGCTAAAATATGCGACTAAGTTAATTTTCTTTTAAATTTTTTCCTTAATTCAAACTGAATATTTAAAACTGAGAAAAATGTCGAAAAAATTCGAGCTAGAAATTTTTTTTAAAGTTATAAAATTCTGAACATGAACACATTTTTTTTAGAAATTCAAACTGAAAAATTTTAGGTTGAAACTTGAAATTTTTTAAAAGTAGGATTTAGAAAATTTTGGAGAAAATCATAAGAATTTAACTTTTAGAAATTTTAGAATCGAAAATATTATGGCTAAGCAAAAAAAATGTAGTAGCATATTTCGGCGTCGGATTCCAGCTACAATTGGATACCTAACTTAGACTCATCTTTTGATCTTTGGTGGAGTGTATGCTCTCTTCTTTGCTAAAGCAGTCATGAAAAATATTTTCAAAATATTTTTTTGTAGACTTTTAAATGGAAGTTTCAAATTCGAGTAGGTATCATTTTTCAAGTTCAATTTTCGATGAAAAACATTAAGCAGTTCGATGTATATTAGCTAAAGAAATACTTGGGTATTTCTCATCACTTGAAAAAAAACTTGGACTTTGAATGAAAATGCTGGGCCTTAATTTGACACTTCAATGAAAAGTTCAACTTGTGATTGAAAAATTCAAACAATTTTTGATAAAAACAATTATTTTGAAACAATTTTTGATGAAAAAAATGTGAAACAAATTTTGATGAAAAAAAATGTGAAACAATTTTTGATGAAAAAAATGTGAAACAATTTTTGATGAAAAAAATGTAAAACAATTTTTGATGAAAAAAATTGAAACAATTTTCGATAGAAAAATTTGAAACGATTTTTGATGAAAAAAATTTGAAACAATTTTCGATGAAAAAAATTTGAAACAATTTTCGATGAAAAAATTGAAACATTTTTCGAAGAAAAAAATTTGACACAATTTTTTGATGAAAAGAACAATTTTTGATTAAAAAAATGTGAAACAAAGTTTTTTATGAAAAAAATGTGAAACAAAATTTTTGATGAAAAAAATGTAAAACAAAATTTTTGATGAAAAAAATGTAAAACAAAATTTTTGATAAAAAAAGTATGAAACAAAATTTTTGATGAAAAAAATGTGAAATTTTGTGAAAATCCAGAAAGTTAAATCGTCTAGAAAGTGTTTCTCTGCTCAGTTTATCACAAAATTTTCGAAAAAATTTTGCCTTCGTTCCAGTCGAGTCGAATTTTTCCATTCCTTGATAGATGTGACTTTTTAAATTTGATTTGTTCTCCATATTAAAGAAATAAAAATTATATTCAAATGCATGGTTTTATCCATTAAATTCGAAAATTTTCAAAAAAATTGTTCACGCTGCATTCGGGTGTAGGTAATTTATTTTTCTTCGTTTTACAGGGTCATATTTGTACTTTTAAATTTTAAGTCATACAAGTTGTAATTCGTCGTATTTTTAACCAAAAATTAGTAATTTTTTCAATTTTCCTTCCGTTTGCTAAAGACTATGAAAATGACTTGAAAGAATTTCTTTAAAAATATCAATTTTTCGTTTCCAAAACATACTACATTTAAAGAACATTTTTTTTTACTTTTCATCAAATGTGGAACGCTTATTCTAAATTGAGCTTCCAAATCGATATGTGTTGAGCTTCCCTATACAAGTTTTGAACTTTTAAATTCAAAGTTAGGCTTTTTCATCCCAAGTTGAACTTTCTTGTTGATTAAGTAGAAATACTTGTCAGAGTCGAACATTTCATCAGAAATTGAACTATCACGAATCAAAAGTTGAGCTTTCACAAGGAAAGCAGAACTTTTCATCCCAAGAATTTTTTCACTCCGGTTGATTTTTTTCAATTAAAGTTGTACTTTCTGTCAAAAGTTGAACTTTTTCATTGGACGTAAAACCTTCGCCTAAAAATTAATTTTTCATCAAAAACCAAATTTTTCATCTGGTTGTGATTTTTTAACCGAAAATTGAGCTTCTTCAAATCAATAGTCGAATCTTACCATCAAGAGAAGAACTTTTTCATCAAAATTTGAGCTTCTTCATCGAACGTAAAATTCATTTATGATTGAGCTGTAACCCAATGTTTAGCATCTCCAGAGGAAATGAGCTTTTTTCATTAAAGTTTAACTTTCTTATGTGAAATTGGATATATTCTTAAATTAAAATTTTTCTAGAACTTTTGTTAAAAGTTGAATTTTTTGTATGGATTGAAAAATTTGTTTAATTCTTTTCATCAAAAAATTGTTTCAAATTTTTTCATTCATCGAAAAATGTTTCAATTTTTTCATCGAAAATTGTTTCAATTATTTTCATCAGAAATTTTGTTTCACATTTTTTTCATCAAAAATTTTGTTTCACATTTTTGTCTTCAAAAATTTTGTTTCACATTTTTGTCTTCAAAAATTTTGTTTCACATTTTTGTCTTCAAAAATTTTGTTTCACATTTTTGTCTTCAAAAATTTTGTTTCAGCAAAAATTTTGAAATTCCCTTTCATAGCAAACTCACGATTTTTTCATCACCCTGTATCCTGTAAATTGCAAAATTTCCAAGTACCTCTGTTCTAATCTTCCTTCTTCCTCGGCTATTTCAAACCATTGCCCAAAGGATACGAAGACTGCACTTTTTGAAAAAAAAAAACATTCATCACCTCGAAACTCTATCGACTACTAATCCATTATCGTCCAAACACGATATAAATGATGCAATCTAACACAATGAAATTCGATATCTAGGGCAGGATACATAAACTCCAGACCGTAGATGGAAGCCAAGGATGAAAACTCCATCTACACCAAAGATCGAAACTGCATACTGCATAGTGCATGCTGGTTGAAAATAACCTCATCCAAACCGATTTACTTTCTGTCGAATGGATGAATTTACATGTAAATGTAACCACGAACGAGCACTTTAAGCGTCATTTTACGTACTTTTTGCCACCCATTCTCCTGCCATGTTTTGGCTGCAATTCTGCAACACGCCACCCTGCTCCGCCGCTCCTCGCACCAACACTTATTTATAAACTACCCGTACCGTGAGCTAAGTACCCCCAACTCGAGCGTATCCTTACATCACGTTGAAATAATGAACGAACACGTTTCGAGGCTCCTTGTATAATACGTACCAGCAACGTATAAAAGATAAGGTAAATAACAATTTCACGTTTTGCATATTTTTGCATATACTACACGCTTTCTGGCGTTTACCCAGCGCTAACGTTACCGCATCTATACGCTAAACGCAGTGTACCAACATGTGAAAGACGAGTACACACGCCGCATATAGGTACACAAGTACACAGCACAGCATCGGGGTGGGCAAATGCTTATACCATATAGCACCGCAGCAGAAATGTTTACGCATATACATGTCATCTTCTCGAGCTAACGTAAGATAAAACGAGTAAATATTCTAACGTTTTCTTAACAAGAAACTCAGCACCTCTCTGCACCCCCAGTCATATCGTACTCGTTACCTATTAAAACCTATACCTATTATAGCGTTGGAGACAAAACTGTCGGTGTAGGTATCCGCATACATTACGTATAAAGTGAGTATAACTTGGAAAAATCTGATGACCGTACTTACCCTTTTTGGTACGCACTACGCAGCTAATGTGCCATCATCTTAACGACAAAGCCTTGTTCTTTGGCTTATCTACACTGCTTCTTTACGCAGCAAATTGATCATCGTAATTATTCAGTCGCAGGAGGGAACTCGGGGTTCAAATCTTGCTGAGCGAGAGATAGATCCTTTCTGTAACAATGAAAGCAGAAAAATATTCATTAAAATATTGAAACTAGTAAAAAAAATTGGAAAAATTACACTAGTCGACGAAAAAAAATTGTTTGCTCTGTGATTCAGTTCATCAGTTTTAAAGCCAAAATAATTCTGATTCTAGGCATCGAAATACACCAACATACTCATTCGTGGCTTTCAAAAATTTGCTGGGGGGAGGGGGGTCGAAAAACAAGGGGTTTCAAGAACAATAAACACGGGTTTGAGAAGAAAAATCAAAAAAAAATTTTGGCCTAGTCTATACACAGCTTAAACTTTCCTAAATTCTATGAAAAAATCCAATTTTTTTGTGCCTTGCCTGCCAAAAAGTGACATTTTTGAGCAAACTAAGCGTCCTGCGGAAAAAATGATGAGAACCAAAATTGTAGACAATGAAATTTCCTATCTGGTAGGAGCAGCCAGATTTTTCTAGAAGACATAGTTTTCAAGATACTTTTGAGTAACGGTGAACATTAGTGAAGGCAATTAATTAATAAAAAAAATTAAATTGTGACCTGGACTACTAAAAGGTACCTATAGTCACCAAAACCGATTTTTCGTTTTTGATCAATATTTATAGAAGAAAGTATGGTCCTTCCAATAGACTCCAGATTTCATTACTTTTGCTGTAAAGTACATTAGTTTTTGCCAAGAAGCTTGATTTTAGACATATTTTCTATAAAAGTAAACTTTGAACTTCCGACTGAAATTCCACGAAAGCATAGCTTTCTAGAAAAAAACTAATTGCACACTACAGAAAGGAAACTTTACGCTCTACAATTTATTTTCTATTCATTTTTTCCGTTCAACCCTTCCTTTTCTCAGAAAATTGACTTCAAGTGACAAAAGTTTTAAAAATATGTAAAAAAAATCAACAAAAAATTGATAACTTTTGACACTTGAAGTCAATTTTCTGAGTAAAGGAAGGGTTCTACGGAAAAAATGAATAGAACATAAATTGTTGAGCGTAAAATTCCCTCTCTATAAAGTGCACTTCATTTTTTTTCTAGACAGCTATGCTTTCGAGATATTTCAGTTGAAAGTTCAAAGTTCAACTTTCAAAAAGACCTGTTTTTTTGACCGAGTTTTCCTCGGTAAGTTGATTTTGGCCTGCGGTCCCTTTTTTTCTTAATTGCCTTCACTAATGTTTATCTTTACTCGGAAATATCTTGAAAACTATGTCTTCCAGAAAAATCTGGCTGCTTCTACCAGATAGGAAATTTCATTCTCTACAATTTTGGTTCTCATCATTTTTGTCATAGGACGCTTAATTTGCTCAGAAATGCCACGCTGCGCTGTAACCTTTTTTCTAACTGATATAGAGAATAATATAGAGGTCTGCGGTTTGTTTCATTCGATTCGCCGTAAAATTTCCTATAATACTGGGCCAAAAAAAAATTTGAATTTTTTTTCAAGGCCGTGTTTTTTGTTTTAAAATTCCCTTATTCCCTCCCTCCCCCCGCAAACTTTGGTCAGAAAAATTATTTTTCCCTTCATGAGTTACATGAGGACAACCAAAATTTGGCAATCGGAACCCAGACACAAAAATCGTGTCGACCTGTGTTATTGAAAGCTTTCAAACTGTCGAAAAATAGCAAAAAAGTGGGTTATCGAATTAGTTCGAAATGAAAATGAAAAATCATTCAATTTGAAATTATCACAAACAATTATTCCAGACTTCAAAATTTTTCAAAATGTTTCGCAAATGGTTCAAGAAATTGTGAAAAGTGGTAGAATTGCAAAGAATGGCCCAAACCAATATGAAAATACCTATGTAATTTAATATGCAGAACAAGTAATTAAAATAATTTCTCATAATAAGAAACTTGTTCACAATGGATCTAATTTGCTAAAATAATGTAATTTGTTTTTTTAATTGAATTTTCTTCACAAAAATTACACAGGCTTGCACGAAAATGTGTATTGTGTATTCAACTTCAATGGGTAATTTTGAAAGTATTTTTTGCGCTGATCACGGAAAAAATAATGAAAAAATTCAAACACGTCAGGATTTTTCACAATTTGAATTTTTGTTGAGAATTTTTTTACACTTTTAGATAACTTTCGACATTCACAGTCAATTTTCTGAACAAAGGAGGGGTTTTACGAAAAAAATTAATGAAAAATAACTTATAGAACTTAACATTTCTTTTTTGTGAGGTCTTATGAAAATATTTCAAAACCCAAGCTTTCTAGAAAAAAAAACTAATTGGACTCTACTGGCAGGAAATTTCACTCTACAATTTACTTATGTTCCATACATTTTTTTCGTAGGACCCTTTCTGCGTTTATAAAGTCTACTTAGAAGCGTAAAAAAATTTAAACAAAAAATTCAAATTGAAAGAAATCCTGACGTGATGGAAAAAAATCGAAGTCATTCGAACTCAGAACTAGAAAATAGGACAGAATCACATATCAGTGTTGAGTACGCAGAAAAAAAGTGAAAAAATGCAGGCCTGTTTAATTAGAAAATCCTGAAAATCACTCGAAATGATACAAAATTGGTACGAATTGTTGTTAAAATCACGTTTAAAAGATTAAAAAATCGTTAAAAATGTCAGAACAACCATTAAAATGGAATCAAAATATTGTAGACGTTGATGCAAAACTGGTCCAAATCAGAACGGAAGTCAATGAAATAACGACGATTCGACAGAAAAAGCCGTTGAAATAGTTTTAAAATGGCTTTAAAATTACTCAAAATAGTTCAGATAGTTCAATTTGTGTCTGGGTGTTGAATAAAATACTAAAAAATTGTTTAACCCTAAATGTAGCATTGTCCGGTATAGCGGACATAACTTTTAAAAATTTCTAGAAAGTTTTTGGAAGCAGTTGAAATTTTTTTTCTTGCTCTATTATTCAAAATGATGCTTCATTAATATCCTATGCAAATTTCAAAACGATACATCCATTTTTGCCCGTTTTGTGCACTTTGAAAAATCAGCTGTTTTACAAATTTCATAAAATACCAAAAATACGTTTTTGTGAATTTTATCATCAATAGGCAAAGTCCTATTGGCAAAATGTTTTGAATGGACTCGGTAGATAAAAATATTACCTATTTGATAAAAATGGTGTATCTTTCATAACTTGCTTTATGAACTCCTGAGAGCTGCTGTCCGCCATAGCGAACATTGCGAAGATGCCCGTAATATTTAGTGTAAAATGAATGTCCACTATAGCGAACATTGCGAACGATGACGCATATTTCATCACCGAATGTTTTACGACTTCTGAGAAGAAACGATAAGGAATATAGATGAAAGAAAGATTTTGAACTGATTTTCAGTGCCTTGAATGAGGTGAAGTGGATTTGTCACCAGTAGTGTTCAAAATTTTCTCAATATTACGCATGTGTAAACCTGGTACATATAAAATCTTGCAAACTAATAGTGTACAAGTAAAGTTCTGAGGTTTTCGTGGGCGCTGAACTGATTTTTATATTAACCCCTGTACCAAATTTAGGCTCCTGGGGGGGTGGGGTAAAATTTGAATTTTTGAACACCATTTTTTTTCTTTTTGCAATAGCTCGCCCCCAAGACCACGTAGAAAAGAAGTAAAAAAAGGAAAATGTTTGTCTTTTAAGGTTCTACAATGCTTGTTTGAACCAATTTTTCGAATTTTTCACTATAGCTGAGCTACTCTTGGGGAAAACGCGACTTTTTCTACAGAGGGTCCAACCCCTCTCCCCACTTTGAGATTGAGGGTTGGTTATTCATTTTTCTTATTCTACATAATAATAGGATGTATTATGCAAAAGAACCACTTTTTAAAGTCGATTAATCCGATTTTTAATAATTATTTGTGCTAATGAAAAATTTTCAAAATTAATTTTTTTCTAAAGGACTTAGCTCCCCCAATGACGTTCTAGGGAAAAATTGTAAGTAACAAAATGGTTCTTTTTCTTATGCTCTTTTTTTTATTCAACTTTTTTTCGTGGGTATGTACTCGTAATTTTGTAAGTGATAGTTGAAAAACTGAAATTTTAACCCCTCGCCCCCTAAAAGGGGGCCAAAATATCGGCCAATTTTAGGGACGCTCTGGCATATTAAAATACACACCCTACTGGGTGTATATACTGAAACTTCTCCTATTTGCTAATTTTTTGGGGTTTCGAGCCTTTTCTTAACTAAAATGTCTTACTAAAATGAAAAGGCTTGATGTAATAAATTCGAAATTCTGGACGTTGTGTTATAAATTTTCATCAAATATCACCTACAACTATTGTTTATGTTGTAAACTAGGTAATAAAATCAAGTTGGGACTACCAACAGTCGCCGCCACAACCGTCGCAACGTCCGTTATACCGGACATGAAACATGATCGCGAAGTTGTGGTATAGTTCGCAATGTTCGCTCTGGCGGACATCTCATAATTTCGCCCCTATGGCTCCGAAAATTTTGAAAAAAATTTTTTCGTCACATATGGACCCCAAGTACACCAAATATATATTTAAAAAAATTCTGACATAATTTCCGCCGCTGCGCGACATTTAGGGTTAAAAAATTTATCAAAAACCCTTGAAACTCTGTTTGATTGCAGTAAACATCGTTAAAATGGCGTCAAACCATTAAAGAATGTGACAAAAATTCATTTCAAATTTTCGCTATAAATAGAAGTTTTAAAAAAAATTTTACCTATTTTCAAAAAGGTGTAATTTTTTGAATTTCAAATGAAATCTTGCAGCAAATTCGACCAGTTTTGCTCAAAATTTTAACAATTTCTGTGATACTTTGAGCACCTAGGGCAAAATTTTTACACTTCAAACGAATTTTACAAAATTTTACAAAACTTTTGACACAGTTTTATGGATTTTTCACAGAATAGTGAATATTTATTTTGAAAAACAAAATGATTTTTCACCCTCCTCTTCTTAGAAATACAAAACTGATATTGAATAATTTTTATAATATTTTGAGCGATTTGAGCAGAAGTTTTCAAACTCCCACTTTGCATTTTACGAAACCTGACGATATTTAAATATATCTTTCATAAAAATTTCAAATATTAAATAATATGCCAATTTTTCTAGCAAAAAAATATGTTTACGAGTTTTGAGCAACTTGGTAGAAAATTGAATATTTTCCTTACATGTTCAACCATTATTCGGTGATTTCGAGTACCTAGGTAATTTCCAATATATTTTACACAATTTCAATAATATTTCATGGAATTTCAAAATTTTGAATAGGTAAGTACCTACTTTATCATTTTTTTCAGTAAAAAAAAATTTTTACCAGTCATAAAACAATCTGAGAATATTTTCTCAAACTTCAAACCGAAATTTTACCAAAAATTTTAATCAATTTTGAGACAACCCGAAGCGATAAGGAGGAGGAAATCAATTGTTTTCATGATTTTTATAATTGAAAGTACAATTTTACCATTTTTTCAAACTTTCCTAAAAAAATCATCGTTTTTCTAAAATTTTACAACTCGAACCTAACTTCAATTTTGGAGCTATAGGAAGGGAGCACACTATTTTACACCTTTCCCCAAGATTAGGTCTCCGAATAGATTTTTCACAAAAACTGGAATATTTTAAAGATTTCAATGATACTTTTTCTACTTCTTTTTACGTTTTTTTTTTAGAACAATGTTCAAAATTTATTCAATTTTCATCAATATTTCAACAATTTGTACTGCCAGAGGAAAATTTTTCACAATTTTTAAACTGAACTTTTCCGAATTTTCGGTGATTATTTGTCGATTTTTCGTGAAAATTCGATACTTTCTCGTACTGGAATTACTTTTGAGATATTTTAAGCAAATATTCAAACATTTTAATACATTTTTTATATTAGACATTTTATTGTATCCTAAGTCAATTTCAATGATTTTTCTGGAATTTTGAATGATTTTTGTGAGATCAAGAGAAACTTTTCTGATTTTTTGATAATTTCAACGAAATTTCTGACTGTTTATATGAAAAAGAGACTTTCTGTCAAAAAAAAAGAACTTTTCCAGATTTTGGTGCTCCGAACCCTTGAAAATCATTTTTAAAAATTTCCAGAACCCTTCTCCTTCCCCTCTGCGACATTCAAGTACAAAAAACTTGAAATACTTCACATTTCCATAGAAATAAAATCTATGCTCTATTTTCAGGCTTTTTGAAACCTCGATAAGTATTTTTTGGTCGTGTTATTATTTTTGATAATAAATAGCTCAATTTTGAACGCATTAAGCTAGAAATATAAAGACTTCTAACCGTCAACTGAATATAAAATACCACTTTCATAAGTAATATTATTTTACTTTTTTAATCGCCATTCCGCACGACTAAATATCATCTCATCCAACTTACTTAACATCGCACACAACACCACCCAACATCATTTCTCAATCTCTCTTCTCTTGTTCAGCGCGAAACCCCCTCCTCAGCACATCCTTCCCATAAAGCTCTCGCTCGCCGACAACAATTACCGTAGCGAGTATTACCGGACAAGCTAGCTTTATTTTCAAGTACCCATTAAAGAGCTTCGAGAATCATTCTTAGGATATTTACACAACGAATTACCCTATTTCCGAATAAATCTGGATACCTTCACTTAGAAAGGATTACCCGGGCATTATTCGACGATCACCATTACCCCCGGATACCTTCCAATCAACCTGTCAACGAAAAATAATTGCGTATTGTTCGATTCCGGCAGCCTTGGCGAACATTTAGAATAGAATTTATCGAATACAATGACTCGAGAAATACAATTTACCGGCTCATTAAAACCGAATAAATACCCGACGATGCAGGGAAAGAGAAGATCTACGCCGTGGTGTAGATACTTCTCTATATTACGCTTGAAAACAGCCTATCGGGGTATTTTACGACGCGACGTTGCTCCATTTTCCCCAAGTTTAATTTACAAAATTCGACAAATTTTCTTATAAATTGTACCGAAGCTCTTCGATCGCGTTCAAAATTCAAATAAATCTGTCTGGATGGTTGAAAAAAAATTCACGCGAGGGTATTTCAAATTCTCCCTGCCTCCGCCTATTTATTTGACCATGAGAAAAAAACTTCCATCCAGGGCCATTTATCAACACATAAAATAATCTATTCGTATTCGTTGAAATGACGACGAAACTTGGAGCAAGTTTTTTCCTTCGTTTCATTCGACGGTTGAAAATTTCGCCAACGTACTATAAATTTGTTTATCGTGTGCAGATTAACGATGACGTCTTTGCAAACAAAACGATCTCTTTATGTGTTCACCTCGCTTTCTCCTCCATCCATTGTAATTCCGGTACAATGGAGGATACACAAGAAACACCAAACGAGGGGCGAAGGTGAATTGGGCTCAGGGAGAAGAGTTCACGCAAAAAAACCACAAGCTTTATTGTTTAGAGGTGAGGTGATGTTGGGAGAAAATTTTGCCTCGTCGAGTCGCAAAAACAACCACCGAATTGGTCGTTTTTGGGGGATATTTTTTGCGTTTCGGAGACTCGTACGTGTGTCGAAATCGTTGTCGAGGGCTTTATTTGTGTACTTCTACTCTTTTATTCTGCTCCACTCCTTATTTTCGAACAATTTTCAACACACGAGTTATTCCTTTCCTCTCGTCCATCTTTCTCGGGTCAACTCCTCGATGGAGGCCCTTTAGTCGTTATAAATACATGTTTGTGATACTATATGGATGCAGACAGAGCAGCAAAAATGTATTAACGACCCACGAGCGAGGCACCTTCTTCATTAATTTTTCCCACCAGCGTCCTTCTCCAGTTTCTATCGGAAATTCATGTCCACGAAGGGGTTCGGTCGAGGCAAAAAAAAAAGGCACATTGGTTTGAGAAAATTTATACAAAATAGTCATCGTAATAGAAATTCGACGACAGCATTGAGACCAAAAGAGACTTTTTTGACCATTTTTTTCTTCTTCAGCCTAAACAAGATTTTCATTCATCACGACAAACCACCTCCACGTCCATTCACTACACGAAATGATCAAACGAATACACCAACACAAAAATTTTGAAAATTCACTTTCAAAGCTAACAACTACGCACAGGATTTCGAACCGAAGATGAAAAAAATTCAGAGAACGAAGCTACTAATTTGTTGGCAGAAATAATTTCAAAAATACGAATCGATTTCGACAAACATCTGGCGATATTCCGTCAACTGGAATGGCATGCTTTAGTAACTTCTAATACCTCAATTAACGCGGAATTTTTTCTTTGTCCGAGCTCGTCACGTTCGTGCGATCGGCAGAGAGCTCCATGGTTGGAAAAAATTTGTACCATCTAGAAGATTTTTTTCGAAAAAATTTTATTTCTCGATTTTCAAACTGCTGACTTCGTTCTCGCTGTTCTTCGTCTATCGAATGTTTTCAATTAAAAAGGTTTTGTTTAAATAAAGTTTTTTTTTTTTACGAACCAGGCTCTTTTTTGGGTACTCTCTCTACGTCTCTTTTCTGATCTCGCATTGGTATCTGCTTCGTAGCGTTCGATTTGTTTGAAGAGAACGATTCCATGTACATTTCACTTTTCTCGCGCTAATTGATAAAGTAACCGTAAGTATCGATCTTACTGGCGGAACGAGAATTGGAAAACATCAAAGACATTGTTATCATTGGAACAAAATTAGCACGCGATTTGGAATACCATCGTGGGATGCCTTGAGCATCGTGCATGTGAAGAAGTGAACAAGCTCGGGTGGAATATAAAATACTCGATACGAACCACATAAATGTATATCTGCGTACACAAATACCGGTAGAGTGATCCTTCAACCACGAAAAAGGGTATTGGAATGTTTTATTTACTTCATTTTCCGAATAGATTTCTTTGTTGCCTTTGAATTAACCGACCTTCGAATTCGTTGCGAAAGAAAAATACATCGATTCGGGTAAGTGATGAAATAAATTTATAAAAAAAAATCCAGCGACATTAACTTCGCAATTTACTCCAAAAACATGGTTGAAAAAATTTCTTAAACTGTTTTTTTTTAATTTTTTAAAATTCATTTAATATTTAAAAAACAAAACCTCAAGCTAATTATGGCGATTTTTAAGTGTACAGAAAAAAATTGAAATAACAATTCATCATAAGTAATTTGAAGTCGCTGATACATTTCTGGAGTCAATTTCTAGTATCGGAACATTGTTCATGAGGTGTCGTCGATTTTAATTTGGAAATACGATTTTTAAGGCTGCATAAAATGTCCTCGAAATTTTTGATTGATAATCAAGAAATCACCAAAAAAACACATTTTAGCCTCAATTTTCTGATCTTTGCCTAAAAAAAAATGAATCAAATAAACAAGTTTTGAAAGTGAAGACAAAGAGAGACTTCCTGATTCAAAATTGATGCGTTTGAATTTGACATTGATATTGGTTACTCGAACTCTGCTCATGCTCGGAAAAATCGTGGAATGATTTGTGAGGTTGATTTTCATCCCAAAAGTCATTTCACCTTCAAAATCTCGAAAAGGGGGTGGAATGATGTCAAAAGCTCGGAGAAATCAAGGGATAATTTGTGGGGTTGATTTTCATCCAAAAATCAGCCTAGTCTCAAAAGCTCGAAAAATTTGTGGGATGACTTTTGTAAAAATGAGTCCCATTTCAAAAGTCATCTCACCTTCGAAAGCTCGGGAAATTCATCCCGATCTCAAAATCTCGAAAAAGTTGTGGAATCATTTGTGAAAATTATCTTTATTCCAAAAATCATCCCGATCTCAAAACCTTGGAAAAGTTGTGGCATGATTTTTAGGATAAAAATTCATGCTGAAAATCATCCCAGTCTCAAAGCTCGGAAAAATAGAATTATACATGTTACACAATCTTCATTGAACCGAATGAGGAGCAACGAAGCAGACTCCTCTTTCACTTTGATAAAATTGCATATTTTTTTTAAATCACGAAAATTAAATTAGAGTTAGAAAATTTGTAAGTGACGACTCTTCTTTGGAGATATTTTGTTTCGATTTCATGATGACCATTTCAGAAATAATTTTCCCTGCTTTTTTTACGTTTTCCAGGCCATTTTTTTTCAAAATTTTGAGACTTTTTATCAATTTATTCCACAACATCAATTCAATGAGGAGATTTTTAGCAAGATTTCTACACCAATTCTGCAGAACACTTTCAATAAGTTTTTTATTGGAGAAAGAGAGGATTTTAAATTTATATAAAAAAATATATATTTCAGTTTCAGGTATTTTCTCATTGAAAAAAATTGAACTGAAAAGAGCGTTTTTATTTCACGGTTTTGCAACAGTAATAAATATAGTTGAACAGCAGTCAAAACACCAAAGAGCTTTTCAATTAGAACAAAAGGAATTTTGAAAAACATTTATATTATTGCTTTAAAAAATTTATAGATTTCTAGCCACGATGTCTTCGAATGATTTTTCAGTTTGTCTAATTACCTCTCACCACACCCCCTTCGATCCCCTGCCTTTTGTTGTGATCGACTTTTAATGTCGTCTTTCTTTTGTGTGAGAAAGAAGGAAGCTACAAAAACTCGAAGCTCCTGACTGAGCATTTTTTTTCTTGAAAAAAGTTTTCCAGCTCTTTTTAATAAGATCGAGCGAAGTAAAGCCAATTTTATTAAAAATTATATTTTTGAAGGTCGAAAAAGGAGTTTTTTTTAACGAATACAATATTCAAACACATTTAGATTTTTTCGATAAATTTTCATAATTTTGAAAAATGCTTTGATTTTTTTAGATTTTTCAGAATATGGACATCGTGTGAATTTAAGTATGAGAAATAATACATTTCGAGGCGAAAAATTCGAGAAAATCGATTTCTTTCGAAAAATTTTGATTTTTATTAAGCCTATTATAATTTTCTCTGTGAAAGTGATATTTTTAAAATACTAAAAAATATCAAAAACTGTCGATTCTTTCAATTTTTTAACCATCTTACGCTAATTCCTCATTTTTGAATCAATTCTTTGAAACTTTTCTGTAAATTCTCATCCACGTTTAGATTTCCACTTGCCAGTACCTGAAGACAACACTTCATCAAATGGCTGAAGCTACACGTATAGATACATATTCATTATCTTAAGCCATATTTAGCCGCATCCATTACGTTTATAATGGATGTTCACTTGTTGCCCGTCAGTCGTGCTGCAGTTTCTTGTAATTCACACAATAATACAGAAAACAGTGTTTTCGTACACCGTACGACCGTCGAAGACGACCGGGTGCTGGCACACGGAAGATGAAACCGCTATCACGTAAAACATTACAAGGTACTTAGCGACGCATTAACTCCATTGTACAAAGTACACCAGCTCTAACGTACTATATCTTTCTATACTCTCATCCATACACGTGCATAATACACAAACACGACCAAGAAATAATCAAAACGAATCCAGCTAATTTTCAAAGCCATTGGCAACCCAAGGAGGGGCTCAGGAGGCTCGAGCCTTCTCCCTCAACTCATCAAAGAAATCCACCATAAAAATTCCAAAAAATGATTTTTTCTGCTTCTTAGAGATTATATTCCAAGAAAATTTCGCCCTCCCTTACTTAGGTCAGTCACCAGACATTCTAAATCTAAATCAGTCGAATTTGACGAGATTTTGTCTTTTTGATACAGTGATTTTTCACGGATCTTTCCACTGATTTCTCAGTCAATTTCGAATTTGTCACAGAAAATTAGTAAATTTTGACAGAAAAATCAGAGAAAAATAATTAATTTTCAGTAAAATATATTTTACTGATTTCAAAAATGCAGAATTTCACCAAATCTGACTGATTCAGATTTCGATATTAGGTAAATTGATTTTTGGTGACAAAAATCCTGCAATTTTTCAATTTTTTTTCGCTCATTGAAAATACCTTGACTACCTGCTCCACTAAAATAACAGATTACCTACTCATTTTTTTCATTGAATTTTGACCACTCTCTCATTTTTTCTCGATTTTTTCACATATTTTGAATCTTCGTGGGTCAAATATGTATTTCCGCATATTATTACAAGAGAATTATCACAGCTTTCATCAACTCCTTCGGATCATCGCATTGTCTCTTTTTTATTGCTGAAGGTACGTTATGTACATCGTATTTTTTCTTAAAAGTAAACACATCGCACATACAGTATTTGAATGCTGCGCTGGGTAATGGATGACAGAATAAACTAAAAACTATGCTAGCAAAATGATGGATGGCACGTTGTTCCCTTAACGACGACGAGACATCGACAACGGTGCAGGCTGGTCAGGTCGTGCGGAGTATCGATACCTTATAACGCGTGTACGTAGGTCGTACCACGCACGTAAACGTATTATCACATTTTCGAAATGTAATGTGAGTTCGACAACTTCCGAATCAGCAGCTTCCACTTTCGATGTTGTACAATTCGTCGTCCTCCCATCTTTACCACCTCTTTTATAGTTCTCTTCATATATTTTTATGGAAACGACAAAACGAAGTAAATAATGTTTCATTTATGCATATTTTCCTTCCACCTACGTACCTATAACTCGATTATACGAGTACGACCGTATTGTACACGTAATTAAGTAAATTTATATACCTATTGGTACATGAATGATTATTGATTACAGAGGATTATCATTTCACGATACGTCATAAAACATCATTATTTCGGCGAGAGTATGTAATGTATTGGCATCTTCGATCAATTTTTCCACTTTTCAAACCGCGAGATATGTATTTCTCTGCTTCGACGAGCAATGGAATTTGGTATATTTGTCTCGACTGGTGGATATAATGCTATATCAGAAGTAAATCAGTTTTCAAATACGAGTGGTTCAAAATTATTCGATTCGAGTACTTAACATTTTTCTAAAACCGTTGAAAAGACTCCAAAAATGACTTAGATCTTTGTGGAAAATATATTCAAAATACCTAAAAGTACCAAACAACTCGGGCAGGTTTTGACCTTGGGTCTTCCGGTTTCGCTCAAAATTTTTTACAAGTTCCCCTCGATGGTCTAATGAAGGAATCATCGTCATTCCGATCCAAATCCTTCAGGGGGCAGGGGGTGGCCCTTGTAATTTTCGTATAATTGGGATTTTTTGCGAAATGGCTCAACTTTGACTGTGCATATCTCGAGATCGGTTAGGTCCAAAATGAATCTGTTCATGCGGTTTTGTAGAGAATTGAAAAAAGATTCAAAATTGATGATCACATTTTGAAAAGTTTAAAGCTGAACTTTTGCGATGAAAGCTCAACTTTCATGATGAGTACAAAGCATGAGAGCCCCAATTTAAAAATCTGAAAAAATTACTATGAAGAGAACTTATTATGTGTTTTTCAACTAATTACTTTTCAAGATGGGATCCTAATACCCCTGGGGGGCAGGGGTCCTCAATTTTGGTCAAATTTCAAAAAAATGAAAAAGGTAAAGTAATACATCGATTTCTACTAATTCAAAGGCGCTGAGTTCGAATATGTGCTCAGTTTTTTCATCCGACCCTTCTGAACCCCCATATCAGCTCCCTTGATGAAGTTGAAATTCAAAAAAATGAAAAATAAAGTGTGACGTGTCGTTTGTTGGGTTTTTGAGGGCGCTGAGTTTGAATATTTGCTTATTTTTTGGATTCGACCCTTTAGTGCACCCCTAGCCCCTATTTTTGAAAAAAAACATTTATTTTTTAAATTTTTTAGTAATTTGGGAGTCAGTGTGGGGCACGGGGGAAGTAGATCGAGAAAGTAAATTGATAATCAAGCTCAGCACCCTTGAATTAACAGAAATCGATATGACATTTATTCTATTTCCATTTTTTTGCATGTGTTTTCTCAAAATTTCAAATTTTCACAAAAATCAAATAAAAATGACTAAAAATTGATGAGTATGAATTCCATCGAGTATAAAACTGCAAAACTCTTGAAAATTAAGAAAGAAATGTGAAAAATTTAAATTGTCAACTCAAAATGTAATTTTCTTCAATCTTTTCTACCAATATGTCAATTACTCAATATTTTTTACAAAACAATATCAAATATTGTAAAAATTCATCTTTCATTCCTGAATCAGTGAAATTTATCAAAAATCACTGAAAAACAGTCGCAATTGCAGCACAGTAATAAATCAGTGAAATTTTTTCACTGAAAGCAAATCAGTGAAATTTTTCACTGAAAGCAAATCAGTGAAAGAAAATCACTGAAATCAGTGAAAATTCGCTGAAAACTCAAGTGATATTTATGAAATATACTGAAAAATCTGCGAAATTCTTTGAATAATCAGTGAAAAATCACTTTTTTCTGTGCTGCAATTCTGACTGTTTATCGGCGATTTTTCACTGATTCGGAATGAAAGAGTACATAAAATTAAACGAAGTTTGAGTAAAACACAAAAGCAAATTGCTCTGCAAAAATATGAAAATTTGATCTAATCAATGAAAAAAGCTTAAATGTGTACACTTTATTTTCGACCTCCCGAATCAATCAGAAATGGTTTCAAGACGTTACGAAGACTTCAATTTTTTTTGAATTTTCCTGCACTGGTGAAACCCCATAGAAATGGACCATATGAACTTTAGCCCCAATAATCGCAGTATACCCATATTGGTGACCTGTTGATTGATAAAAGCACAATTTTTTGAAATTCGAAACTGCTGGCTTAAAATCACTAATATGGATACCTCGCGATTATAGGTGCTAAAGTTCATCTGAACCATTTTTATGGACTTCTCTCCATTGCAGGAAAACTCTAAATTTTCTGGAGACCCAGAAACGTTACGAAACTGCTTCCAATCGATTCGAAAGGTCAAAAGAGGGTATATACCATATTTTAGGTTTTTTCTTTGATTAGATCAAATTTTCTCATTTTTCAGGACAATGAGTAAGTATAGGAGGTAAGTAATTTTGAAATTTCAAAAATTCGTCAAAATTCAAGAAATGAACTTTAAAACCTAAAATTTTAGATATTTTGCTAAAAACTCATAACTTAAACAATTTGACTCAATATGAAGACTGAATTCGGTTATATGTATCGTGACACCTTCGTTTCGTGACACTTTTTGCAGTGGTGCCAGCAGTCAAAAAATATTCTATTGACTTTCCTGGTTCTTTCCCTGTACATTTTGACCTTACTCTGGTTTTAAGGTTATAACTCGGGTAATTTTTAATAATTATTTTTCATCTCAATTTTTTGAAATTCGAGTAATTTTTTGGTTTCAGTGAATCCTCTATATCTCACTAACCGCCAATCTATTTTTACAATATTTTAATAATTTATTCTGATAATGCTATGAGATATATTTTCAAAACATTTATTTATCCCATTTCAAATGATTATTTTCAATGGTGACAATTTCAAAATCTTATATCTTTACGTCATTTTAAACCATTTTGGAGCAATACTTTGGAAAATATTGACGAAATTTTCATCATTTTAAAAATATTTCAAATTTTTAAACAATTTTTCTGTTTTTTGATTCACACAAGACACCATTTTGTAAATTTCTCGATTGCCTACTTATTCAATATTCATATTTCACCAACTCAAGCAAGCATTTCAGCGATTTTAATTTCTTTCATTCACAAATCAATATCAAATCATGCATGGGGAAGGGGAAGGGGAAGGGGACGGGGACGGGGACGGGGACGGGGAAGAGGAAGAGGGTATCCATTTGTACTCAGAAGCAAATTAACACGAGCGTAAAAATAGAAACGATACTGAATATTTAAAATAATAAGCCGACAACCAAACCTCAAAAATTAAACCTAACACGAGTTCAACCAACTCAGTAAATTGGTATATATTTTCCAACGTTCCCGAAGGGGAAAAATACCATTTAATAGAATTTTCAATACAATTTCGTTCACCACGTGCACCATTTAGCATCTGACTATAGGCCCGAAAAGCCTACCATTACGAACCCCTCCGTCGACACTTCCTCCTGCCATCTTCAGTCAACACACGCGTTTAATTTCCAGCCGTAATTTCGTCGTACAGCTCTATAGGCCTTTAAAAGAGACCGAACGAGGCAAGGGTGCCAAAGAGCAAAGAAGTTGGTCGCTATTCATACTCGCGTAGTTAAAGACGCCGACCAAATAAAAAATTCTTTCGACGTATAATTATTATTACGTTTACGACGACGTAGACTCGTACAGCAGAAATATTTGATTACGATATCGTCGCCACAACCGAGAGCATCGTCAAAGTTCCTAAAAATAACGCCTATAGCGATAATACCTACTACGACAGAGTAAGAGAACGTACAACTCGTCGTATTTATACAATTTACCTACCGGACAAAGAAGATCGTCGTCGTCGTCGAAAACCGCGTAGGTATTTCTCTGTTCGCTTCGCTTCTTTTCACAAATCCATTTTAATAACCTGTCATCGTCGAAGTAAGATACGGCAGATTTCCAGGCGTGAAATAAATTATGAAAAAAATAACGCAACGCGTTCGTAATGTCGAAAAATTGCGTCCCTCCTGCTCGAAAAAAAAGCCAGAAGAAGAAAGATACTTCACCGCGAGCGTTACACAAACACCACTCCGGAACGCGATTTTCAACTGGCAAAAAGGGCACGAGGGTGGGAAGCTGAGGAAAGCTCGGGGTACCGAAGCTCACGGATCTGCTGTGAGTTACGCGTCAAAATGATACACGTCATAACATAACTCGGGCGCGCGAAACTTTTGAAAATATTAATTTTTCACTTCGTTCGCGGAATATAATTTAACGTACGGAGCTGCGAACGGGGCAGCGGCGGAGTCCGCGAAAACGACGAAATTGCAGATGCCTTACACGCGTTTACTATTTAATTACGAACAAACCGAGCGAAGCTTTTTGAAAAGGGACCCGACCTCGTGTACCTCGCCGGTTCTTCGTATTTGGCAAATGTGTAGTACGATGAGTCGAGCAGATAGGCTGAAAAGTTGTACGCGAAATGTGATAGCCTTGTTCGCGAACCGACGACGAGGCAGGTATTGTGATATTTTCGTAGCTCTGCGAATTAATGTCACCAGATTTCTAATACGTTCCAACGTCGTATTTCTGATGTCGAATTTCCCAAATCGATTGATCCATCTTTTTTCCAGAGATGCTATACGAAATAATTCAAGGTTACGGTTAATGGACTACTCTCTCATTTCTGAATGAGTGAAATTTATCAAAATTCACAGAAAAACAGTCAGAACTGCAGCACCAGTGAAAGAAAATCACTGAAAATCAGTGAAAATTCAATGAAAACTCAGTGAAAGGCTCTGGTACACTAAGGGGATGATTTCGCCTCAGGTGGAACTTTGTAAAAATTCTTACGCCATTCGATTTGCATTAGTAGAAGATGATTTTAGAGCGCATGAGTAATTTTTATCTCACCCCTGGGGGCTGGGAGTTCAAAATACGCGGTTTTCAAGCTAAAAACTTTTAAAAATTCTCTCTCAGCGAGAAGCGTAGAACTCGCTCAATCGTACAATATTTGAAATTTTTAAAATCAAATTCAAGGTCATTAAAGTGGTCGAAAAAAACCTAAAAAATTCCAGAACACTCCCCTGTAGTACCTCTACCCACGCGCCAAGTTTGAAAAAAATCGGTTGAAAACTCGCGGAGAGAGGGTTTTTAAAAGTTTTTAGGTTGAAAATCGTGTATTTTGGGCCCCAAGCCTCCCAGGAGTGAGATAAAAATTCGCTCATGCGCTCTAAGATTATCTTCTACCAATGCAAATCGAATGACGTAAGAATTGTTACCCCGATTTGGGAAGCAGTACTCAAAGAATAAAGACAGCATAAGGAAAGGAGTGTGGCAAGGCTGCCCTCTCTCACCACGACTGTTCAACACATATTCTGAAGAGATTATGAAAGAAGTGTGAATATGAAAAAATGGGATTGAAGATCAACGGTAGGGATGCAAGAACGAACAAGAACAAAGAACAAAGAACCAGAAAGAACCAAAAATTTTGAGAATGAGAACGAGAACAAGAACAATGTTGAAAACATTAAAAGAACAAGAATGAGAACGAGAATGATAAGTGAAGAATGAGAACAAGAAAAAGAACGATGATTTTGCATTTTTTCAATTTTTTGCTTGAAAAATAATGCCGATATTTTTGAATTTTGAGAAAAATAAAGAACCAAGAACCAAAAAGAATGAAAAATTTGAAGAACGAGAACAAGAACAAGTTTTGAAGAACAAGAATGAGAATGAGAACGATATTAAATATTATTGAAGAATGAGAGTGAGAACGGGAACGACTTATGAAGAACAAGAACGAGAACCAAAATTTCATCGTTCTCGCATCCCTGATCAACAGAGAAAGAATAAATGAGATATGCTACATAGACGGCAAGATAATAATCACCGAAATTAAAGCGTAGATGGGGAGGATGATCGACCTGATAAACAGCGCCGGATTGAAATACAGAATGGAAATTAATGTAGACAAGACTAAAGTTATGAAGTTTACAAAAAAACGATGATAGAGAGGTATGTACATATCAAGATCGGAAACTAAGAAATGAGAACGTAAACAAATTCCGATATTTAGGAGCACTGATAAACAACAATGGAAGAGATTAGAAGGAGATAAAAAAAAAAAAACACGAAATGGCATGGCAAAAAGTGTGTTCAACAACCTCAAGAAAGTGCTTGGAAATCGAAGCATGGATTTGGACCTCCAAAAAAGGGTAATGTGGTGTTATGTTTGGATGATCCTGAAATATTCTTGTGAAACATGGACCATGAGTGCGGAATGTGAAAAGAAGATTTCCCCCCTTTAAAATGTGACTAATTGCTAGACCCCGAGTTACCAAAATGGGATCGAGAGCTCTCGGCTACTTCCGAAGGTGTTCGTTAGACTTCACTGAATTTATTCATCATTTTTTACGTACTTACACAATAGCTGTACAGGGGAATATACAAGGGAAAACAAAGAGAGGAAGAAGGCGGGTGGTCAGAGCTACTAACAACAAACTCAGCCAACTTACCTTGCAAGACCCTGAGAGATACCATCAAATGTGCAAGGAGCCGCAAAATATAGATGCACACAATCTCCTGTTAAGGAGATGAGACCACGACGATGAGGTGAATAAAATTGTTATAAGGCTCATTCCATGTCAACTCGACCAGGTTTTGACCTTGGGTCTTCCGATTTCCCTCAAAAAATGTTTACGAGTTCCCCTCGATGATCTAATGAAGTAATCACCGTCATTCCGATCCTAATCCTTCAGGGGGCGGAGGGTGGCCCTTAAAATTTTTGTAACATTGGTATTTTTTGCGAAAAGGCTCAACTTTGAAGGCACATATCTCGAAATCGATTAGGTCCAAAATGAATCTGTTCATGTGGTTTTATAGAGAATTGAAAGGAGATTTGAGATTGGTAATCATACTTTGAAAAGTTCAAAGTTGAACTTTTGTGATGAAAAGCTCAACATTCATGATAAGTACAAAACACGACCATTTAAAAGTCTGAAAAATTACTATGAAGAGAATTTATTACGTGTTTTTCAACTAATTACTTTTGAAGACGGGATCTCAATCTCCATGGGGGGGGAGCACGGGGGTCCTAAATTTTGGTCAAAAATCAAAAAACGGAAAAAGTGAAGTAATACATCGATTTCTACTAATTCAAAGGCGCTGAGTTCGAATATGTGCTCAGTTTTTTCATCCGACCCCTCTGATCCCCCTATCAGCCTCCTGATGAGGTCAAAATTCAAAAAAATGAAAAATAACGTAAGGCGTGTCGTTTGTTTGGTTTTTGAGGGTGCTGAATTCGAATATTCGCTTATTTTCCGGAATCGGCACTTGGGTGCACTCCTAGCCCCCATTTTTGAAAAAAAAACAATGATTTTTTAAATGTTTTAGTAATTTGGGAGCCAGTGTGGGGCACGAGGGTGGCGGATCGAGAAAGTAAGTTTATAATCAAGCTCAGCACCCTCGAATTAGTAGAAATCGATATAACACATGCTATTTCCTTTTTTTGCAATGTGTTTTCTCATAAATTATGATACCTCTACTTTTTTCTCGCTAGAAAAATCAGCCCCTAAAAAATTGGTGAAAAATTTTAGTAAAGAATACTTATCGCGATACCGACACGTTCAAGTACAATCCACCCCCTTATTCGGTATTTCCATCATTTTCCTCTCGCTACTCGGACACAGGCAAATAATACTACACGCTATTAACCAGACCGCAAAATACAAGTGAGAATAACCGCGCGTTTATCCTTCGACGCGTAAAATCGCATCCCATAAAAAACAACACCTAAATCGAAGAACACCCTCCTCGCGATCCTGACCTTATTCCACGAAACGTTGCGTCACATCGGCGGAATGGGAGAGGAGGCGATGGGCCGAGGATACCTTTAATAATAAATCTTATTTAACGTTTTCGCCAGAGGCCTTCTCGCCTGTATAATTGTATTCGAACGTCATCAATCACCTAATACCGCGTCGACTAGGTCATCTCGCCTTCAGCTCCCTTCTGCTTGCCTGTCCTTCGCCCGGTATACAGTCTGAGCTGGCTTCATAAACGGGTAGTTATGTATAGTGTACCCGGCCAAAATGTTCGTGTCGAGATTTATCATCGATTTCGACCGAGAAATTTATCGCGAGCGAAATTACATTCGCCAAAATTATAAAATTATTCGGTCGAGTTTTCAGTACCTGTGCTTTATGAAATACGGCCAAGAGCTCAACATTTGGTAAGTGGGAAAGATTGAAAGACGTTCGAGTAAAATATAAAGATACCGCATTTAAATTGATGAGAAAAATTTTTAAATATTATTTTCTAAAAAATTCGTAAAAATGAATACATACGACGAGATGTAGAAAAGAAGCTAACTTGCTCAAAATCCTCTAAATGCCCGAAAACACCTCAACTATTTGTATCCAATTACTTTCACCTTTACACAAAGCGGGACTAATAAGGATAGAGAAAAGAACTTGTCTCTCTTAAAATACAAAAACTTGAAAACTTGAAAAAGTTCATATTATGAGTAAGAAATTTTCAGACCTCCTTTCCTCACATAATAATGAATTACACTTCAGTCACAGAAATTAGTATGACTGATGAGAAATATATTCAAAGTGACCACTTTCAATTCGAATGAGCGAAATTTCAAAAAAAAAAAGTAAGTTCTAAACCATCCTTAGCTAACATTTCAGCTGCATTTTAAGGTTCAAGTTCAAACATCGTAACTATTTTTCAGAAAAAATGTAGAATTTTTGGAAAAAATATTTTCCAAGAAAAATTAATCTAAAACACACCTCTCTCTACCATCGACCTTATGAAACTGTATGTTACGTATTACATATTATTATTCGCCATTCTGGCGCCTCTTAATAAATTCTATGTATTCTTCGATATTTTCGATTTTTTCAGAAAATGTGAAAATTCTTTTCGGATTCTTTTATGAGATTGAGATCAAAAGCTCAACAAAGTATAAAACGTAGATCTGGGACCTCTTCCTCTTTCCAGGAGTTTTAGACTTACGTTAGATGAAGGGTCGAAATTATCTGAGAAATTGATTCCTGAGAAAAAAACAAAAATTTTAATAAATTGTAGTACATTGCTCGATGGTTTTAAAAAATTATTAATTTTGGCCTTTTCTTCTGACTTCTTGAGGTACCGACTGATTCTTTTTTTTTTTTTTTTTTGAAAAATGACTTCGGAAATGGACTTGAGAGATCAAGACACATACATTTTTATACTTCAAGTACTTGATGTGAAATTTCGAAAAGATTTTGATACTGGATTCGTTTCCATTCCATATGGATCTTAATGAGTTGCAATTTGGACTAGGAGTCAAAATAATCCCAAAAATAAATTCAGAAGATCGAAAAACATGCATTTCGAAACCTCACTTGAAAGTTTTTCAATTTTCGCCTCTTACTCCTTCCCTTGCCCTTTTGTGGGATCCTTTGATTTTTTTTGAGAAATAATCCCAGAAATGGACTTGTTAGGTCAAAAAACATATATTTTCTGCTTATAACCACACTTGATGTTTTCGGAACTTTTTTACAATTTCCAATTTATTCTTCACTCAAAGTTATTTGTTAAAAATATTTTGATAAATTATCTTTTTTTTCAGTCACCATTTACGATTATCTATCGCTCATCTCCAGGGGGGGGGGGAGAAGAGATTTTCAAAAGCAGCTATTATGCGCTTGATTTTGAGGCAACTTTGAAGCGGCGATGTCACTAAAAGCGGCTCACCCAATGATTTGGAGCCACGATTTCAAACAGAATTTATCTTCATTCGAAGAAAATAGCATGTTAATAAAATTGCCTAACTGATTCGCCGTAAATACGCGCCACCTACGTATTTATTTACTGCGAATTCAATGGGTAACTTTTTGTTTGAAAAATGAGAACAATTTGAGATTTTTTCGAGGAAAATCGAGGTGAAAACATTGGAAAAAAATTCAGTCTAAAAGTAAAAAATTATTATACCTCGTCAAAAAAAACTATAATGACAATTTTACAACTACAACGACATTTTGATGGATTTTCACACAATTTTAGCGTTATAATTTACCATAAAAACATTTGAAAAAATTTCCATTTTTTCAATTTCAACGTTTCTGAAAAATCATTGTAAACAAATCTTCATATCACATATTTGCCCAAAATTTGATCTGATAACGTTGACATGATGGATGGAAATTTCGATTTTTTTTCTATTTTTCAGCATTAAAATAACATTAAAAAATGGGAAAAATTCGATTTCCACCCCGACTCTCGAATCCGGACAGCGGCGATACAATGAATGGATTCTGGACTTTATACCACATTCCCGGCAAAAATTTCAGTTACCGAAATTCATCACGTAGTAAATGAATAGATACAAAATTTTTCAATTTTTCAGTCATCAAAAATTCATTATTACACGAAATTTTAAAAATTCGTGAAAAATCAACTACAGCAGTTGAAAATTGGAAAAAGGGGAAGTGGCGGGCAACAGTATCAAATTCTTACCAAAATCGAAGACTATGGACTATGGAGTTTCAAATGGGTTCCATCCAACAGGAATTCAATGAAAACCAAATTAATTTCAATTTTGGATAACAAATCAAACGTTGGTAAAACATTAAATTATTCGTAAAGAACGTGAAATGCAATCACAGTTAGATGTTTTTTTTACTTCAGTCATTTATTCGAATTCGTTCTCTCACAGAAAAATCTTCAAAATTATTACAATAGATTCTTCTCAAATTCATATTTTTATCCATGTAAACAATTGAAAATTGATTTTCCACAATATTTTCGGCCTTAAAATATTTCAATTTTATTACATAATTATAAATGAATAAATATTACTTATTTCTCGATTCAAAAAAAAATTACTAATTATAAAAATTCAAACGACCAACACATAATGAATAGGGTGGGCCGAAAAACCAAAAATTTTGGTTTTTGAAAAGTTACCCCGGTAAAAGTTGTTGGCTGGATAGACTAGAAAAATGAAATAAAAAATTTCAAAATCGATTCATATCTTCCGTTTGCGCAAGAGCCTTCGATTCTTCAAAAATTGCCAAAAATTCAATATTTTCAGATTTCAAAATTCATCAAAATCAATTTTAAAGCAAAAAGCTCAACTTTTTTGAAAAATCCATGTTTTATAGTTTTTTTTAATTTCTTATATTTGGGGGCAACTTTTCAAAAATCAAAATTTTTGGTTTTTTGGTCCACCCTAATTGTTATCGCATAAATCGCCTAATGGAACGTGTCGAACGTAGTCGGCAGATGTTTCCGATATTCCTTATCTTGTTTATTCGGTATCGGTAGTTTTTTCTAAGAATCGGTCCCCTCCTTAAGAGAGTGATCGTCGTCGGTCACGTAGCTATTATTCAATAGCCACTGTGCCTTTTTTTTTTTCTCGTGCATGTTATTCATTCGTTCGTTTTTTATTGAAAATACAGTCCATTTTACCTGTGTTAATTTTCGTGTCGTTTTTTTGCAATATTCATTACACCATGTAATAACAATTGGTCCTGTGGGGCCGGATGACAATTACCGGTCATTCGTGTATTTGTATTCGTGTGTGGTGTAATTGTGCGATTTTTATGTTCGCGATCATATTGATATATTGGTATGTACTTTGTCATTGTAAATTGTAGTTTTAAGTTGAAAAATTCGTGTTCGTTTCGTTTGTTCGTTTGTGTGGAATTATAATCCACAAATTTTTGAAAAAATCAGTGCTTTAGAGCTGAAATTCGCGAAATCGCCATTGTGAGTTCGTGAGTATAAAATCATTCGTTTCGTTGGGTTGTAAATCAACCTATTGTTAATTAATTCGCGAAATTTGCGTTTTGAGCATTTTTGTGCGTAATTCGTGGAATCGTTCGTTATCGTTAAAATGGTGGAAACAGCTGAGCAAGCTGCAGCTCGTAAAGCAGCTGAGAAAGCAGCAGCTGATAAGGCGGCAAGGAAGGCGAACCTCGAACGTGAGAAACGCAACCTGGTACGTTCCTTAATTATTGATCAATCAGCAGTTCAAACGGAGTTGGCAAAAAGTCCATCAGCTGACCTTGTTAATCAAATTCGTGCACATCTTGATTCGTGGAAAGATGCGTTGCAGAAACTTCAGCGAGCTGATGAACGTTTAATGGAGCATATCGACCAATCCAAATCCATCGCTGAGATTTCCAAGGAAGAAGAAGAAATTCGCAAGGAATACGATACGTACAGGCATGAATATAATCAAAATGTTGGTAAAGCTAAAACGTTTGAAGCATCAGTCACTCCTGCAACTGAGTTGGGAGGAAATTCGCGTATGTCTGTGAACGGTAATTTGTTGGATATGTCGGCGGCGTTTGTAAATCCTCTGCTACGTCTACAGGATATGCCAGTGCCCAAATTTAATGGAGAATTTTCGTCGTTTCCTGATTGGTATGCTGAATTTACGTCTATGATAGATTCTAATGCTATTCTCGATGATTTCGGCAAGCTATACTTACTTAAACGTTGTATGGTCGATAAAGCCGAGAAGATTTTGAAAAATGTTGGCAACGATGGTACGTTGTACAAGAAAACATTGTCGGATTTGTATAAAACGTATTTCAATCGAAAGCGAATAATTGCCGAACATTTTGGGATATTGCTCGACCTCCCAGGAATAAAGTTGTCTACGTTGCGTGAATGCGTTGACACCATCAATGTTAGTTTGCGCGGCCTCAAGGCATGTGGCCTTGATGTTGAGAAAATGTCACCGTTAGTGGCGTTTATCGCTGTTCGAAAATTGCCAGAAAAATTGCGAATGGAATGGGATAACCAGAATCACGATTTTAGTTCCTATCCGTCGTTCGAGAATTTGTCTACGTTTTTAATTAACAAGAGTTTGTCGTACGAATCCCATGGTTCTGCTGCGTCGAATGATAAATCGTCTTCGAGTGGAACTTCGCAGCCAAGTGGTGGAAAACCTTCGAAATCGTCGTCGGTTCCTGAAAAGAAATCGTTTGCCACTGGAAAATCGCCGGGTAATGCGCCGAAGTGCATTTTGTGCAACGAAGTCCATTATCTCAACCAGTGTAAAGTTTTTATCGGAAAATCGGTCAACGAAAGGTTTGAAATTGTAAAACGTAATAGATTATGTTTGAAATGTTATAGTAGTAATCATACTATTAATAATTGTAGATTTCGTAATTGTGGGTATTGTAATGGGAAACATGGTACTTTATTGCATCGTACGAATTCTGATAATTCGAATACATCGACGTTAAGTATAACTAATGCAGGACAAACTGCACCCGTTACACAGAATTCGAGTCAAAATATTGACAATTTGTCTCAATCTGTTTCTTCAAATGCACCTAATCAGACGAATACTGTTAGGAATTTGTGTGCGTTAGCTTCGAATAAGGCGGTGTTTTTATCTACTGCTGTTGTAAAGGTATGTGATGGAGTAGGTGTCGAGTTTGGTCGAATTTTGTTAGATCAGGGTTCTGAGGTTACCTTAGTAACAAAGGAATTTTGTGATCGAGTGAAGCTTAATATTGTCGATAGCGCTGAACCTTCTACCTTGATTGGGATTAACGACAATCCCACACCGTTAAATCAAAGTACGAAGTGTGTGTTGAAATCTCGTTTTTCGGACTTTTCGATCGCTATTGAGGCCGAGGTTATCAGTAAGATACCTTATAGGATCAATCGTAGTAACGTTTCTGAAATCGTTCAGAAATTTCCTCAATTTCCTCATGAATTCGCTGAGTCGTTCGAGTTACCCTACGATGGAGTAGATTTTATTATTGGTAGTGAGTATGTCGAGTTTATTCTAAATGAAAAACGATATTTTTACGAAGGATTGTGTCTTCGTGAGTCGTATTTTGGTTTCGTTTTATCTGGATCGGCTAAACGATCATTTATCGCGCAAAAGCAATCGTTTTGTGGTTTGTCGAATTCGGCTTTGGCTGAACAGTTTAATCGTTTCTATGCGTTAGAAAATGTCGATGAGTGTAGAACTAGTGAAAAGTCGCTCGAGTACGAGCTGATTGAGTCTCATTTCGAGAATACTTTTTCAATCGATAAGGAGACTGGAAGGTTTGTCATCGAACTTCCGGTCAAATCTAGTATTGATCAACTTCGTGGTTCGTTTTCGAAAGCTTGTACGATTCTGACTAAATCTGAACGAAGGCGGTCTGATATCGTGCATAAGGCTTATTGTGATATTTTTGAGGAGTATTTAGAAATGGGACATATGACGAAATTGTCTTCGAATATTCCTAACGAAAACTCGTATTTCATACCTCATCACATTGTGACAAAGGTTTCTCCTACTTCGATTTCGAATAGACTCGTTTTTAATGCATCCTCAGTAGATGATTCAGGAACTTCTTTAAATGATCATCTCCTGCAAGGACCATCGATTCAACCGAAGTTAGCGGTTAATGTTTCTCGTTTTCGTCGTCATATTGTTGGTATTTGTGCCGACATTTCGAAAATGTATCGTTGTATTCTGATAGATTGTAAGCATCGCAAATGGCAACAAATTCTTTTTCGTTTCTTGTTATTTAGCGAACCTATCGAAATTTACGAATTGAATACTTTGACCAACGGAATTGGTCCCGCTTCCTTTTTAGCGCAGAAATGTCTCGAAAAGGTAGGTTCTTTCATTTTACTCGTTTATCCTGTTGCTGCTCAATCGATTTTAGAAGATTTTTATATGGATAACTGGATGTCTGGTGCGGAATCCGTCAAAGCAGCCATTGAGTTGCAGAAAATTGTACATTTGACTTTGGAAAAATACGGTTTCCCACTTCGTAAATATCAAAGCAATTCTGCTGAGTTTTTAGAATTAATTGATACGTCGTTGATTGAACCTCTAAATAGCCGTGTTTTGGGCGGAGAGGAGTTCATTTATGTTCTGGGTTTAATTTGGTGCACGATGAGTGATACTCTGCGTGTTTCGATCAAGTTAGAATCGTTGCCCGAGATCATAACCAAACGAGTTATGTTGTCTGATGTTTCTAAGATTTTCGACATTTTGGGCATTCTAGCGCCTGTTACGATTAAGGCGAAAATTCTTTTGCAGAATCTTTGGAAGGAAGGTCGAGATTGGGATGAGCCGGTATCCACAGAACTTGCCAGTGAGTTTTTAGAATATCGAAGTGAGCTATCCCTTTTATCTGATTATTCCATCAAACGTTGTTATTGTTATGAAGTCGATGTTGTAAAACGGCAATTAATCGGATTCGCTGATGCATCGACGAGTGCATATTGCGCTGTTGTGTACGTCAGATCTATTACGAATGATAATAGGGTGATAATTTCGTTAGTTTGTTCGAAGGTACGTGTAGCTCCTATCAAGGTTTTACATATTCATCGTTTAGAATTACTTGCTGCCGAATTGTTGGCACAGTTAATGTCGCAAATTGGTTCCGATCTGAAGATTTCGGATTTCTATTTCTTTTCAGATTCTCAAGTAGTATTGAGCTGGATCAATTTGGATCCGTTAAAACTGAAGTTATTCGTAGCTAATCGTATATCGAAAATTTTGAAACTTTCGTCAAAGGAAAGGTGGTATTTTATTGAAGGTATCAATAATCCAGCCGATTTAGGTACTCGCGGGATTAGTTCGAAGGCTTTATTAGCGAGTAAAATCTGGAAAGAAGGGCCAGAAATTTTGAGTAGTGTTTTCGATTTTGATTCGTATGTAGATGTTAAATTTCGACCTGTCGAAAAGGTTCCGGAATTGAAATCTGAAAGGGTTTCAAATTTTGTTTGTTTGTCAGATCAACCAATCTTGTCAATTCTCAAGAATTATTCGTCGTTTTTCAAATGTGTTTCTGTTGTTGCGTATGTTTTTCGTTTCATTAGAAAGTTGAAGGATAAGAAAGGTAGAAAAACTCGTAGAAAGATCGTAAAATCGTCCAATAAACCTAGTATGGTTAATTTGTTAACAATCGAGGAACGTGATGAAGCGTTCAATGCGATTATTCGATGTGTTCAAAGGGAAGATTTCCCAAAGGACTATTCCAACTTATCTATGAAACAAGAACTTGGTCGTAAAAGCAAATTACTTGCTTTGAATGTCTTTCTCGATTCAAACGAAATCATTCGTGTAGGTGGTCGATTAGCTTTGTCAAATTATTCGTATCAAAACAAGTTTCCAATTGTCGTTGCTTGTAATTCTCGTTTTATGGAATTGTACGTCGAGTATGTACATAATAGGTATTTTCATGCAACTAAATCGTTCATGTTGAATTTCGTGAAGAGTCGTTTTTGGGTCGTTGGTAACCTAATTGGGTTAATCAAGAAAGTTGTTCGTCGTTGTATCGGTTGTTGCAAATATAATGCTGAACTTACGAAACAGTTCATGGCTGACTTACCAGCCGATCGTGTAAAAATAGCTCGCCCGTTTTCAGTTTCTGGTGTCGATTTAACTGGAGCTGTTTCGATTAAATGTACGAATCATCGATCTCCGAAAACCGTAAAGGTTTATTTAGCATTTTTTGTCTGCTTCTCTACACGTGCGATTCATATCGAAGTGATCGAAGATTTGACAAGTGAAGCATTTTTAAATTCGTTAGAGCGTTTTGTTAGTCGTCGTGGTCTTCCGAGAGTATTGTATTCGGATAATGGCACCAATTTTATTGGCGCTAAGAACATTTTGAACCAATCGAGTCTCAATCGTTTCGTTATGGAAAATTCCATTCAATGGAAAACTATTTCGCCTCGTACTCCCCACCAAGGTGGTCTGTGGGAGTCCGCAGTTAAATCTGGAAAATCGATTCTTATGAAGGCTATTGGTAACCAAACGTTAACTCTCATCGAATTGTTAACGATATCAGCTAAGATCGACGCTATTTTGAATAGTCGTCCGATTGCATATCGTTCGGTAAATGAGTTTGTGGAACCGTTAACGCCTGGCCATTTTTTGGTAGGTAGTTCATTACTCGAAGTCCCATCTGTGGATGATTCGACTGTAAAGGTCAAGTCTCGTTATTTTCTTTGGCGTCGAATCGTAGATTCTTTCTGGAATGCATGGAGGAAAGATTACTTAAATCAACTCCAGACTCGTAATAAGTGGAAGAATAAATCTCGTAATTTAGCTGTAAACGATGTAGTGTTGATTTCGAATAAGAGCGAAGGTTGTCTTAATTGGCCTTTAGGTATAATTGTCGAAGTCTTTCCGGATCGGAATGGAGTAGTGCGAAATGTTAATGTTCGTTCGTCTGATGGAAATATTAAGCGTAGTTCCGTTCAGAATTTAGTATATTTACCCGTAGATGAATAATTATGTTGTATTATTCGCTATTTACTTATTCGTAATATTCTCGTATTCATTTATTTTTGTTTAATTTAGATTATCGTCGAATTTATGATCATCTGTTTGTATTGATCTTGTATTTTACTATATTTTATCAATTTTTTGTTCGTTTTAGTTAGTTTTTTATACTTTTTTTAGAATATCGTTTATAGAAAATGAGACTTTGCTCATTTTGGGCGGAGTATGTTATCGCATAAATCGCCTAATGGAACGTGTCGAACGTAGTCGGCAGATGTTTCCGATATTCCTTATCTTGTTTATTCGGTATCGGTAGTTTTTTCTAAGAATCGGTCCCCTCCTTAAGAGAGTGATCGTCGTCGGTCACGTAGCTATTATTCAATAGCCACTGTGCCTTTTTTTTTTTCTCGTGCATGTTATTCATTCGTTCGTTTTTTATTGAAAATACAGTCCATTTTACCTGTGTTAATTTTCGTGTCGTTTTTTTGCAATATTCATTACACCATGTAATAACACTAATAATAAACCAACTGCATTCGCCCATTTCACGCAGAAAAATTCCATCGTACCCAGCTCAAAAAAAATGAACACCCTTACGTCATCGGATATACTATAACCCCACGAAGAAAAAATTTACACACTCGTGTAAAAAATTCCACGCGAAATCTCTCCTCTCGCTATTAAATTTTCGCACTCGTACCGCATCAAATAAATTCGTACATCGCGCGCGTTAAAAAGTAATAAAATAAAAACGAACCTTAGCGGAAACACGCGCGCGAGATGGGTAAAAAACCCCACACTAAATCATTTCATTCGGTTCATCCAGCACAGCATAGAGCAAACGGTTTTACAGCCGAATTAGACCGAGAGAAATCAACCCAGGCTCCGCGTACATCGTACGGTAGACTAAATTTCATAAACCGTCGAGAAAACAAGAATCCTCTTCAGTAAAAAAAAAAAATATCTACATACTTCACTCGTGTCATCCATAAATACGCGATAAAAAAATACAAGAAATAAAAACTCCTTTACGGATCAAAAAAGCGAAAAAAATTATACGTTATACCACATAGTTTATCCCACATACCACACAGGAAAAAGAATTAAAAGATTAAACCTCATAACTCGTTCGTCTATCTCATACGCAGTCGTATAAAACGTAGCAAAGAAAACGACTCGCGACATCGCATCGTCAAAGCCTCCGCTCCGAACTGAGCACACCAAACAAGCTATATCTAAGGGTAAAAAAAAAAATTGCAGTATATAAGCAGTTGAAAAAAGTCTTATCTAAGAAGATTATTTCATAAATATTTCCTCCTGCGCGCCAATAAACGGCATTCGAACTGGAAATCTCAGGCAGAGCGTATAAATATCGCGCTCTGTACTATACGACGATGTCCTTTAAACTTTTTGGCTCTTCGCAGATCGTTGTTTATTGTTACTGCTTCCGCATTGTCTGCGTAATTTGTTTTTTTTTCTTATTCTTTCTTCTTTCTCTATTTTTTCTTCGTCTTCTGTATTTTATTTTTCTTCTGCGTGGTTCATCGTCGTCGTCGATGGTCTCCTTATATTCGTTCTTTTTGCTAGACCATTCAGATCTGTGTGCTAAGTTGTTAATTTTTCTTCAAGAAGAGACTCGAACTTTGCAAAACACCAAGTTCGATGGTTACACAAACGCACGATCACACTATGATAATGATTTTCCATCAATTTTATCTCCTCGGTCTTTATTTTTCAACTCACGAGGGAGGTATTCCAACTTGAAGAAAAATTTAGAGTAAAAAAAATTAATTAAGTAAGAGTAAGTACTTACATCATTAAAAAAAAATCAAAATTTCATGTACTGAAGTTCATTTCTTAAATTTTTGGGATTTCAAAATTATCTCATCGGCCAGAAAAATATGAAAATTTTATCTAATCAACGAAAAAAGCTCATATTTAGCATTTAACCCTATTTTCGAACTCCCAGATTGGTTGGATGTGGTTTTGAGACGTTTTGGAGCCTCCAAAAAATTTTGAAATTTTCTAGCACTGGAAAAAAGTCCATAAAAATGGTCCATATGAAATTTTTCACTTACAATCGCAGATTGAAAATTTTACTTTAATCGATCAAATAGGTCACCAATATGGATAATTCAGGATTATAGGGGTTGTAGTTCATATGAATCATTTTTATGAGTTTTTCTCGAGTGTTGGAAAATTTTGAAATTTTCTAGAAGCTCTGAAACGATTCAACACCGATTTCAATCGATTTAGGAGGTAAAAAATCGGGTATATACCAAATTTTAGCTTTTTTTGTCGATTAGATCAAATTTTTGTATTTTGCAGGGCAATGAGGTGATTTTGAAATTTCAAAACGGTGCCAAAATTCGAGAAATGAACTTCAGCACCTGAAATTTTGGATATGGGGTTATTTTATAAAGTTCTTTCAATTTATTTTTATTTAGCTCACAATTTTACATCGAGTTGGGATACCTCCCTTGTCAGAATCAGATCAGAATGATTTGAAAAAAAAAAACAGGGAATAGGAGTCGACTCCGGAGTCGGAGTCAAACTGACTCCAAATTAACTCTGACTCCGGCTTGACTCCGAAGCTGGGCTGGTAAGCCAATCAATAAAACTTAAACTTAAACTTAAAACTTAGAATGAATTTTTAAAAATAAAACTTGAACTTACGCTTAAAGCTTAAAGCCAAATTTTTTAAAGCTCAAACTTAAACTTAAATCTGAACGGCCAAAAATCATTGGCTTACATCTTGAAGCTCAAAGCTTGAATCCATTTTTTATAATTTTGCTTGTGTGTCGGGGGGTGAAGGAAGTTCAAAACAAAATCGATTTTTCACTTTTTTTTGTGATTAGAAAATTGATTGTACTTAATTGAATTAAAAACAAAGGAAAAAAACTCAATTTTTTTCTCTAAATCTTTTCAAAATGCTAAATTTTTTTCTTAAAATGTTTTCAAACCAAATTTTTCCCCTAAAATATTTTCAAACCCAAAATTACTTCTGAATTCTGAAACTTTTTCAAACTCGATTTCTGATCTTGAAATTTTTTCAATTCTGATTTTTTCTCAAAATTTTTTCAAACCAAAACTTCAAAGTCTTAAATTCCTTTTCAACATTTTTTCAATCCAAGTTTTGTATCCAATCCTAATATTTTTTCATTCTCTGAATCCTGGAATTCAAAGTCTTGTGTTGCACACCTACTCTAGTTACATCATGAAATTGTTTCTCCATTTATTAAAAACTGAAAAAATCAAGATTTATAAAAAATTTCAACAAATTGTAAACTGAGAAAAATTTTGAGTTGAAAAGCGATTGGAAACAAGTTGATAAAATATCCAAGGAAATTTCAGATTAAAAAAACTTCAAGAATGTAGAAAAATGTTTCAAAAAAAATTTCAGGGCTGAAAATAATTTGAGTTTAAAAAAAAAATTATTCCAAGGTCAGAAAAAAATTGAGAAAAATTCTGAAATTTGAAATAATTTTAAGTTGGAAAGAAATTGAGAAAAAAAATTCAAGAACAATTGATGAATAATTTCAATTTGGAAAAATTTCTTAAATTTCAAGGTTAGGAAGAAATGGAAAAAGTTAATATTTAGTTCAAAAAAATTGAAAAAATTTAATGAAAATGGAAAGACGGAGCAAAAATTTCAAGTTTTAAGCTCAAAAAAATAAAACTTGAACGTAAAACTTAAAATTTTAAAATGAAGCTTAGGCTTATTTCTGAAAAAATCATCGGCTTAACGGCTTAAAGCTTAAAGCTTAAGGCTGACTTACCAGCTCTGCTCCGGAGTCGAGTCGGAGTCAGGAGTCAACTTTCCTCTTTGATTTCCGTAGTTAGGTAGAGTCGGAAGTCAACTTTTTGACTGAATTCTATTCCCTGCGTCAAAATCGGAATCAAACTGACTCCAAATTGACTCCGACTCCAAGCTAGAGTCAGGAGTCAAGGTCACAGATTGACCCCGGAGTCAAACAGAAATCAGAAATCAAGGTCTGAAAGTGACTCTGGAGTCAAGGTGGAGTCAAGAGTCAACTTTCTGACTGACTTATATTCCCTGAAAAAAAAACACCTCCCAACTTGTGCTTTTTTCATTAAAAATGATTGAACAAAAAAAATATTCAAATAATCACCCTCAAAGAGTGAAATTTCATAGAATTTTCTGAGTTTCAGTAGAGTGAGAAAAACAGGGGCTCGTAGGACCTTATGGTGTGACGCAAATACAATATTATGTGCTGATACCGATGCGACGCGACGTAATACGATTTTCACCCAGGAAGAAGAGAAGGAGGAAAAAAATTCCATTTCACCAACTCGACTCCTTCCTTATCCCACCTCGAACGGTCAACCGTTGTTATATACGTTCATTAGATAATGGAATTTGGCCGGGCCTTTTGAAAATAACGTAATTTGTCTGCTTCGGCCGATATCCTTTACTATTTACACGGTAATCGAAAAGTGTACCTATCTACGCCACGCTGATATCGTACGAACTGGCACGACGATTTAGTTTTCTTTATGCGTACAGCCCTACGAGAAACGTCGTCCTTTTGGCTCGAGCTCGTATACTATACAGAAGGCCAGCCGTCGAATAAGGTCGAAAATTTTACGCCTATGAGTCCCCTCGCTTTACCCATTCGTAAAAGGCGAGAAGACTTGAAACAGAATTCGAACTATTATCGAAGATAACGAATCCGAAAAATTCTATCTTTCAAATTGAAAAGGAAATTTTCACTTTCGAATCGAGTATGTTTATATGGTTAGAAAGGGAGGGGGAGTAACTAATTCGAGCTTACATTTCCCTAGCGGTATTATTCACGGGCTTTTTCAAAAAGAAAATCAAGATATATGCGAAATGAGGAATTTTTTTCGCAGATCTCTTCAAGGAATGGGATGCCTGCGAAAATAAAATATAGTAAATAAGCACCTGAAAATTTCTTCGAAAAAAGTAACAAGATTACCTGAATGGTAAAAGCACTTACTACAATAAATAATAAATAGGCATGATGAAAAATTTCAACTTCATTTTTGATTTTTAGATAGGCAGGTATTTGATTTATTATTTTATTGTCTGACTTCTCATTCAAAGATAAATTGTGATATTTTTTCGAAATTTGTTTTAAAATAACTTACTGAAATTGGTTTTGAAACAACACTGATGCATGTAGATTAAAAATTGATATAACTACTCGTACCTATGTAAAATCAAGGGCGCAGGCAAGGAGGAATGGAAGCTCTTTTTCCATAAAACAAAAATATTTCCTCAAATTTAAAAAAAAAATGTAAAATTGTTTTTACTTTTCCGGGATTTTTTTCGAAAAATTTTTGTCCTCACTTCGCCTGAAATTCATTTGAATGAAATACCCTCAAATTTTGATCCGTTTTTTTTGAAAAATTATTTGAGTCATCCATTTTTCTTTGCTCAAGTCTCATTATTAAAAAACATTTCTGACATCTAATTCTGAAGTTATCCAGAAGTTGCCCCCCCCCCTAAGAAGAAATTTCTGACTACTTACACCTTTGAGCAGATCTCAAATGACACAAGAATATTCAAATATTTTCCCTCGGAAAATTATAGCTAAACATATTGACATACTTATAATTGAATTGTGTCAAAAGTGAGCCAAGTATTACAAAAACCTATCAAATAATTATCAAAATGATTCAAAAAGGTAAAATAGGTAATAAAAAAAAATTACGAACATCACTAAAATTCATCTAGAAATCGATGGAAAACTGATTAAACTACACCAATTATGACAAAATCTCGTAAAATTAGAACATTATTAACTCGCACCAGAAAAATATGACAAATTACGAAAGAATGTTGAAAATGTTAAGAAAATCGTTGAAATTAACCGAAGAAGTGTATTTACTGTACAAAAATTCAATAATAATTCAAATCGCCTGAAATCTTGTTCAAAACTTCAACTATAAAATGTCAAGTATCAAAAAAATGTTGATTGTTTTTTTATTTATCATCAGTGTTTTTATAGGTAAGTCATTTTAAGCTAATTTAACAGTGTCTTACACCATTTTGAAAAAAGTCAAATCTTACTTAAAAACCATGAAAATTGATACAACGATCGTAAACATTACTCGAAAATTGAAAATAGAAAAGTTTTAATCGCAAACTACTGAAAAAAACCTATAGTGTTCAACAAATATCCGGATAATCGAAATGAAGAGTTTCAACGTAAAAAAATTGAATTTTCGATTTCGATAATCGATTTCGATAATCGACCTTTAAATTTTGGGAGGGTTCGTAAAAGAATTCGGGAACTCTCGGAAAAGTTCAACCGTTTTCGGGATGTTTTCGGAACTGTTCGGCAATTTCCGTGTGATATCCGTATATTATCCGGATATTTGGATATTTATCCAAATAGTATTTGGTATTTGGATATTCGGATATTTGTTGAACACTAATTTTAAAACCTCGAAAATCGACAAAAAACACATTTCATTGAAATCAAAATTATTTGAAATATTGCAAAAATTGATTAAAAATAACAGGAAAAATTCTGAATTTTCATAAAAATTGTTGAAAATGATGTAAAAAATATCGAAAAATACTCTGAAAATTATTCGTAAAAATTGATAAAAAACTAAAAAATTACCTATATTTTTTGATATAGGTAATACTTTTTATGAAATTTTGAAAATATCTGATCGAGTAATTCGACTTCTTCTTTTGTACCTACTTTGGCTCACTTTTTAGTTTAGATACCATAGGTACTAAGTAATTTCAACAAGACATTCAACATTATCAAAATTTTTTATACTTCTTATAAAGATTTATTCGCGATTTCATCAATTATTTCAATGCTATACATAGAAGAAATTTCAACAATTTTAAATATACGTATATGTTCGATTCTGAATAAATTTTACAACATCTCAAACGAATTCAACATACTTACTAATTTCAACTCTCTCAATTCGAAACAATGAAATTTGGTGAAATGATCACGAAAAAACTAAAGAAAATTCATCAAACTCATTCAAAAAAAAAAAAAAAATTTCACCAGGTTTTACTGATTCAGATTTAAGAAGTAAAGAGACATTGAAGACATCACGGTGTCTACTGCATCTGAAAAATTAAAATTCTTGCTATTTTCTGGATTTTTCTGGTCGTTTCCATGCAGTTTTTTCATGCTTTAAATTTACCCAAAAAAGGAACCCCTTTTTTATCCTACGATAAAAAATTCAAGGGGCGAGGGAAAAATTGAAAATTATTGTTTTTTGCAGTAAAATCATTAAAATTCGTGCCATTTTCTGGCTTTCTAGCTACTCAAGTGAAATTCTTTCTATTTTCTGGAGTTTCCTGGCTTTCTTTCCGGTAGACACCATGAACATTTTATGTAAATTTTCGAGCCAAGTTGATATTTTCAAGTATTTTTTTACCATCTTAGATATCCGTTTTAAAAAAATTTAAAATCTTTCTGGCGATAATTCAAAAATGAATTTCATGTTATACCAAAAATTTTCAAGATATTCTGAACATTTGATAATTTTTCGACAGTTTCACTAAATTTTACATAATTTTTACATCATTTGAATTATTTTTTTGTTGGCTATATTTCAAACTGATTTAGCAATTATTCAATATTTTTTGTAAATTTTATCTATCCCTACATTTCATTAATATTTACAACTCTTAAAAACAATTATCGTACCATTTTGATTTTTTTTTCAATTTTATAACAATTTCTATCACTTCTTAAATAATTTCTCGCGCTATTTCAAAGTTTTGTAAGATTTGGAACAACTTCGACCTAATTTTAAGAGTTTTAATGCGTTTAAAACTATTTTTGCAGCGTAAGGAAAGCATTCTTCATAATTTTTGTGACCATTTTCATTGCTTTTTTAAAATCACGTTTCGAATTTGAAGTAAATTTTTGAATAAAACAAAAATGATGACGAGGAGAAAAAATATTTTGTCCGAGGAATGAAAAAACTCATAAACGATAAGAGAAAATTTCGTCGAATAACCACGTTTTAAGGAGTAACGACCGATACACGTAATTCGTTTCGCGTGGTATTCAACCAGGACACTCCTTTCCCAACCTCATTCTCTATAATCCGCATTTCAAACTACCAACTAACTACATCTATTTCGCGAGGAATCGAGAAAGCTGTAAGAAATAAGTAACAAGTATAAATATACGGTGCTTTCTGCTCGCACCGAAGTAGTCCACGAAAATCCAACATCAGGAGCAAACGTGAGGGAGGGAAACGCGACGACGAAACTTTTCCTAATTCTTCAATTCTCAATACGCATCGAGACTTAGCCACAGTACAGCATCAGCCAAATTCATCAAAACTTTCTTCCATTTGCCACCAAATTTTATACGCGTTCGGCCCTCCGTATGGGTATATCATATATCCCAGCGACTTTTCCTGTCCTCCTTTGCCTTTAACTATTGGTACAGTCCATTCTCGAGAAATTCATTGGTAAACACAAAAAACTACCCAACATTTTCGTTGAAAAAAGAAGCACAGAAAAGATATCGAGTATGAGCTCGATCAATTTAACAATAATGCCATAATCGTGTCTACTGCTGTCGTCATCGTCGTCGCGTCGTAGTCTGTGCAGCTCGCTCGAAACATATTGAACCGATCTCGACTTTCATTAGCAATCCGAAAACTAATCTTCAAGTACCATAAATCAAAAAACCCCGCCTTTGTATTGAAATAAAATGAAATAACTCGATCCCTGGTTCCAATTCGTAATCCAAAGTTGAAATTTTCAATTACCCTTCCATCAGTAATAATGAAATTTTCCAATTTTCTAGGTTTTCGAATTCCAGAGTCGAGTACCTCGATGTAATAACGCGCCCACTAGACAAAAAATAAACGTTCAAATGATGTTGATATTTCATCGAACGCGAGCCCGTGTACCCGTATACCCGTCACCGCAACAACACGTGGTACGTACAGATTGCAAGGTCGGCTCTACGTATAACTACGAGTCAGAAACTGGTGCGCTTTAAAAAGCGCGTAATATACGGTCTCCGGATGATGTATACCATAAATTTGCACACACGCTCGGATATATACGTATTACGTATACGTACGTTAGCTCGACGCCTAGAATACAAAATAGACGTAATGGAAAACTATTGTAAACTTATCCGTAGTACACACAGTCAATAAACCGAGCGCTTAATCGGACTTTTTAAAGGGATACCTATACCTAAACCTACGTACTTTAGAATACATGCATAGGACGTTTAGGTACCATGTAAATTTGTAGCAAATGCAATGAAAAATTTGATTTTTCGTTTATACTGTTTTTTTTTTTTTTTACTTCCTATAGTTTGAAGGTCTTGTTGCCATAGTCATGCTCTATTTGAGTATTTGTGGAAAGGGTAGGATGGACCGAAAAACCAAAATTTTTCATTTTTGAGTTGTATTATTGCGCAAAAGAAGGTGATTAGGGAGATTAGAAGGAAAAAAATTCAAAATTGATTAATTCCGATCACTCAAGAGCCTTCAATTCTTTAAAATTGTCAAAAATGCATATTTTCAAAAATTCAAAATTAGAGCTTAATTTAGGAACTATCCAGACCGAAAAGCACAGTTTTTGTCAAGAATATCGGTGTTTTATAATATTTATAAATTTTTTCTTCATGGATGAAGTGTATCCATATTCGTGTTCTGCAGGTCAAAATACCCCGAAAAATACGTTTTTCGCGATCGTTTTACTCGAATTCTCGAAATTCACTTTTTTTCCATTAAAAATCAGTGAAAAAGGTGAATTTTGAAATTTTAATCAAAACTATTACGAAAAGGGTGTTTACCGGGGTATTTTGACCTGCTGAACACGAATATGAAATTGGTTTCCTTATTTGGTTATTTTTTTCTGTATAAAGCGCTCAAAATTTGAAAAATCTGCTAAAATTACAACATTTCTGTACGGTTTTTCGCGATTTTCGGCCCTTAGTTCAAAGAAATCGCCAAAACCAAATACATAGTAAAATTCTACATAAAAAAACGTATTTTTTAGAAATTTTTCCAGGGTGGTCGCTCTTCGCTTATATGGTATTTTTTACGATTGAATACTTCAAATGACCGAAAAAACATGAAGGAGTGCACCAAAATTGTTGAAAAAATTATCATGAATACACCTCTACCCGATGTAACTTTGTGCCAAAGAACAGAAAATTTCCTTCACTTCCGTTGAAATTAAAAATTCTTGAAAATGATGCAATAAAATGGCCATAGCTCCGAAAGAGAGGGGGTAGGGGTCCAAAATTTTGTGAAAAATTATTTCTAGTCAATATACATGACTTGAGGTGTTTAGGAGCCCAAAAGCGCCGGGGGCCAAATTCACCCCTTATCCGTCCATACCCTTTTGAAAATTTTCATTTTATTTTTCCAATCTATCCAGCTCTCCTATTTTGCGCGATATCACAACTCAAAAATCAAACATTTTGGTTTTTTAGCACACCCTAGTGTAGGAGGTAATTTTATCGTAATTAGCCCTTTTTGAGAAAAAAGAGGGAAGGTGGAGGGGTTCTTTTTTGAGAAAATTTGTAATTGATTTTTCATACCTATCCCAATGGACCTCCCTAAATTCCTTTTTATGGTTTATTGCTATCTAAAATACCTACATATTGCCGAAGTTTCAATTCGATACAACTTTGGACTGGTATCGAAAAATCTGATTTTTGATTTTTTTCAGTTGAACATTTTGGGAACCCCGGAGTACATCTAAAACTCAAGGTGTCACGAATTTTTTTGGATATCCAATTCTTCTTTAAAAAATTGTGTTTTATTCAATTACAAGAGAAATTGGTACTTTGATTTCATACAATTACTTTTTATTTAACCTCCCCGCTCCTTGGGGAAAGGGGATCTAAGTCATAACAGAATTTTGAAAACGTTTAGAGAATTCATTCCTCAGCTCTTGAGATGTTGATTTCTAATGATTAAGAATAAAACATTCTGAACCTTGAAACGGAGAAGGTGAATATATCAAGGCAGAATTTTGAAAATTTTTGGGATCAATGCATACAGCATTTTTTTCTGTGCTCTTGAGATTTGGATTTTTCACAGCTACAGAACAAAACAGTTTGAGCTCGGGACGAAGGTGCTAATAATGGAAAAAGTTGCATATCTCGACTCGAATTTTTTTAAAATTCTGCTCCTCTTCCCCAAAAGAAGCGAGGAGGTAAAAAAAATGAAAAGTATGAAATCGGAAAACCAATTTTTCTCATAATTGAATAAATGGCCACGATTTGAATTCCAAAACTTCAAATTGTCAAATAAATTAGATCGTTAAAAATATGTAATTTAAAAAAAAAAAAACATCAAAATTGGGAAATTTTTTCAAAACTTTATCAGCTCAAAACTTGAGAAAATGCATAATGCAGTCAAATCACCTCACTAATTCAATTTTATTTGTCAAAACTGTTTGACGTATGATGAATAAAAAATTGGAATTCTTTGTAAGGATACATTACGAACATAATGTATTTTATGATAGTAAAAGATAAATGAACTATATTGTATTTTCCAAGCAAACCGAATGCGAAATTCTTCTGAAAAAAAGTCCACCAAAAATAGATCTGATCAATTTTTGTTAATTTTAAATTTTTTTGGCGAAGATTTACCAAAAAATTTCAAATCTCGAAAAACCCCACCAACCAATTTCAGCGAAGTCATAAATCTTTAAATTCAATGAAAAATCATATCACAAGACCTGGCAACACTGCACCAAAGTACATTTTTACGCCTTCTGAGAAAATTCAGAATCAATGAAGAAAATCGATTTTCCAAGTTCAGTTTTTTTTACTTTAATTGAAAAAGACTGGCGCAATAGACTTTGGTCAAAAAAATTTTTTAATCGAAAATAATCTTGAAAGGAAACATCTCGAGGCGTTTTATTTAATGATTCGAAAAAGAACGAAAATTTTGTAAAGAGATTGTTCCAGAAAACTGGTAATAGTCCAGTGGCAGATGGTAAGTAAACGGCAAAAGATGATAGAGTTGTGAAATTTGGTATGGTGTACAAGGACATCCTATGCAATTTTTTGAGACCGGGAGGCAATCGCCAAACCCCATAGGAGGGGCTGGGGGGAGGTTTAAAGGGGGGTTCAGCCCCCCACTTTTTGAAATTGGGCTATCGGTCCAGTTTTGGTGTCATTTCCATATGATTGAATTCCGCTGAGTTCAAAAATGTCATTACTTTCAAAATCCGAGGGAGAGAAGTGCCTCAAATTTGAGATTTCTCAACTCGTGTTTTCGCATTTTCCCTCAAAACTACCTAAAAATGACATTTTTTCAATTTTGCACCCCTTGACGACCCTCCAACCGAATTTTTATTACGATTTTCGAACTCTACGGGTAGATTACCATATATATCGATCTTTTACAACTTCCCATACCCCTACTTTGAGTGAACAGACGGGTCTAAAGATGCTGAAATAGGGTCAATTTTGCACGTTTTTGGGTAAAAATCAAGATTATTCAATTCTGTACGAAATAATATTTATCGGTCGAAGTTCTTAATACGCTGTCTGAGTAGTACAGGTCCAACACAATAAATTAAGACCCAGAGGCACTCCGAATACCCCCTCCTGGAGGGGTGAGGGGGGTCATTTTTGACTGCCATTTCGCCCAATTTCTACTATTTAGAAAGTGAACTTAGTAATACAACTTTTTCCATCCCGTAATCGCGATTTAAATTGCTGGATAATATTTTCCAATGTTTCTGAATCCAGATTAGTCAAAAATTTTCATTCAGTTCAAGGGGGAGGGGGTGACTATTTTGGGGAAAGGGGAATATTTTGACAAAAAATCGATATGCGTATCGAAATCTTGGTTTTCGAAGACGCTGATTTCAAATACGTTATCAATTTTGCGATTCAAGCCAAGGGGTGAGCTGGGGTGAGCCTATTTAGGGGAGGGGGAACATTTTGGCAAAAAATCCGTCATGCGTATCGATTTCTAGGTTTTCGAAGGCGCTGATTTCAAATACGTTATCAATTTTGCGATTAAAGCCAATGGACAAGCAGGGTGAGTCTGTGTAGGGGGTTGAATTTTTTTGGGGCAGTTTCCATTATGAAACACCGAAATACATAACGAATAACAAAAGCTGCATCCGAAATTTCTTTTTCAACGAAAAACGCTGTGTTTGATAATGAAATTGTTTTGAAAATTTTAAACACCAGAATACCTGTTATATTTTGTAGAAACTTATTTTTGACCAAAATTCCGAACATAACAGAACCTAATTGCAATTATTTTTCCACGTCAATAAAAAATCGGCACTGTATCATTTAAATAATATTGCGTAATTCGTCTTCAAAAACCCTGATTTCAATACATCCTCAGATTTTTTGGTCAAAATGTTACCCCTTTCCCTAGTTTACCCTTTGGCATTAATCGCAAAATCGATAACGTATTTGAAATCAGTGCCTTCGAAAACCTAGATATCGATACGCATGACGATTCTTTTGCCAAAATATACCCCCTCCCCTAAATAGGCTCACCCCAGCTCACCCCTTGGCTTGAATCGCAAAATTGATAACGTATTTGAAATCAGCGTCTTCGAAAACCAAGATTTCGATACGCATATCGATTTTTTGTCAAAATATTCCCCTTTCCCCAAAATAGTCACCCCCTCCCCCTTGAACTGAATGAAAATTTTTGACTAATCTGGATTCAGAAACATTGGAAAATATTATCCAGCAATTTAAATCGCGATTACGGGATGGAAAAAGTTGTATTACTAAGTTCACTTTCTAAATAGTAGAAATTGGGCGAAATGGCAGTCAAAAATGACCCCCCTCACCCCTCCAGGAGGGGGTATTCGGAGTGCCTCTGGGTCTTAATTTATTGTGTTGGACCTGTACTACTCAGACAGCGTATTAAGAACTTCGACCGATAAATATTATTTCGTACAGAATTGAATAATCGTGATTTTTACCCAAAAACGTGCAAAATTGACCCTATTTCAGCATCTTTAGACCCGTCTGTTCACTCAAAGTAGGGGTATGGGAAGTTGTAAAAGATCGATATATATGGTAATCTACCCGTAGAGTTCGAAAATCGTAATAAAAATTCGGTTGGAGGGTCGTCAAGGGGTGCAAAATTGAAAAAATGTCATTTTTAGGTAGTTTTGAGGGAAAATGCGAAAACACGAGTTGAGAAATCTCAAATTTGAGGCACTTCTCTCCCTCGGATTTTGAAAGTAATGACATTTTTGAACTCAGCGGAATTCAATCATATGGAAATGACACCAAAACTGGACCGATAGCCCAATTTCAAAAAGTGGGGGGCTGAACCCCCCTTTAAACCTCCCCCCAGCCCCTCCTATGGGGTTTGGCGATTGCCTCCCGGTCTCAAAAAATTTCATAGGATGTCCTTGTACACCATACCAAATTTCACAACTCTATCATCTTTTGCCGTTTATGTCCAAAAAAATGCAATCTGCCACTGGACTATAACGCATTCTGGAGTTATGCGTTAATGAAGTTGCCTATCGAATTCGCCGTAAATACACGTCGCGTATTTACGGCAAATCGGTTAGGCAATTTTATTAACGTGATTTCTTCTTCGGCTCTGCGGAATGGTTAAAATAATAAAATTTTAATTCGAGTCGATATAATTATAAATGTGAAGACTTCATTTTCGTCAATTTTATTGAAAACGTAGATGATTTTTTCAAAAATTTATATAAATTGTGGGGGGGGGGGGCTTGGAACATGATTTTTCCAAAAATCTCATTCTTGATCAAAGGTTCTGAAAAAAACAACATTTTCATTCTTTTTTTCTCTAAAAATGAATGATTTCTGCAGTTTTGTTTTGAAAATAATTATTGAAAAATTTTTCAAGCCTTTTCTCATTAAAAAAAAAAAATATATAACATCAAAATATCATGAGAAATTTCATAATTTCAAAACAAAAATGCTTTTTCGTTATAGAGGGAGTAAAAGTAAAAGTCTACTTTTACTCCCTCTTACGAATCACTTGAGTGCACAAACTCGCCTTTTACTCCCTCTATAACGAAAAAATCGTATGCAACTCGAGAGATAGATGATTTTCGATGATTTTGAGTTATTTCCCTCGCTTCTCTCGGGCAATAAACCTCAAAATTCGTCGAAAATCACTTATCTTCCCAGTTGCATAATATACTATTTCAAGACCTCTGACTTCTTGGCTAAAAATGCGAGCGAAATTCAACAGATTTTCTTTCTAAAAAAGACCGAATTGAGAAATATCAACTTGTTTTTCTTATTTTTGACAATTTTTTGTACATTTTGGAACTTTTAGAAGCTGCGATGCCATAATATATGATTCAATTTAGAGATGGAAAAAAGTATGGAAATTAGACTCTTATTCTCTCGATAAAATAACCAACTTGACCTTCCCCTCGTGTTTTTTCAATTTTCTCGAGTAACCCGACGATTACCTCTCCGTTTACCTTCAATTCTCCCCAAATTAGATCTTTTTTTCCATCGTAACCAATTCGATTACACCATTTAAAAGAACATAATCGAGGAGTAATTTCATCCAGGGCACCGGGAAACGACTCGAGTCGAGGGAAAAATCACGACGCGAACGCAAATAAAAGAACATTACGAAACTCCATTTACGTAGCTTGCCTCCGGATCAAGCAACGACACATCCAACTCCACGTTCCATTTACCAATTAGGCACTAATTAATTTGCACAAAATTGCGAACGCAGGCAGCCATGGCTGTAGATCGAGTAACGTTAACTATCTGCTATGTATTGGGAAAAGGTTGTACGACCACAAGGATATTGCTTTTTTGTGCTGTTTACTGGCAGGGTACGAACAAAAACGAGCCACATACTGTTTACGTTAACGTCAGTATGAGGAATCAATGGCTGCGAAGGAGGATAGTAAAGGAACGATACGGAGATGGGGCGGATTAGAGGAGAGAAAATCAAGAAATGGTAATATAGTATCCAGCTATCCACCGAGCATCGGTTCGTAATTCGGTTAGCTTCGGTATTTTATTTGAAGAGAGTTTTTTTTTCCTCCTCTTCGTTTCGCTGCGGTAAAAGAGTATTCTTCTTCTTTATTTCGCTGGCTCTGTCGGTCGTTTTTCGACGATGGCGCGGCGGTGTTTTTGGAAAATCAGTAAACATTAGTTCTCGCCGACCAAGTAAGTGGAAAATTCGTTTTAATAGAATTAAGCGCGGCAAAGGTTTTAGAGTTCGTTCGGCGTGGCGGTTCGGTGTCTTTCTTGCCCTTCTTTGTGCTGTGTATCGAAAGCGCGTGTTTTGAATTTTAAGAGTTTAACTAAGTCATATTATGGTTTTACGTAGTGGAAAAAAATGTTACCGATGCGTATTAAGCCGGAGCTGATCGGATGAGGTCGGAGAAGGGCTCGAGGGGTACCAATGCAGACGTGAAAAGATCTTTACCGTCGTTTTAAATTGGTATATATTTATGAGCTGGGGTTTTGCGAGATATTCTTTTCCCTTCTTTTTTTTCGGTGCCCTGTAAAGACATTCCGACGATCTTTTAAAATCATTTATTCGTTTCGATGGTCAACGATATGTAGGTATAGACGACGATACCTTTTTTAGATGAGGTTTTTTCTCCCTCTAGAGGTGAAAATTTGGTAAAAATTCTCGGCGTGTTTGGGATATCGAAACGGTCGCGCATCGGTATAAAAATGTATCGCGATAGATAAAAAAAAGAAGGAGAAAAGAGTAGAAGAGGCTTCGGTACGTATTCGTATTCAGGAGTTCTCCATTACGCGGCGTCAAGGAGAGAGAGATTATGGTTCGAAAATGAGAACACGTAGTCGCGATCGAGGCTTTTTTTTCCTTTTTATCGAAGGTATGGAAGGATACTGATGCGTATTTTTGGTAGGCGGTAATTTCGTATTATGTACGATAAAAGAATGGGCTCGTGGAGAGGTGAAAATGGTCATTTTAAAAACACGTTCGAAGTCGTATTAAGGTTCCCAGTTGGGAGAAAAAACGTGTGACCTGTGGTTCGTATTTGCTTATAGGTTCGAGAAAAGCGAAAAGTGAGAGGAGGGATTTGAAGTACGAATGTATGGGGAAATACCGACGCAGTTGTTAAGACCTTCGATGTGATCTAGTACCGGAAAATTTTCTTTTGACCGGAACGCGGAAGTGTTTTTAAAAATGCGTCTCTTTATAAAAACCTTTTTAAATATTTGATAAAATTTTTCAATTTCCTCGGCTGGTCGGTGCAGTCGATAATCGTTTTTTTTACTCTGGATGGTGTCGTCAGAGTGTCGTCGTGAATTGGGTATAAATTTCATTGCGTCGTAGGATGCTGCGAATAAAGTAAGTTGAAGGTATCTGTTTCGAATTCAGATGGAATTTTATATCAGTGCGGAACGAGTTGTTGGTTGGGTTTTAAAAATACATAGGGAACGAAGTGTGAAGAGAACTACTGAGACATAAATAATGTAAAAACTTGAAACACGAGTGTTTTAATAGCGGACTGCATAATATTAATTGATATTTCTACTTGGGAACAATTAAAACGTATCTTTATCTTTAAAACTGACTGATTTTTTATTCAATTTCTCGAGTATTTCCAGACCAGGAAGCACTGAGAACAAGTATTTTACGAAACGAAGGCAAAAATATCACTGGGAAGATTTTTTACCACGGTATTTCAAAAAAGATTAATTTTTGGTGCACAGAACATTTATTTTTCTATTGAAATTTATTTTTGAAAATCTCTGGCGATGGTTAAGGAATTACCAATTATAAGACTCAAATTGTATTTCTAGACAAATTTATTTCGAAAAATTCATAAAATTCAAACTAGTAGATATTTCCAATCCAAATGGACCGAACAGAACCAAAAAACAAATCAGCTCATCTTTGGATTCTAAACAATGCGTGGTACAAATTTCATCCCTGGGTACAAGTACCAATTTTCAAAATTCATCTCATGATTTTTTTGAACATTTGGAGCTGCTATGTCAGGTCTCAATCGTACAAAAAAAGACTTTCGCGCGAAATTCCTGTTAAAATTGATTTTATGATTGATTCTTGTACTGGACACTAAAACAAAGAAATTAAGCCTGTATGCCCTTTTTCCCCCTCTCCCTTTCCCCAGGGTCCACCCCCCCCCCCAGCATTTCAAACGCTTGTATTGCCTTATCTATGGGTCGTAATGAAAAAATTTTCAATCAAAAGTTGTTCCTCAGCACCTAATGTATTTTTTCATTTCTTATCAAAATCCATTTTGGAGCAACTCCTGCCCCCCCCCCCCCCCAAAATTTGAAAATAAAACAATTTTCAGAAAAGTTCAAAATCACGTTTTCTTCATTTTAATCAAAAAGTTTCAGAGACACGGCAAAATTTGTTATCACAAAAAGTATTCAGAATTGAATTTCCTTTCCAATGAGCTTTATCACGACCATTTTTAGGATCTCTCCCCCTCCCCCTTATCTCAAAAGTTGGACCCATGGAAAAAAATTAACAATTTTTGTTCTTCGATACCTAATGCATAATTTCATTTATTATCGGAATTCATTTTGGAGCAAATTTTGTTCATGGGTTCAACTTTTGTGAAAATGAGGAAGGGGGAGAGGTCCACTCTGTCGGGAAAAGTAGGTGAAAATAGTCGTGATAGAGCTCATTGGAAAGGAAATTCAATTCTGAATACTTTTTGTGATTACAAATTTTGTCGTATCTCCGAAACTATTTGTTTAAAATGAAGAAAACGTGATTTTGAGATTTTCTCAAAAACATGTTTTGTTTCCAAATTTGGGGAGCAGGAGTTGCTCCAAAATGGATTTTGATGAGAAATGGAAATGTACATTAGGTGCTGAGGAACAACTTTTGTTTGAAAATTTTTTCATTGCGACCCATAAATAAGGCGATACACACGTTTGAAATGTTGGGTGGTGGACCCTAGGGAAAGGGGGAGGGGATAAAAAGGGCATACGGGCTTAATTTCTTTGTTTTAGTGTCCAGAACAAGAATCAATCATAAAATCAATTTTAACAGGAATATCGCGCGGATGTACGATTGCGACCTGACTATGCGATGAATTTGGGATGAATTTTCATTGCCAAAATCATCGCGCGTATTTTCCGAGTTTTTCAGGCTGAGATGATCATTGGAATAAATTTTCATCCCGGAAAAATCATCCCACGATCTTTCCGAGCATTTGTTGCTGCGATTATTTGGAGACGAATTTTTATCGCAGAAATCGTCGCACGTTTTTTTCGAATATTTGGTGGTGGGATGATTATTTGAATGAATTTTCATCCCAAAAAAAATAATTTCGCGAATATTCCGAGCATTTGTGACTGCGATGAATTTGGGATGAATGTTCATCGCAGCAATCATCGCACGTTTTTTCGAGTTTTTGGCGATGTGATGATCGTTGTACTTGATGAATATTCATTTCAAAAAATCATCTCACGAGTCTTCCGGGCATTTGTGACTGCGATTAATTTGGGATGAATTTTCATCACAGAAATTATCGCATGCTTTTTCCGAGTTTTTGAGGCTGGGATAATAATTATAATAAGTTTTCATCTCAAAAAAATAATCCCACGATCTTTCTGAACATTTGAGACGTCGATTAATTGCGGATGAATTTTCATCGTAGAAAACATCCCTTGTTTTTTTCGACTTTTTGAGGCTAGGATAAATAATTTGAATGATTTCCATTTCAAAAAAAATCATCTTACGATTCTTCCGGGCATTTGTGACTGCGATTAATTCAGGGTGAATTTTCGTCGCAGAAATCATCCCTCGTTTTTTCGACTTTTTGAGGCAGGGACAAGGTAAATAGATACTACGTATATAGGTAGTCTAGATCGGTGAGTTTGTGTGCTAGTGTGAATGTTTTGACGTCACTGGTTGAAAAATTTTATCACTACACTATAGACACTGGACCTGGTGCAGGTTATAATCACTACATTTGATTTACGTAATGTAAAAACTAGAGAAGCATTGACCTCGCGGAGCATGCGCAGACATATTTCAACCACTGACGTCACTATCCCTGCACTTTCCTCAGCTCCCGGGTGTGTACAACAACGATCTAGACTACCTATATACGTAGTATCTATTTACCTTGGGCAGGGATAAATATTTTAATGATTTTCCATCACAAAAAATTCATTCGCGAATATTCCGAGCATTTGTGACTGCGATGAATTTGGGATGAATTTTCATCGCAGAAATCATCTTGTGTTTTTCCTAGTTTTTGAGGCTTGGATGATCACTGTAATCAATTTTCATGGAAGAAATTATTCCGCATTTTTTTCGAGTTTTTGAGACTTGAATGATCATTGGAATAAATTCTTCATTTATATACTCATTCAAGCCTCAAAAAGTCGGAGAAACGCGGGATGATTTCTACGATGAAAATTCATCCCTGTTGCAAATGCTCGGAAAAATTGAGGGATGAATTTCGATAATCAACTCGAGCTGCTAACAATCTGGTCCTGCCTCCTTTCAAATAGATCAACGGAAATTCCTCATTTGACGCCAATTTCAGTTTAGAAAATTTGAAATCTGGTTAAAGACACGTTTCGGGCGTTGGTACAGAAAATTGGAAATAGAAACAGAAACCTGAAAATATGTACCGGAGAATTCAACATTTCGCTGCAAAATCTACGAGCAAAATTATGAAAAATTATGAAATATGAATTCGAAGAGTCAAAAGTAAGAAAGGGCCGTATTTTTACTAATTTTACAGGAGAAAGGTACGATTTTCAAGAATATTACGTTTTTCTAAAAAACAATCATTTTTATATTTTCAAAAATTCGATAAAAATCGTAAAATCAACTGAGCAGTTAAAATTTTGGTTTTGGAGTTTGAAACTTGAATTTAAAAATATTTCAAATGGAGAGGGGACCCCATGCGGTTCTTTTGTTGAAATGAATGTTTCCAACTTTCAAGTTTTTAATTTTTAACGAATGTGAATTTTTCTAAATTTAAAAAGTTGAAATTTGATGACAATTTTTTTTCTTACAAAAACACTTGAAAGACTGAAAAATTGGGAAGAAAATATTTTTCAATATTTGAGGCGTTCTGTATAAAAAAAGGTTCAACATTGCTACAAAAAATCGTTTTCGAAATTATTTGTGACAATGTCGGCCCATTTTCATATGCTTAGAAGATCTTATTTATGAATAAGAACCACCCCACTCCACTTCCTGAATTTTCAATTTTTGGATCGAAACTCCACCAAAAACACTTCTCCAAAAAATCAGCATCATTTCTTACACTTTTTTCATCGTGAAACACACGAACACGAAACACAATACCAAAATAAACAATTCGGGTCTACACACTTCTGGCGTAATATTTCACAAGAAATTTTCTTCTGCATCGAAAACTCCGAAACAATTTATTTCTTTCGCTTTCATTAACAATACGGATTTTTCAAGTGTTAGATAAATACAAATTAGTTATATCGAAAGCCTCTTTCGTTGCTTAATTCCGAACTCCGGCTTTATCCCGAATTCATCTCGCGCCATCTGCACGATTTTTCATTACGTGATTCCTCGTCCATATTTTAATTTTTTCCTCTTTCAAATTCTGATGCAAATCAACTGCCTTTCTTCTGTATACCAATCTTCCTGCGTTGAATTTAATTACGACTCTCAATCGCAAAGGGACGTATCGATATCGCAAACGACGATGAATATCTGGCAAAGAGGAAGGGAAAACAGCCAGTTGTAACACCGAATGCGGATGTTTTCTCCAACAATACGCGAGTACGACAACTTCATTTAGTTTTTTTTTTCAAGACGAAAAACCTGACGTATCATTATCAACAATTGCACAACATTATTTCAATTATAACTTCTTCGAAGAAAATTACGCTTAAAGGAAACTTGTATCTAAGTACAACGTGTAAGATTAATTAATCGAATATACGTAAAACTGCATTCGAGCAGACAGCAACCGCGAATTCTGTACAGTCGCGTCATCGGCGTGTGAAAACTTCTTTAGTACGACATTATTAGGTAAAAGTCTGATGGAAGATAGATGGAGCAGGTAAAAGGTACGTACATCAAGCGTGAAGAAGCGTAAAAAACCACCCTACCGAGAACGCTTGGTATTAGCTTCGCCAAAACTTGATCAACTTGCCACTTTGCCTCGTCTCAGCATCTTCACAGGAACATCGAGATGTAAAAACTTGACGAAATGTTAATCAAGTTTCAAGTTAACCAGACAAAAGGAAAATTTCAAAGGTGTTCGAGGTACCTTGCGCAACGATTTCATCGACTATTTCCTCGAAGGTTAAATTTTCAACTGAATTGTAAATTTTCAGCAATATTATTTTTCTGTTGCTGCATTTAAATTAATTTTTCAACATTTTCAACATAGAAACTCTTAATTTACAGGCACATATCCAGTGGAGGTGTTTTTAATAATACAGTCATTTTTCACAAAGTGAATCTTTTTTTTAAAAATAAGACTCCGAAAATTTCAGCTCCCTACATCAATTGAAGACTTAGCATTGAATACCTTTTTTTCTCTCACCCACGAATAAATTTACACGGAATATGCATCAGGTACAAAAATAAAAAATGGTGCGAACGACTGAATCTTTCCTATTCAACTCATGCAAATCTTCAGTTACCATGCAACTCGATTTTTTTCCAAATCCATATTAAGTATTTTCAAAATTTTTTCAACTCTGAAGAGTATACCTAATGTAATCTTCTCTTTTCTCAAAATTTTTTCAACTCAGGTATCTTATTCGGCGTTTCCGAAAATCTAACCAGACATGACCCCCTGCTGTTTATTGACAGGTGAACAATAGGCCCGATAATAACCGAAAATCTAACCAAGCGGAGTCGAGGTTCATTTTAATGAACGAAATGTTCCAACGTTCTACGTTACGTTTCAGACGTTTGGCTCACGGTCAGTACATTAGTTTTTTTCTGGGAAATTACCAAAAATCAAAAAAATCTATAACCAAACTCCAAACCATTTTTTGGGCTAAATTTTTCATTGTCTTGAATTAGAAAATTAAGTGTTTAGAGGGAAGTATTCGAACCCGGAGAATTTATTGACGAGGTTAGTTTTTCCACAGCCGGTCATTGATTTTGAAAAAATGGCTATTTTTGGCTGACTTCTTGACCAATTTCTAGAAAATAGAAAAAAATCACAAAAAGGGCTGTTTTCGACTGAGACTTTGCTGATTATTATTATGAATCTGATGTTCGTTTTACACGATCGCCGCTCGATTGTTCAGAATTATTGTGTTTTTATAGCGAAAATGGGCCATATCTTGAGATGGAAAGTCCAACGCGAAAATTGAACCCCAGATTCATAATCAGCGACCTCAAATTAGTCTTCGGGGTGTCCACCATATTTCAGAGATAATTTTTCCTGACTTTTCCAGGTTTTCCAGACCTTTTAAATTTTCCTTTTCAGCCTCAGAAATTCTAAATATGGAGGTACATCGAAATTATTCAGCACAAGGAGGAAAACAGTTTTCCCACTGATTACTCTAATTTTCCACTGATACGTAGTCACAGACCATGTTCAGAACTGATTCATTCTTTCAGTGACTCGTTCGTTTTGCTTCTGGTTAGATTTTCGGCCATTTTTCCCCCGTCGGTTAGATTTTCGGCTATTTTACATCATTAATCATGAGAACAATAGAACAATAGCTGGTTAGATTTTCGGTTACGCCCATCTTATTCTCTTCATATTTTGTAACTCCAATGAAATTTTTTCTCAACTCGGTAATTTCTTCCTCAAAATCTTTTCTCAGGTCTAAAATTTTTCCAACTTTTGTATTTTTTCCTAAGATACATATTTTCCAACTCTAAAAATTTTCCTCAAAATTTTAATTTCCATTCCAATAAACTTTTTTCTCAATTCAAAAACTTCTTCCACAAAATTTTTTTCTGCTTCAAGATTTTTTCAAAAATTTTCCATTTACCTGCTAAGAAATATTTTAACCGTGAAATTTTTCCATTTACTGAAATTTTTTCTCAACTGCTAAAACTGTTAATTCTAAAATTCCATTCTTTAACCTTAAAACTTTTTAAAAATTGAAATTTTCTTTAATTTTTCATATTGAGGCTCGAAATTTTCATTTTTCAACTCCAATAAAAAATTTTCTCAATTGCCAACTCTAAAATTTCATTCTTTGATCTTAAAATTTTAAAAATGTTAAAATTTTTCCAACTTAGATTTCTTCAAAAAAAATTTATCCTAAAAATTTTAAGACTAGAAAAATATACTTATATTTAAAAAAATGAGAGGTTTAAAAAACAAAATATAAAATTGAAAACAATTTTTGAGAAAAAATTTTAGAATTGAAATTTTTTATCAGAATTGAAGTTGAAATTTGCTAAGCATACACTTTTGAAATACGTAGGTACCATTTCAACGCGTTGGGAATTGCTTTTTCGATGTTATCGCGGTTCGAAAATTGACACGCGAATGACAAAAAAATTGATTAAAAATTTTAGAGTTAAGAAAAAATTTCAAGAGTTTCAAATTATCTTGAGAAAAGATACCAAAGTTGAAAAAAATTTGAAAAAAAGTTTTAGGAAGAAATTTCAAAGAAGACTTAATTTCATTATTGAGTTGAAAAATATACCAAGAAAAAGATTTCAAGTTTTCAACGTTGAAAGACTGGAGTTGAAAACAATTCCGGAAAAAGAGAAAAAAATTTATTGAAGTTGAAAAATGTTTAAAAATAATAAAGAATTAGAAAAAATCGAGTTGTATGATAATTGAAGACTCGCATGAGTCAAACAGGAAAGATTCAGTCGTTCGCACCATTTTTTTTTTTTTTATTCCCGCATATTCCGTGTAATTTTAGTCGTGGGTATTTAATGAGGGGTAACATGCCGAAAACGAAAAAATAATGCAAAGTTTTTAAATACTTACTACTTTAAGATCTGAAAACATGACTTAGCTTTGATTTTTAGTAATGAACTTTGGATCTGAGGAATCATTTCAAGGGAAGTTCAAAGGGGCCCGAAAATGGGTAAAAATGGATCAATTGTACTATTTGAGACTATCTTGAACCTCAAGTCCTAAGTTCATCTCTAAAAATATAAAATTTGAGTCATATTTTTAGATTTTCAAGTAGGTAAGTAAAAGGTATTTGGAATTTTTTTTTATCATTTTCCCATTTTTTTGTTTAAATTTTGAGAACCTCATTTCCAAAGGGAAATAAACCACCCTATTCAAAATCATCAAATATTACATTAAAATACATTTTCATACACCATTCACTTGTTTTCCTCGTTTCAACCTTTTTCGACGTCCTTTTTAGATAGGTCAAAAATCTATTTTTATAGCTTGTTATAACGAAAAAAAAAAATCAAAATAGAGAAAACCCCTCGTCGACTTTTTCCTTTCAGTTTTCTTACAGTCGTGTTATACGTGTCCTATGAGTACGTTCTTAGGTAGGGTACATCCAATCTCGACGTGTCATTTCCGCTTATTCGATTTTCCGTTAGAACAATTCAACTTAGTGAGCCTACTTTCTTCGTTATTTCGACGACTAAAAAAAGAAAAGAAAAAGGAGACGAAGATGATGATGAAAAAAAAAACGAGACGAAAAAATTCTTCAAAACTGATTCATCTCGTCGCCAATTATTTTTATCCATGCGCCTATATCGTCCCGACGCGTCATATGCTTCGTTCAAAAGTCGACGAAGCGAGAAAGAGGAGAAAGCAGGAAAGAAAAAAACAACAGGAGAAAAATAGATGATACAATTGCGACGACTTCTCGAACATGTAACTTTATGGAGGAAAAAACACTCCAGTCGGTAATTAGATTTTTGATTTTTTTCTTCCATTTTGCTCTTCCTCGTCTGAATTTTCGACAATATTTTCACCTGACCGAAGTCAATTTCCGGCTGGTTCCCTTGGATGTTGTAAAATCGTCGTATTCGGCAGAGTCGAGGTAAAAATACCAAAAAAGTCGTATTCTTATAATGGAGAAGTCTATACGATAATCAAATACGTCGTCGCGAGACCTGCGAGATTGCATTGAGTATAGATCATGTTTTTGGTGGAAGCATTTGAAAAAATTAAATTTTCAAAAATTCTATATTTTTGGTCACTTTATCGATCATAAGAAATGTAAATTCAATTAAAGTCAGAGCCGGAGTGCAAAATTTTTAAGGACCCCCCTTTTTTGTCTGCAAAAAATTCAAAATGAAATTTTCAACTTTTCTCCTTGTTTTGAAAATACTGAAATTTGTACTCAGTTTTTCATTCAATAATTCTGAATAATTTCCAATTTTGGGATTTTTTTGCCATGTTAGTAAAATTGAATCAAATTTCACTCCAAATTCGACAAATTTAATCTCAAATTTCGTCATTTTTTCATATCACAGCTGAAATTTTCGACCAATTTTTAAAAAATCTAAAAAACTCTCAATTTTTAAAAAATCCGAAAAATTTTCTATTTTTTTAGAAAATTCGAAAAGTTTTCTATTTTTTTTAGAAAATTTGAAAAATTTTCTATTTTTTTAGAAAATTTGAAAAAATTTCTATTTTTTTAGAAAATCTGAAAAATTTTCTATTTTTTTAGAAAATTGATTACAAATTTTTTTATTTTTGTCAAATTGGTGGAACTTTTTGACGATGGCTTAAATTATTAAAAAAATTTATAAGTTCAGAAGCTTTAATGTTGTTCAATGCTCTTGCGAGGTTCCAGAATGTTTTTTTTTTCAAAAATGCAAGCTTGGCACCTCTTGCACCCTCCTCTCACCAGTCCTGAATGAAATTATCGGGAATCATAATGACTCAAATGGTAAAAATTTACTGAAAAGGCCCAATAATTGTATCGAAATCCATTTTCACTTCGTTAATAATCTTAAGATAGATTGGAAGCCAGGTTGACTGTAATGGAGCATACATGTTTATCTATTAGTACCCAACAAAATCTCTTAATACATCGTGAATGATCTTTTTAAACTTGCCAGATTTTCTACAAACTATTTGGTCTACATAGCACTTTATAGCTTTGGTGAAAGGTTCACTCTCGTCTCTAATACATATAAAAGAACCCAGATCCGAGGAAATTTTAGGTTGCACGTATAACCACGTCGTAAATAGTATTTAACGGGAAAGTATACCTATTTACCTACTTATAATGCAGCTTATCTCGCAAAGAATAGGATTCATTAGCCTACGACGAAGACATCAGCGGTTTACGGAAGAACCAGGCACAAGCATAGCGAAGTGATTTGATGAAGGAGGAGCGACGATGCGATGCAGGTGTTAAAATACTACATGAAATACCAGCGGATGAGATTTTTCTTCCTTATTGTTAACCGAAGAAAATTTTAATGTGCCAGGTTTTCTCGCGGGATTTAGGAGAAAGGCTTAGCTCGAGATTATTAAGGATTAATACGAACGAAAGTTGCGTTAGAGAAGCAGGTTTTCAGTGTGTTCGATGGTGGAATCGTTCGCATTCGTGTAAGGTAGCTTGGGTATAAAAAAAAAGATGGAAAAGGTAATGGGAGATTTTCGTGGAATTAAATGGTTCAAAATGGAAGAGTTATGTGTTGGTGTGGATTCTCCTATGAGTTGATTAGAATTAACCGGGATAATTTTTGGTGTTTTTGAATTTAAATTTGAAATTTTTGATTTGATGATTTGATTATTAAGGACAATCCATGTCAATTCGATCACTTTTCGAACTTGGGTATTCAGATTTTTCTCAAAATTTTTTATTAGGTTTTCACGTCTCAAAGATCAGAAAACCACACTCAGTTTAGTTCCAGCTTCTCTAGGGACTCCGAGAGAGGCCTTGTTGTTTTTTGTCATTTTAGTGAATTTTTATAAAAATACTCAAATTTGATGTCTCGTATCACAAACCTGGCGATACTTGGAGAAATTTAGCTCAAGGTGTTACAAATAGGATTTAAAGAAGACTCAAAATCGTTTATAATCAATTTTCCAAGTTTAAAGTTGAGTTTTTCAGTAAAAAGCTCGATTTTTAGTGATTTCTACAAAAAGATTCGGGAATATTATTTAAAAATCGAAAAAAATCATACTCCCGCAGTTTCGTAAAAGTATTCAAATATGAATATGGTGATATTCTCAATGGAATCTTGACCCTTCAAAGCCCAAAATTTAGGCAAAATTCAAAAAAAAATTAATTTATACGTGACGTATTGTTTCTTACATTTTTTGAGGCACAGAATTCGAATATCAACTTGGTTGTTGGAGTTGACTTCTCTAATGTCCCTCTCGAGAGTTCAACTTTGGCCCAAAAAGTAAAAAAATGTAAAAACTCGAGGAACTTATCGTTTATTACTTACCTACATTCTCGATGAAAGTGAAACTGAGCTGAAAATTGAATTATTTTTTGGTTTAGATCCTTTACCATCCCTCCCTCCTCTCCTCCCTCCCTCCCTCCTTCCCTCCTATACGTTTTTTGAGTCACTGAGTCCAAGCATAGATTTTTCTTTTTGGTACGATTTATTTCCATGATGGTTTTTTTGATCCACGTCCATGATTTTTGAAAAAATGGACACATTTCCATCGTTTGAATGACTTGAAAATTGTTGAAATGAGATCGAAATTTCCAGAAATATTAAAATATTATTTTAATTATTGTAAAAAAATTTTAAAAATACCAAAAAAATGGTTTAAATTGTTGAGAAACTCGTTATAAATGTTTTTAAAATATCAAATTATTGGTAAAATAATTTCAAATGTTGAAATCGTTGAATTTATTGCAAAAATCGTATGATATATCAACAAATTTTTAAATCGCTTGATCAAAATGGTATAAAAATCATTGAAAAATTTGAATTTTCTTTTAAAATGTACATTGAATTCGGTTATATGTAGTAAGAAACTAATAGAAAATCTTGGGAACATAAAAAAATGGGCAAGTTTTGCTTTATAGCAAAAGTTTTTAAATTATGGATATGTTTTTAAAATTACTTTTTATTAAAATGTCAGATATATCATTCTATATATCCATTCAGATTATTTCAGTTGATGAATTTTTTTTTTAATATTAAATGTTTAGGCATTTTTTTATCTTCAGTAATTTTTGTTTTCAAAAATCACAACTTTTGGCAGTTTTGACAAAATTTTCCGAGATCTTCTCTCCGATGCACCAAAATAACTCAAATTCGTTTGTGAACATTTTCAGACCCCCTTCCCTCCCGCGCGAAATAACTTTAATAACTTGAAATTATTACAAAAAAAATTCAAATTAAAGGCAACATTTTAAAAAATTTGAAAAATGAAACGAATTATGGCAGAGTATCTGTCTACCAAATTACTAGAAAAAAATTCCTTTTTCGGGACCAAAATTTAAAAAAAATTTTACAATTCATTGTTTGCATATCCTTCTCAAAATAGAATAAAAATATACGTGCTTTGAATTGATAAATTCAACGTAAGCCCCAGCAATATTTTCAGCTCGCTCCGCTAAATAGAAAATCGATGAGGAGAAAGTTTTCGCATTGAATTTCTGATACACGTCAATGATTTTACTCAAGAAATTAATTTATTGAGCTCGAGTGAATCGAGAACGAAAATTTTTGCCAAAAGAGGTCGTCAAAAGAGGCCTACAAAAGCTGAAATTTCATAATTTTTCAATCATTTCAGTATTTATCTTGACTAAATATATTTCCTCGTATTTAAAAACAATTTTTATTAAAATTTTAACCAAATTCATAACTTTTTTACAACTTTCTTTACCTATTAGATGCAGAGTCCATTTGCCAGAGATTTTTTAGCTAAATGAAAAAGCAAGGCAGCATGAAAGAGGACAGGGAGTTGTTAAAAAAAGAAGTCCATACTCGAACTAAACGACCCTAAGTACACCACAAACAACACGGTATACGATATTTTCATTATTAAATAATTAAAATTTTGGTGATGGGGAGGGAAAAAATTGTAGAAGATTTAAACCAAAACATGACTCGATTTTGAGATCAACGAAGTTGAAAATGCAAAAAACGACATAACACTCAAGTTTTTTATTTTTTTTAATTTTTTGAATTAAATTCTCTTGTAGGAGGGATTAGAAGGGCCAGAACCAAAACTTCAATCGATATTCCAACTCAGCCCTTCAAAAAATTAACAAACAATTCATCGCATGTCATTTAGTTTTTTTTTTCAAATTTAGCTCAAAATTTTAGAATGATATGCCCCAACAAAACCAAGATTTCATCAAGAAAATTGCCACGTTCGAATAAAATCATGAAAATGTGATCACAGGATTTTCCTACGTTTTTGAATTAAATTCTGAATTTCGATGTACCAATAAAAATTGAGTTTTTTTTGCTAAAAACTTCAACTTGGAATTTTGAAAAAATTTCATAAACAATTCTGAGTCTCATTTCTATTTTTTTTCTAACTATTTGAGCCAATTTCCTCCTAATATCGTCAGTTTTATATTAAAAGATATCAAATTTAAAAATTTTAATGAAAAATCACAGAGGCAAAAATCCAAACAAATTTCCTTGGATGGCTACAAGAGGACTTGAACCATAAAAACATTGGTTTTCCAACCTTCGGGATGGGAGAACCTTGTAAAAAATTTCGAGTAACATCTAAATATCTACGTTCAAAAATTGGTTGAATTGGCACGAAATAACCGAAAATAAACCTGCTCGGATTTCTGCAAAATTTTGCGTCATTTCTACGGAGAGCTCGATATCGTCTCGATTGAAAAATAAATCCGAAAGTTCCATCATATTTACAATTCGTATTTACACGCGAATTAATCGGATTTTCTCGTCGAAATACGCCTTTCGTTGCGTACTTTTCGCTCCTGTTCCATTGTTACACTCGTCGGACCCGAGTACGGCAGATTATGTATAATGAAAGGACGAATGAAGGAGGCTCACGCGAGACTTCGGGTCGAGAATACAATATACCCGAAGAGAACGAGCGGAGGGCCCGGTGATGGCGGCGACGCAAAAGACGTTGCACGGCTTTTTACATATAAACGGTTGGGAAGTAATTTCGGCGAGAGGTATAAGACAGTTATGTGATAATTTCCTTTTCGTTTGAAATTCGCGCAGCAGTTATACAGTAATATAGTATCACGGTAAGGCACAAAGCTTTTGGCATTTTATTTGAAGTACGTTACAAAGCTATTGTTAAAGTTATGTTAACATTAAGAGAAGAAGACGAAGACGACGGCGAAGAAGACGTGGGTCCGGAATGTTAGCAAAATATAGCTGTAGTGTATACGGGTCTACTCTTCTATACTTTACGTTGCGTTGTATAAGCCCCTCCGACCCTCCGTTCAGCTGGGCGTCGACTTTCAGTGGTAATCAGTACGTATCGCAGTTTGTATGGTAGGCTCGTTGGTGTGAAATATTCGTACATTCATTGGAGAGATGAATAGGTAAAATGGTGGTCGAACGAGGAGAGAGTTACTTGAATGCCAAAATATGTCTTACAAGGGAGAAGGATCTCAATTAGAAGTGAAATTTTGAGTCGAAACAAAAATAAATTGAAAGTAAATCATAAAAGAACCCAATATACAAAATTTTAGAAGCTGAAGTTCATTTTTCGAATTTTGGCAAATTTTTGAAATTTCAAAATTACCTCATCACCTTGCAAAATATGAAAATTTTATCTAATCAACAGAAAAAAAATTGGAATTCAGTACATATCCTATTTTTGATCTCTCAAATCAATTGAAAGTGGTTTCGAGAAGTTTCAGAGCCTTTCAGGGCGTACTCTAAGAAAATTTTGGAGCTGCACAAACATAGTTTCATTGAGAAATTTTTTACGTTTTATTGCTTCCGAGAGTAAATAGGCCATAACTTTTTTTTGGGGGGGGGGGGGAAGCTTGAGCCCTCAGACAAAAAAGAAACACAAAACAAAAATGTTCATTTTCGACCCTCTAAAAAATTTTCTACCATTACCGCTAAGTCATTTTCATTTAACCCTTTCACTTCCAAAAAAAACTATATTCCTTAATAACCTCATCCCCTTCCAAAAAAATTGAAAAAGATTGAAAATTTCATTTCAGATCGACAGTAGGTAAGCCCTCTAAAAAATGAGGAATACAAATTTCTATTGCTTCAAAATAATAATACAGGCATCATAGCGAAATTTCGAAGAAAAAAAGTGACTTTTAGTGACTTTTTTTGAGCAAAAAGTGACCAAAAAGTGACCAAAAAATGATCAAAAAATGACCAAAAAGTAACCAAAAGTAAGTAACCAAAAATTCGATTTTTTCGGGGGAACATTTTTACAGTTTTTTTTTGGGGGAATATTTTTGAAAAATCATTATCAGCATTTAATTTTTTTCTTCAAGAATTTTAAAAAATAGCAATTTTTACGTAAAAATTTGAATTTTTGCTTGAAAATGCGAAAAAAGTGACTTTGGGAGGAAAAAAGTGATATTTAGTGACCTTTGGATGAAAAAAGTGACAAACAACCTGAAAAAAGTGACCTGTTATGATGCCTGAATAATAATTGTTTATGGAAAAGAACAGGGTTCATACCATCATTTCGAGAAAGAATTGTGTGAATTCATCGAGCCCGAACGAAGCGAGGGCGGAAATTTTCTAAAAATGAAGCATCCAAAAGCAGAAATTTCTTGATTTTTTAAAGGAGGCGAAATGTGTATCGGAATTTTTGTAACTGCACAATTTCTTTTTGGAGCTGCACAAAATGTGCGGAGCTACACGTTAGAATACGCCCTGGAGCCTTAAAAAATGTTTGAAACTTTCTAAGCACTGGAAAAAAGCACATAAAAATGCTCCATATGAACTTCAACATCCATAACGGCGGATTAGTCATATTGGTGAACTACTTGATCGATTAAAACACAATTTTCTATAATTCGTAACTCACCGTTCAGATCTATATTTTTAGCAAAAAATTTTTTAGAAAAGATTTAAAAATACGCCGACAACAAACGAATTGAGATAAAAAGTTGAAAATTGGTAGATATGATATTTTTGACCTTCCGAATCGATTGGAAGTGGCGATTATAGGTGCTGTCATTCCAATGAACCATTTTTATGGTTTTTCTCCAGTATTGGAAAATTCTAAAATTTTCTGGAGGCTCTGAAACGTCTTGAAACCGTTTCCAACCGTTTCTGAACGTCGAAAATAGGGTATATACCAAATTTCAGTTTTTTTTATTGATTGGATCAAATTCTTATATTTTGTAGGGCGATGAGGAAATTTCGAAATTTCAAAAATTTGCAAAAATTCGAGAAATGAACTTCAGCACTTGGAATTTTGGGTATGGGGTTATTTTATGAAGTGCATTCGATTTATTTTGGGTTTGGCCCCAACTTCTACTTCCACTTGAGATACTTCCCTTACTAGATGGCTAGATTTTTTTCAATTTTTGTATCCCAACATTATTAGTGAAAAATTGAAAATTTTGAAAAAAAAAAACAACATAAAGGTAAGGTAGCCCATTATCGACTGGTGCCCAATGTCGACCAACTCGTCTATCTCCGTTGCCATGGGCGACAACGAGCCGAAAAAAAATTCATATTCGTCTGTGAAAAACAAGAAAAATGAGACCACTCCGACATCCTGAAAGCCAAAACTCGCAGAAAAGAAAAAATATGATGTGCAAAAAAATTTCAGTCGTTATTTGCACGTCGTGGAATTATTTCTTAAAATTATTGAATTCAATTGTTTCTAGTGTTTTTGTGATTGAGAAAGTCCAAAGTTTCATGAACAATTAATAGATTTTAATTGAATGTGTCACAACAAAAAGGGCATAACTCAGCATATGTCTTTTTTGATGCGACAAGCGATTCATATTCTCTAATGTTTTCTCTATCCCCTGAGCCCCCTCCCACCTTTTTGTTTTACTCGAAGAGTTATGGCGTTTTTAAAATGCGAATTTCGCAATTTCGGTACCTACCTACATTACATGTTTGATTTTCGAGAATTTGCGTAATGTTTAATTTTTTCACTGAGTAGATAATTGTAAAATTGTAAAATTTTAATGAAGTGTTTTTTTAGTTAATTCTCCGTCATAAAATTGAAAAAATAATAAAATTCGTCCAAAATGTATTTTTAGCATTTTTTTGTAACCAAGAAAATGAAAAAAAAGTTGTAATTTTTCAAAGTGCGATATATCCGCTCCCTGAAGAGATAATTTGAAAATTTTTTCACGAAAATGTTCCTTTTTTTATTCTCTCCGACTTTTGTATGAAGATTTTTTTTTAATTTTCACTTCTGGAAAAGTTATTTGTCAGCAAACGTAGAAGGATCGAAATGAAATTTTGTCACAGTAAAAATGACATATAAATCAACCTTTTGTTTTCAATATAGAAAAAAATGGAAAAGATAATATCAAGTGATGGGCGAGCTGTTTTCTTGTAGCAAAAAGATGAAATTTCAAGGTAAAATTTTTTCCCATGCTCAATTCCTTAATTTAGTATTTAAAAAAGTATACTCAAACTTCAATCGCGATTTCCCGAAAACACCATTTTTTCTATATTATGTCCTTTTTGCTGTGACACTTCAATTATTACGACGTTGAATTAAAAAAAATTCACTCACTTTTTTCAAAAGGTGTGCCCCATTATCGACCACCTGTATAATCTTATGTAATCTGTTGTTTTTATGTGATTTCGTTTTTTTTCAATTTTCTCTGCAAATTTTGGCTGTAGCGTTTTTCATTTTGGTCTCAAATTGTTCATCTGTGAAAGAGGAACGCGAAAAAAATGTTTCCCGGTAGATTTCGTTCATAGCGGACAAAATCAATCGATGGTCGAAATTGGGAACCCAAATTTTCAAAATCAATTTTTGACATGTCTCAGAAAAAAAATTCTAAAAAATAATCCATTTTTTTGAATGACCTCGGGACTTTCCAAAATTTTACGGGAATGATGTAGGTATCCATTAAGCCATCAATGACATTTCCAGCCCTTATACTTTTGAAATGGCGAGGCCTCCAAAATAAAGTGGTCGATTATGGGCTACCTTACCCTTATCGTGACAAATCGAACGACACAAAAAAACCGAGAAAACACAAAAATTAAAACAATCGTTGGTAACTTAAAATCAACCCTCACAAATTACCATCCAAATCAAATCGAACTCGCTGGCCTGCTTCCATTTTTATACACCCCTACTTATTCCTCGGTCGAAGAATAAAGATGACCTATATAGTCTGTTTTCGCATCTCCAAACACGCGTCCCTATTTTCTTCTTGGACGACGACAATGAACGCAGCACCGTACCAGCAGTACACTAAAATTAGGAATCACTTCGAATGAGAACGAACAGTCCGAGTGGAAATTATTCGCTAGTAATAGGATAACGAAGGCGGCAAAAGCGCCGCACAAGGAAACAGACAAAGATGGAAAGAGGCGGAAGAACGCGAAGTAGGCAAATGTTTAAGGAATGCCTGGAGTTTATTATTTAACTTTGCCATTAAAGTTTTCCAAGTTGTAAACTACTTCTCGCCCGCGTCCAGATATACGACGAAGCAGTCGGAGAGAGATGGAGAAATGAAGATAGTATACACATAGAAAGAATCTATGCTGGGGATGGCAGAAAGATGGACCAAGGGAGGAGGAATGGCTTTAGCGAGTCTGTTAATCTTTAGTCGTATAGAGCGAGAGGATGGTGGATAAGCTTTTGTGCTTCATGGGTATTATAAGAGTTGATGCGAAGGTATGTAGCTGGTGGATGAATTTTTTTGACTTTACGGTCTTCATCTGGACATAAGTTTGGTAAGAAATTTCAATTTCTTTTGTGATACGTGTCGATAATTTCGAAAAAGTTTGGCTCAGTATCCAATTTCGGTGATTCTGAATTTTATTTTGATTTGCTTTCCTATTTCAGGGATTCTCGGTCATTTAATTTTGATTTGATTTTTCCAGATCATGAAATCCTATTAGTTATGGAGTAAAGTTACTTTTCGAAATTATTCAATCAAATTTTCTTGGAGAGAAAAAAATTTGATGATATTTTTTAATACTTTTCATAATTTTGTCAAACTTCAAAAACATTCAAAAAGATCATAGGGAGTAATTCTTCTTTCAGAATAACATTTCTACATACTTACGATTTTGAAGATTTTCCTTTCAAAGAAAAACTTGCCTTTATAGATAAATTGTCTCCATTATTTTCCAAAATTTCAGCTATAAAATACTTGCCTCTTTCTCTATCAAAATAATTTTAATTGAGAAAACTTTACATCAGAGCAAAAGCTTTTAAATCATGGATATGTTTAAGAGGGGGGGGGGGTCGTTTCAAAGTTTTTGGGTTGGATGCATACAGTAGTAAACAAGTCGTTTTTATACAATGGAAAAATGCGGGAAAAAATTTGGGGCTCCCGGAATCCGAAAAATGTTGAGAAATTTGATTGAATTCACTTTTATTTTCAAGAAATGGGAAATTTAATATTTTTGACTAAAAAATGCATACAGTTCATAAATGATAAAAAATATCATGAAATTTTGAATTTTGTGGAAATCTTTTGGAATTGCATTGAAATAAATCCCTACTCTGATGTAACCCCCTTTCCCACATGCCTCTAGCCTTAGTTGCTGTATATGGCGTTATAATAAAAAAAAAAAAAAAAAAATGAGAAAATAAAAAAACAGTAACATTTTTTCCATGGAAAAAACAGTTTTCACTTAAAGACCCATTTTCTCAGAAACGGCTTGACCCCCTGTAGTATAAGAAATCGGCATGTTAGCAAAATAAGTTTATAAACATAAGAATGAAACGATTTGAGCGATGGCACTAACCATCGATCGATTGATCGTGAAGGAATGCAACAAATAAAAACGTAAATATTAAATAAGTTAGCCGTAAGCATAAAAATAATGTAAATAATCTAAACGTAAAATACGACTATATAATAAACATTAGATATTAAGGCATTCAGTCATTCATTAACTAAGCTGTTAACTTGTTTCAATATTAAATAATCGTGAATTAGTGACCCGCGAGTTATTCATTATATTAATAGAAAGTGCCAAAAATATTATACAACAAGTGACGCCCAACTGGCTTTCACGATTCTATAAATTCAGAACCAATACCAGCCTAGATATCAATCAAGTATCACCAGTGATCTCAACACAAAAACTTCTTGAAGACTGATACCCAGAAGCCAAAAGTGGTCAACTTCAATATTGCAAATTGTCAGGCATCACATACAGAAACATAGCAGTCATGACTAACGACACCAATCCACCTACTCCTGCTCCCAGATATGGTAAAAATGGATACAATCCACCAAAATTTTCCGGAATAGATGAACGATTTTCCTCATACCTAGCAACTTACAAAATTTATGCAAACCTCAACAAATGGAAGGATCAAGATAAATTCGACCATTTTCCAATCTACTTAACAGGATTAGCACTCCAGACATACAAAACCATAAATGTACATACTCAAGATACAACACAAGCAATAGATACCTGGCAGAAATTAATAGATAGGTTCATGTTAGAGTTCGATGGTCCAACCGGATTACTGATGCTAGAACAAAGGCTACAAGAAAGGTATCAAAATGACACTGAAAGTACAAAAGAATATATAAGTGATGTACTTTATTTATGCATACAAGTGAACAAAGACATGCCAGAAAAAGAACAATGCAAGCATATCCTAAAAGGTTTAAGAGAGGACATATATAGAGCCATTATGGTCCATGAAAACGAAAAAATCAGCTACATTAAGCAGATTATTGAACGATATGAAGTTGGTAAGATGAGAATTGACCAGAAGAAGGATAAACAAACCATAAAAAGCTTACAAGAAACCATTGTTAGACTACAAGGACAGATTAAAAACATGGAAGAAACTAAACAAGTCAATAAAGAAGACACTTAATAGTACCAGGTAGAAAAACTTGAAAATTTTTTGTATAATTAAATTAGAAATTATTAACAAAAAATCCAAAAAATATAATTATAAGGAAAGAAAAATTTAAAAAAAAATGAGACGCAGCCAGGGATACCCGACCATATGCCGGGAAATTTTTTTTTCGTTTTTTTGGCTCTTTAAGTAGTACAGACTTGTACCTTTCGAATAGCGCAAACCGCATTAAAAAAGGTTGAGAAATGAATTTTCTATGATTTTTCAAAGTTTGTCGAAAAATGATTTTCAAAAATCAAAGTTTTGAGAAAAACACAAAACAAAATTTGGAACTGTTTTCAATGAATAAAAAAAAATTATGTTCTGTAAACGACTTTTCTCATCGGAAATGGTTTATTTACGTCCTCTTACATCACTTTAGGTCATTGACCCCTTCCAGAAGTTGCCGGCATCGAAAATCGAAACCATACCATATGTCGGGAATCATCTTTTTTCAAGAAATAATGACATTTTTGGTACAAAATTTGTTTTTTTAATAATCGTACACCACTGTAGTTCATTAAAACAAACCTGAAATTACGTGCATTGAGAAATGAAATCATAGTGTAAGTCAAACAACTTTACAAACCAAACGGTGAAAATTATGCTTTGAAAATTAGTGTTCAACAAATATCCGGATAATCAAAATGAAGAGTTTCAACGGGAAAAAATTAAATTTTCGATTTCGATAATCGATTCTTCAATTTTGATTTTTCGATTTCGATAATCGATTCTTCAATTTCGATTTTTCGATTTCGATAATCGACCTTTAAATTTTGTGAGGGTTCGTGAAAGAATTCGAAAACTCGAGGAAAAGTTCAACCGTTTTCGGGATGTTTTCGGAGCTGTTCGGCAATTTCCGTGTGATATCCGGATAATCCAAATAGTATATTTTGGTATTTGGATATCCGGATGTGTGTTGACCACTACTACGTTTCAATAATAATGAAAGTTGTAAATTTTAACATATTTTTATAAAATTCCGACATATGGTATGGTTTCAATTTCTCAGAGGCCTTCAGCAAAATTCGGTTTTTAACCAAGAAGATGACACTTTTGGGACCTGAACCCATTCTCATATGAAAGTAGAGGGTTCATAGTATACAAATTGATGAAAAAAAAAATTTCCATATTTTTGGTCATTTTTTCTTAATTTGCGTTTTTCTCGAAATTTACTTTTCCGACATATGGTCGGGTATCCCTGGCTGCGTCTCAAATTAACAAAAATTGGTAAAATTGACAAAAAAAATCTTTGATTAAAAATTAAGATAGGTAAAAAGAAATTAAAAATACTGGGTGTAACCTAATTCCGGCAATGAAGCAATTCTGTCTCAAGATATTAAGCTCATTAAAAGTAGGATATTAGGTTAACCTTTTCAAATGCTTCTGTTATAAAAATAAAATAAACTATAGGAAATTATGAAAGACACATAACGAGGTTATCTTTGAAGAGGGGATCGAAAGTTACCCTTCAGGCACCATGGGAAAGCATTACAGCATTCCCTACAAGGTACTGAGGAGAGTAACAGATAAGAAAGAAACAGCCTATTTGCTGTCAAAAAAAAAATTACTGATGAAAACTAGAATTAAAATTGAGAAAAATTAGGATTATTAAAAACCACTAGCAAAAAGCTAATATGGTTAAATTGAGATTAAAATTACAATGACTAGATTTAAGGAAAGGTGCTCTGGCCAAGCATCCTATATTTTAAGGAAGAATATTATTATGATAAAATATAAACATTAATACTAGAGTTATATAGATAAAAATTAGGTATAATCATCAGTAATCAAGCTAGCTAGAAAAAAAAAGGTGAAAGAAAAATAATGCTTCAATTTTTGGTAGGCATTAAAGCTAACTAAAAAATTGAAGACTATATTGAGAAATAAAATGAATCATTGCACTGGCATAAGGCAATAGATTCCTAAAAATAAAGCCCTCTCTTCCAAAAAAGATGAAAGACCCAACTTTATGCATAATTTACCTATATGAAATCAATCAAGATATAGCCAAAACATACATTTCTTTATTATAAACAACTGAATAGGTATCATTCATATACCATACTGTACATTTTCCATATAAATTTATTCGTGTTGCTTTGATTGCATAAGCATGTTAATTTTTAAGGCAGAAATATTTTAACTATTAGACTTGGTACCCAAATGGATATAAGAGAAAAATAAGCAAATCAAGTTGAAAGTGAAAACGAGGACGTTTTCTTTCAAAAGGGAGAGTATTATGTAGTATAAGAAATCGGCATGTTAGAAAAATAAGTTTATAAACATGAGAATGAAACGATTTGAGCGATAATAAAAACGTAAATATTAAATAAGCTAGCCGTAAGCATAAAAATAATGTAAATAATCTAAACATAAAATACGACTATATAATAAGCATTAGATATTAAGGCATTCAGTCATTCATTAACTAAGCTGTTAACTTGTTTCAATATTAAATAATTGTGAATTAGTGACCCGCGAGTTATTCTTTATATTAATAGAAAGTGCCCAAAATATCATACAACACCCCCCCCCCCCCTCCGAGTTTATCCTTTTACCAGTTATTCAGGGGTATCCCAGTAACATTTTAACGAGAGGGTTTGCGGAATTTCCAACTTTATCACAAAAATTTCATAAAATTACTCTAATCAGTGCTCAATCACAGAAGTAAATGGCACATAAAAATCCAGAAAATTGAAATCTGAAAAATCCTCGTGTTAAATTGAAAAGGAAGCATTTTTGAACATAATAAAACAAACCGGAAGAAAATCGGCCAAGCAGTTCCGGAGAAAATGGGGCAAACGTGGAAAAAAAGGCTTCAAAGTAGGAACATTTGGTTTGATTGTTGAATTTTTCCTCTGACGGTTTCTCATTTATTTTCTCGATAATGTGCTTATATTTACTTGGTTTTCAATTTTTTCCATTACTGTATGCATTTTTTGAAAAAACGATTTTTTCGACCCCAATAACAACCCTCCCCCCTAAAGATGATTTTTTGATTGAAATGACTGTTTTTTTCCTTTTCTAGCATTTTAATGAATTCTATGACATTTCGACATTTTGTTGATTTTGTCATATTTCATTTCAGAAACATTTTGACATTTTGTCAGACTTAAGAAATTAATTGAAGAAGTCAAATCTAACGAAAAATTATAATAGAAAGTCAATTTTTTTCGTCAATTAAACAACACAGCATAATTGCTCATCTTTTTACAATTTTTTGGCAAATTTTATCACTTTCACTACTTTTACTCCCTGTCAGACAGCATGTGAGAAAATACAATTAAAGAGATAAATTTTTTTTCAGAAAATCGAGCGAGGAAATAAGAGTGAATATATTTACTCGTCGTCGAATCCTACGCATACTTACCAACCCTCCCCCCCCAATCGAAATTCTCTTTTTACGATGTTCATCGAGCATAGCTGATATTTTACTGTAATCTTCTGCGGTGTGGTCGACTCCTTCTCCTTCTCCTTCCGCTGGTCTTTGGCTCTACATCCACTTGTACCAAGCTCGCCAAAACGATCCCTTATCTATACACGCCGAATTACAAACCGCTAATATATTTTTACTCTATCCTATCTCCAGTATATTTATACTTTAATTCAATCGACTTCGCATCCGTATATCTTATCGGCGGCTTATCTGGAACGCATTAAGTTACCCTAATCACCTGGAATGCTCCATTGAAATATACCATGTTCATATACCTGGTAGGTAAAATACCTATTTACCATAAGCGCACCCAGAAATTATTTAAGGGAGGGGCTCAGAATTCGGGAAAAATGAGGAGAGGTGATATTTCAATGAAAAAATTCAGTAACTTGTTATTTCAGTGGAGCTGGCGTAGTCAGGATATTTTCAGTAGGTTGATAATTCATAAACGGATTTGAGTTATTTTTCACTGATTTTTCAGTCAAAATTATTGACTTTTTCTGACAAACTGGGAATTGATTGAGAAATCAGTGATTTTTAACCGAAAGATCAGTGAAAAATCATTAATTTTTAAAATAGAAGAATTAAAATTCTGCCCGAGCGAAACGAGGGCGAATTTTTTTTTGAGAAATCATGTTTCAAGAGCAAAAAAATTCACTTTTTTACATTTTAGCAATAAAAAAATCTCTTGTTCGAGCTTAAGGGGAGGCTCAAGCCCCCTGAGCCTCCCTTGGGTGCGCTTATGCCATTTACCCAATTCATCTACCTATGTCGTCGATGGAAAAAAATTTCAGTTTAGATTTTTCTCCACCCCTTCTATAAGTACTCAGTCGAGATCAATTCTTAATTCATTTTAGCGTTTTGGATTCCTTACTTAGAACATGTCCATTCTATAATAAATACTGAACTCTGATTGGCAATAGCCTAACTAAACCCGAATCTAGTTATTCTCGAGGAAGAACGATTTTGTTTCTTGTGGTCTACACTTGCTTTTTTCAAGTTCAAATTTGATTTTCTCAAAAAAATTTCCAAGCACAAATTTTTTTACCTTTTTGTTTTAAAAATTTTTCCAAGTGTTTAAATTTTCCCATTTTTTTAAAATTATCTGTAAGTTCAGTTTAAATTTTCTCACGTTTTTTTCAAGTTTTCAAATTTATAGATTTGAAAAAAATTACAAGTTCATATTTTCTATAGTTTGTTTGTACGTTCGATTATTTTAAATTTCTTATGCTTAATTTCATTTTGAATTCAGAAAAATTTCCCAATTCGACCAACTCCAGTTTCATCGTAAAAATACGTCAAGGTCAAAGACAATAATTGTTATAACTACTATCAAATCATTTTCCTTTGACGCCATTTCATTTTCAGTTAGAAAGAGAGTGATCGTCGAGATGAAAACAACTTTAGAGCTTAAAAAACTTGGAAAAAATATACTGATTTTTTTTGTAAAAAATTTGAAGAGAATTGGAACTTGAAAATATTTTCAAAGGATTGTCAAGCATTCAAGAACTTGGAATTTTTTTTTAAATTTAATCGTCTTCACTTTTTTATTTTCTATTTTTATTAAATGTACCGGTACTACTATTCGTTATGTTTGGGATCAACGCTATAAATTATATTTTTTACGGTCTTCATTTTTTCAGAACATTACCTATTATTTTTCAATTATTTACCTAAATTTGGTAATGCGATAGCATTTTTAGAAATTCTCACGAGCGATACAGGCAAAAATGAGAAATGAAAGATGAATAAAAAGTATTTAGAAAATGATAAATTTTATTCAAAAGTAAATAAATTTTATCCAAAAAAATAAATTTTATTCAACGAAATAACGGGGCACCATTCACAAAATTGATAAAATTCATTCTAAAAAATTAATAATACCTTATTTGTCCCAAAATTTGGTTATTTCGATGCAAATAAATTTTACCAAATTTCGCGATAAATATTATTATTTTTTTAGAATAAATTTTATCAATTTTGTGAGTGGTGTCCCGTTATTATTTTTTGGGGTAAAATTTATCTATTTTTTGTTTTTACAGTGTAAGTATTTATTTGTATAAGAAATAAACACACTGCTTGAAAGAATAACTACACAAACAAAAAGGCTCGATACAATTTACTTCATTTTCAAAATCCTCCTCCCAATCTCTTCTACCAGATTGATAAATGAACGAAGAAAGATTCGTATATTCGTATTACGTATTTTTACCATGGTCAGGGACAGCACAACGTATACGTACAGAGAAGGCTGGCGCGGTTAAAGCATTAATACGGCGAACCGTTTCAATTAATTTGAAACGTATAAGCAGTAAATTTACTTTATATACGAGGCTTTTCTTTTTAAATGGCGTTTTATATGGTGATTTCCGTGATTTTAAAAGATTAACTCGCCGCCCAAAACGTTTGCAAGTTTGCGGCGCGGCAACGGGGCCAAATTTTTAGGCGTTTCATTGATATTGAAAATTTCAGTTTTATATAATTCACATTCGAGTTTTTTTAATCATTTCCTGAGTGAAAATCGAATACTTATCGTAAAATAATGTTCAACTGCGATAATTTTCTCGTATTTCATTCATAATGTGTTTGATCCAGTTATGGAAAGTAAAGAGAGTTCGTTCATTAAAATTTGTATTACAAGGTCGAACACTGTAGGTAATAATTTTAAAGGGATGTTTTCACAGAAATTTTTTTTAAACGAATTCTTGTCTCAAATTTCGGAACAATTTTCAACGGTATTTCAACAATTTTACAAAAATTCAGAAGAAAACTGAAATTCCAAAGGAAGATTTCCTTCCAACCCCCTCTTCATTTTTCGCTCTTATTTTCGCGTCCTTTACTACACAGAATCGAAAAAAATATACACCGATATTTGCGATAAAATCTCTGCTTTTTATTCTTCTCAACAACCTTATGACCTCTGTCAGCTTTTCGCCACCACAGCTCACATTATTTTTTCTACTGCTATAGGTAAACGCACATTATTCGTAATATTGATCAAAATTCATTTTTCCCCCAATCGACAAAGAAAAAGGTAACAAAAAAGAAAAAAATCACCCTGAATCTGAAAGTAAACAGGTACCTAACCTATTCAATCTATACAAAAAATATTTCATAACGGTTCGATAGCCCTTTGGGCTAAGCACCTCTACTTCTACATGTATACGTTTTCACAGAAACGCCGACAAATACTCTTCATGTAGAGAATAAAAAATGACAAAAAAATATTTTCAAAGGGATAGCATTATAGCAAAATTAAATTTTTTCGATTCACCTGCCTACGTGCTGTACTGGTCTACCTTATTTTTCTCTTTTTTTTCGTAGCTCGATGTATGTATAGGTACATTATATAAGTTACTATACTTGCCTCGCTCACTACAAAACCTTGTAATTATTCGGTGCCTGAGATTTTCATAACCTCTTAAGTTGTCAAAAATATTGCACTTCAACACTAGAAAGTTACTTTTTTCAAACTTATACGGGATGTTTCTTACTAGGGTGGACCGTCATAGATATTTTTTCGAAAACTGCAGGTGAGAATCAATAAAAAGTTGTTGGATGCGTCAAAAAAACGCAGTAAAAATTTCGGATCCCTTATTTGATTCCTCGTCATCCAGACAGGACACACTGAGCTAGAATTGAAAAAAAACGTGTGCATAACCTCTTTTGAAGAATTGGTGACCCACCACCAATACAAAAAATTTATATCCATAGGTAATTTTCAATGTAGAATCCGAATTTCAAGTCAGTTTTTGTTTCCAGCCCCCAACGTAACGGGGGCGGTACTGAACTCAAACTTGGGAAAAATTGAATAATATCGAGTTTGTTGTTAAAATCTAGGATTTCTGGTCTAAAAAATACAATTTTGGGTTGTTTCATGGGTTAGACCACTTGGAGGCTTGAGAGGTGAGAACTGAACTCAAATTTAAATTTGAAAAAAATCGAATAATATCAAGTTTGATATCAAAATCTATGTTTTCTGACCCGAAAAATACGATTTTGGGGTTATATTATGTGATTGATACCCTTGAGGGCTTGGGAGATGGAAACTAAACTCAAATTTAAATTTGAGAAAAAATCAAATAATATAAAGTTTTTTTAGTCAGAAAAAAAAAGTTATGTAGTTTTTTAGGTGTTGGACCTGGTACCTAACTGAAATTTGAAAAATAATTGTACTTAGTATTTAGTTTGGTGTTCGAATGTAAAAAATATATGAGACGCAGCCAGGGATACCCGACCATATGTCGGAAAAGTAAATTTCAAGAAAAACGCAAATTAAGAAAAAATGACCAAAAATTTGGAAATTTTTTTTTTATCAATTTGTATACTATGAACCCTCTACTTTCATATGAGAATAGGTTCAGGTCCCAAAAGTGTCATCTTCTTGGTTAAAAAACGAATTTTGCTGAAGGCCTCTGAGAAATTGAAACCATACCATATGTCGGAATTTTATAAAAATATGTTAAAATTTACAACTTTCATTATTGAAACGTAGCAGTGTTCAACAAATATCCGGATATCCAAATACCAAATACTATTTGGATTATCCGGATATCACACGGAAATTGCCGAACAGCTCTGAAAACATCCCGAAAACGGTTGAACTTTTCCGAGAGTTCCTGAATTCTTTCACGAACCCTCACAAAATTTAAAGGTCGATTATCGAAATCGAAAAATCGAAATTGAAAAATCGATTATCGAAATCGAAAAATCGAAATTGAAGAATCGATTATCGAAATTGAAAAATCGAAATTGAAAAATCGATTATCGAAATTGAAAATTCAATTTTTTCCCGTTGAAACTCTTCATTTCGATTATCCGGATATTTGTTGAACACTAATTTTCAAAGCATGATTTTCACCGTTTGGTTTGTAAAGTTGTTTGACTTGCACTATGATTTCATTTCTCAATGCACGTAATTTCAGGTTCGTTTTAATGAACTACAGTGGTGTACGATTATTAAAAAAACAAATTTTGTACCAAAAATGTCATTATTTTCTTGAAAAAATATGATTCCCGACATATGGTATGGTTTCGATTTTCGATGCCGGCAACTTCTGGAAGGGGTCAATGACCTAAAGTGATGTAAGAGGACGTAAATAAACCATTTTCGATGAGAAAAATTGTTTACAGAACATAATTTTTTTTATTCATTGAAAACAGTTCCAAATTTTGTTTTGCGTTTATCTCAAAACTTTGATTTTTGAAAATCATTTTTTGACAAACTTCGAAAAACCATAGAAAATTCATTTCTCAACCCTTTTTAATGCGGTTTGAGTTATTCGAAAGGTATAAGTCTGTACTACTTAAAGAGCCAAAAAAATGAAAGAAAAATTTTCCGACATATGGTCGGGTATCCCTGGCTGCGTCTCATATTCATTTAAAAAAAAATAAAAGTGTTAAGCAGTCTTTGTATTCGCTTTTATCTTTATCTTCACATTTTTTTTCATCTCTGTTTTCTACTTCATCCATAAATTTTTATCCTCTTCTATATCTCCCTCTTCTTCATCTTCGCTTACATACTTTTCTTTCTTTTAATTTTTCTTTGCTTCCACCTCTTCTGGGAGTTTATTTTTCTTACACTTTATTGACTCCATTGAATTTCAGAGAAATGGGTCTGAAAAAACTAGTTGTAAAAAAAATATGAGCATTGATATTTCAAAATGACAAAATCTAAAAAATTTAATACTTCCCACAACCTACCCATGGAAAGAATACAATGCTCAATCATATCCACACTGCGGCAGTTGAGATGTCTAGTAAAATTTAATTATAAATTGATATGTATCCTTAATACATTTTCTTTGGGATATTTTTTTAACCTTTCCACCATCAGTTTATTCGCTGCTATTTATTGCAATTGAATTATTTTGAAATCTAAGTAGGTGGTCCTCATCAATGCCAGTTATTCTAACAGGTTTTTTTTTGGTTCTTCAAAAAAGTATCTTACTGTGTTTCCATCATTAGAATTTCCAAAGTATAATTTGAAAAAATTAGTATGCTTTTTTTTACTTAAGAACTAATCAAAATTAATTGGAAACATGTTACCTGGTTTAGGAATATCTACAATTAAGCTCATTTCCATACAAAATTGGGTTTGGATATTTTTTGGGGTTTTAGTTAAAATTTTATCAATTTTTATATGTCTTGCATACTTCTTTTGCTTGACTGTAGGTAAATATAAGCTATTAAATGTAATAATTATAACATGTGAGGGTTTTTTTTTTTAAAAAGTTGAAGTTACTTACCTATAATATTTATGGTATCCCCAGACTCTCTCATCGCGACAAACCTTCAGGTATTATATGTGGTGAAAGATTTGGGTATTGTACTTATGTTAAAGAAATGAAAATTAAAATATATATATATATTTATGGTATAATAAATGAAAGAAAAATTTAAATGAATTTATCCAAGTACCTATATAAAGGCAAAATACCATACGTAATCAAGTTTATGGGAATCAAAATTCTGAAAACTACTTATATCCGCATCACTCATTCTTAATGGCTTAAAGTTGCTAAAGTAAAACACATTTGTCGCATTTTCTGTCAGCACATTTATTAGGTACTTTTATATCCAACAAATAAAATAATTTCAAAATCAACTTCTATAAGTGTATCACCAAATATAGCAGGTAAGAGTTACAATTTTTCAATTTTCCTTTCCTATAGAAAATAAAACGGTGTTTGGTAACACAAACTAAAGAATATAAAAAAAAAATGATGAATATTAATATCTACTACTTTCCATTTAAAATTCTATCAATCTCTACATACCTAGAAAAATTTACTTTTTTTTTTCTTTTCCTTATCATGATGAGTGGTACAATACTATAGTATTTGGTAATGAGTATGATACTGTCATCAAAGGCCTCACCCTAAAATACCTGCTTACCCATGCTACAACTACCCCTTGGGGGCATCATTTTCTGCAAACTGAATTGTGCATATCACTACATCACTTTCTCACTATAATAAGTCCCAAAATACACTAAAATCAGATTAATGTTAATTAGAGTGCAAAAGCACTCCACGAGAGAGTATTAACAAACCTCACCTTACAATTCAGGGAGCACATGTGTGCCCTCTAATAATCAAAATGCTAGTACAAACTCATATACCCTAAACTACCATCAAACTCCCATTTAAAAACCAACACAGTTTCTAATTCTATTACTTAGCAATCTAGTTTAATCGCATAGCAATTCATCTTTACTCCTTTAACTTCATTTAGTTAAGTTTTTTTTCTACTTAAAAAATAAATGAAGAAATCAATATCTTCATTTTTATTACTCATACCTAATTGATAATGATTTTTGAATATAATTTTATTATTTTTAGAATTAAAATTTTCATTCTGCAAGGCTTAAGAATTCCTATTTGCAATGCAATGTTTGTGAGGTCAGGTTTACTAAAATCAGGTGTTGAATAGGTGATGTTATAGTGATAAACCACCACACCACCAATCTGAATTAATGAGCTGATACCAAAACATAGCCAAATTTTACTATCGAATTCACTACTCCTATTGGTTGAAACTCGACCAGCAACTCTGTTTCAACAGTTGCATAAAAGTTTTCCAGATATCAGCCACTATGCTTTGCAGTTTGCATCACAAATAGGGGAGTGAGGTTTCATTTACATCAAGTATTGCATTCAACACTATATTCAAGTATGCATATAAATCATTGTAGCATGAAAGCATTAAATAGTTCTGATCTCATCTGGTTTCTATGTATTGAGTTGAATCTACAGCTTCAATCTTACAATATTTTGTCCATTTGTCTCACAATAATGCAATATCTGGCATGTCTTCAAGTTTTCTTTTCAACTTATTTATAAATTTGTCATTATAATTATGTTCTCAATATATCTGTAAGCGTGTTTCTACGTGTTCCAACACCGAATTAAATAGCCGGGTATCATTAAATCAATGCAGGATACAATGCATATTTTAGATCACTTTGTGCTGGAGCAGTTTTATTTCTCTCAACAAATTGAGAATAATTATCTTGTTTGTCGAACTTCTATTTTGGAAAAACCTAAATAGCAATTTATATTATATTTCAACCGTGTTAAATCAAAAGCGACAAATTCGGAAGTGCTAAGATTCTAACGTATTTCTCACTGGTAATACAGAATAAGCTTGTGAGAAATTATTGATAGATTATGTTACCAGAGTTCACATTTTTCATACTTATTATCCCTTCTTCAACTGTTTTAGAAGTTATTGTACTTTCAAGTCTGTTTTTTGATGAAATTTTTGATGTCTCTTGGTTGCTTTTAACTCAACACTGTTCATTTATAATCACCATAAACTTCGTGTTTCATTTCTTCTACTACCAATTCAGTTATTTTCAAGAAGTTATTTTCTGGATCCTTGTTGGTAATTATAAAATCAGATCTTTTTCCGGTATTTTCTCATCATAAATGTGCTGCACCATTTTCTAAAATTTTACACCTAAAGTTCACATGTCACCGTATGCACATGGATTTCATATCAGATGTTATGTTTATGTTTTCACTCAAGAAGCATATTAGACATTCTCCAAACTCTTTTTTCTTTTCTTTTTTTGGGGAGGGAGGAAGGGTGCCTCCAATTTCTTCAAAATCACTGCATTAAAGGGCAATATGTTGTAATTTTACATTTCCTGTTCCACTACTGAGACCATATTCGAACTCAGCACTAGAAAATAGATTAGACTCACCTATCAGTGTTGATTACACAGGGAAAAAAACTAAAAAAATACAGGCCTGCGTAATTGGTTTGAAATTTAATAATTAAATTAGGGTAGGTATTGTGCATAAAAAATGAGGATTTGAGAACAAATAAACAGGAATCGCTCGAAAGGATGAAAATCGCCATCACGGTTGTGTCGACGCGACACATTTTCACTCCGAAAAAACTGTGTTTTTCGCTCTTTGCGTAGTAATTTTCAACGAAGACGACGAAAGACGAAATGTTTACGCGGAATATTATTAGGTACCCCATTATTGCATACAACGTTGCGAGCAGCGAAAAACTGTTTTATGGGGTGCTTTTCGCTTAATTTTTCGTTTCCTGGTTTCAACAACGCTATAGTACCACCTTGGATGCTGCGAATAAGAAAGAGAAAGAATGAGAGGGTTGAGTCGTACTGCGCCTTGCTTATGCGGTTATGTACACCGTTTAGCTTGTTTGACTTTAACGGCTTTCAGATACTTTAACATTTCACAGCTATACATATTAGCGAGTTTTTAAGTACCTTTTTTTCTCGTTTCTGCCTTCTGCTTGCTTATACTACTTCTTCGTTCTATGGTGGGTTTTTCGCTCACTTGTTTACCCCACTGCACGAAGGTGGGTGGTGTATTGTGTACCGATGAAGAGCAGGGAGAAGAGAGTTGAATACGACCAACATTGTACGTAAGTGGTTGGCGTTTTAAATCCAATGTGACTTTTTATAGTATTTTACATAGGGTATGCATGGTGGAAACTTAAGCTTTGGCTGGTGTGTGTAAGTTTGGTGCTGGTAACGCGCAGACATTTAATGTTTTCTGGTAACGGGAGACGACTTTTATACCGGAAACGTTTCTCATTTCCTTATTAACGTTATTGCGCGTCGTCGTCGTAGTAGTTTTCTCTCTTTTGTGCTATATTCTTACTTACGTACGTACTATGTACTTAGTTACATGTTGTGGTACGTACGTATATGTATAGCTGTATACATTACATGGATACTTCGGTATAAAAGGGCATCCAGCTTTAAAGTAATCTACTGAAAAATCCCTCCTCTGGCAGCGAGCTGCTACGTAGGTACAGTCAAGTATCACCTCTAGTATGCTATACGGTTACATCTTGGGGCAGATTGGGAGAGATGGAGAGGAACTCTTAGTAGCAATTGAATACCCTTGGCAATCCAAGTCGATTAATTTTTTGCTTTTCTTTTGTTTTTTGGTGAACCGTGTGGTGTGCCTCTTTCGTTTACTGTACCTTTTGACGCTAACCAGGTTCTGTTCTCTTCGTCGTGTCGTCTTGTGACATTTTTTTTTTTTTTTTTGAAAATCCAGGTACGAGGGAAGGGAAGAGATGTAAATTAGCTGCGGAGTGAAGTTATACCTTTACATGGGTTGAATAGTATTTCAACGCGATTAAACGAGCGATGTGAATAATTGTGGTAAATGATCGTTTGACATCTGCCTTTGAGAAAAAATTACGGGTATCCATGGGCGACTTTTTAAATGTTGATAGTTTTTCACGAACGTTTCGTTTAACAAATTGGCTAGATGCTCGAAGTTGGAGTGATTTTTTGTTTAACTACCTGCCTGGTTTTCATCTTTCTTACAGGATTATTCTTTTCTATGAGAGCAAATGGTTGGAGTTGAACGAATTTTTTTTCGAATCTGTTTTGATAACACAAGCCTGAATTTTTTTCAACTTTTTTCTGCGTAATCGAACTGATAGACGATTCTGATCCATTTTTTAGTGCAGAGTTTTTCGCCGAGAAAATATTTTGTTGAAAATTGAAAATTTTTCCATTTTTCGTTATTTTTGCTGAAGGGAGTGACGAAGAAGTTGTGCCTTGAAGTTGAAACGACGTGGTAAAAATTTCACCCTTTTCCAACTCCACGGTTACCTTTCTCCATCAGTCAATATTCAAAAAAAAAAAATGAAAACTGAAAAAAAATAATAGTTTCAGAAAAAGTTGAAGTGGGGATGTCTTCACTCTTTTTCATCTTTACCCTATTTTTCAAGGAAAAAATAGCCTGAACAAGAGACGGGTTGATGTTGAAAAATCGCGGTGGATGATTTTTATGGGTCAAAATAGGTATCTATTCGTTAGGATATTTTTTTCATTTTTTTCGATTTTTTGCTGAACATTGAAAAAACATGAAACAATGATATGTTTTCAGATCCTTAAAAATAGGGTCAAGATAAAAAATGGGTACCAATGGGGAGAAATTGATTAAAGTACAAGAAGCACATAAAAAGTTTTAAAATTATGTACTGTGAAAATTTTTTGTCTTGTCGTTAAAAAAATAGAATAATTTTTTTTTTTACCTGGACCTAGAAGGGGAAAAGTGTTACTGAAAAAATATAATTTCACTGCTTCATTTGTTATTGAAAAAATCAAACGATATCGAACCAGTTATGCATTATTTTGGTGGGGAAAATGTATAAATAGGCACCAATCGCAGAAGTCACACAATAATGTATCACAAAAAGACAGGGAAGGCAAGCTTTTCAAAAATCAATATTTCTCCCCATTTTGGGAAGAATCTACAAGATACATGCATTGAATTCAGGTTTCCAAACAAAATTAAGAATTCCCTTGAAGAGGAAAATTTTCAATTCGCGAACATATTATTTTTAGTGTCAAAACAGGTGTCCAAAAATGTCGAAATTCTTTACAAAAAAATGCTTTTGACATTTTTGTTTTATTTTTTTTTTCAAATCAAAAACTCAAGTTGAAAAATTATGTACCCAATGACTAACATTTAGTCAAACTTGACAAAATATTACAAAATTATGATATCCTTGAAGAAAAATTGCTATAATTGAATTTCCAAAAAAATGTCAATGCAGCATAAAATTTCAACAAATTTCGGTATCCACTGCAACTGAAAAATGAAAACTTGTTATTTTCTGAATTATTCTTACCATTTTCATGCATTTTTTGCTTCGAATTTGCCCAAAAAGAACCCCTTTTTATTCTTCCATTTAAAAATTCAAGAAAAAAGATGTTGAATATTCTTGATTTTTACAGCAAAATCATTAAAATTTTTGTTATTTTCTGGTTTTCTTGCTACTCAAGGTAAAATTTTTTACTTCTCTTGTTTTTTTTTTTTGCTAAAGGACATTATGAAAATCTTTACGGTCAGACAAGTTAAAAGCAAGCATTTTCAACATTTTCTTCCTCATCAGAATTTTTTAATGATAAAATAAAAATGGGATCTTTTTTTAAACATCATTTTAAAAAATTGTATGTCCTTTTTTGCAGTGAAAAATTTTAGGTCTTTTTGGAGTGAAAAATTAATTCCGATTTTTTCAGTCTTATCATAGGCATCTTATTGAAATTGAAGAATGAGTTTCGAGGCGAAAATTTTGCCATAGTAATGACTGAAAAAAATCAAAAGTTCACATTATGAGTCAAAATAACTCATCTGTAGGAAATTTTAGATTCTTGCCCTTCATCGATTTCATTTAATAATTTGTATTTCGGTTCGGAGAGAGGATGGAAGTGTGAAGTGTCGAACAAGTGATAAAAAAATTAAGTATCAAATGAAGTCACAACTAAAAGGATATAATATAGAAAAAATGGCGTTTTTGGGAAATCGCGATTGAAGTTTGAGTATACTTTTTTAAATAGGTACTAAATTAAGGAATTGAGCTGGGGAAAAAATTTTACCTTAAAATTTCATATTTTTGCTACAAGAAAACAGCTCGCCCATCACTTGATATCATTTCTATTTTTTTTCTATTTTGAAAAACAAAAGGTTGAGTTATACGTCCTTTTTGTTGTGACAAAATTTCATTTCGACCCTTCTACGTTTAATGACGTATAATTTTTCCGGAAGTGAAAATTCAAAAAAAAATCTTCATACAAAAGTTGAAAAAAATAAAAAAAGGAACATTTTCGTGAAAAAATTTCAAATTATCTCTTCAGGGGGCGGATATATCGCACTTTGAAAAATGGCAACTTTTTTTCATTTTCTTGGTTACAAAAAAATGCTAAAAATACATTTTGGACGAATTTTATTATTTTTTCAAATTTATGACGAAAAATTAACTAAAAAACACTTCATTAAAATTTTAAAATTTTACAATCATCTGCACAGTGAAAAATTGAACACTACGCAAATTCTCGAAAATCATGTGATGTAGGTACCGAAATTGCGAACTTTGCATTTTAAAAACACCATAACTCTTCGAGGAAAACATATTGGAAGGTGGGAAGGGGATCATTGGATAGGAAAACTTCAGAGAATACGAATCGCTTGTCGCATCAAAAAGGACATATGCTGAGTTATGCCCTTTTTGTTGTGAAACATTCAATTTGAAAATTAACATTTTTTGGTAAAAATTTTGATCTTAAAATTTTGATCTCACGCTCCATGGATTGACCCCCAGCACTATAACATTAATTTTCCACCAGAAATGATGAAATCTGATTATAATTCTTTTAAATTGGCCAAACCAAAATATCCAAATTGATTTGATTTTCAAAAACATTTTTCAAAATTTTTACATGTGCCGATCGAGCTTTTCATTCGTAGTAAAATTACTGCCCCTAAATCGGAATATTTTTCAAAAAGAAGACCTTAAAAATGATTTTTAACCACAAAAATAAATAAACAAAAATTAGCCAAATCATTAAAAAAAAAAAAGTTCAATACGACGTTTGAATTTTCAAAAAGGATAAAAATTTCTCGATTTTCCAAATACCTAACTCAAGTAAGTAAATTACCTCTCACTGAACTTTTCAATATAATTTCGTTTTTTTGAACGGAATTTTTCACAATGTACGTCTTATTAACGTAACATATCCGTCTCTTTCTCCCTTAACCTTTCTCCAATTCTAAAAATACTACCACGTTTCAGATCAACGAACTTGGAACGAACGTCGCTAATCACAAATTCAAAAAAGATATCATCTCGGACACCCTTTGATAAAAAAAAATTTCACCGGGGATAAAAGCTCGTTTAAATTTAAAATTCATAACGCCTCCGGCTGCTCGTTAAAATTACATTTTACACGACAGAACAGAGGAAAATTCGCAATTCTTTCTTCACGCGCGTTGTCAAATTTCAACCCGCAAGTAATTCGATAAAGCACGACGTCTAAAATCGATCTGAAACCCGAACCCGACAAGGTCTACGCAATAAGTAATTAAAAATTGAAAAATTACGAATAAAAAGAACTCACCATCACGATTTCTTGCAATTTCCATATTTTGTGGCAAACCTGTAAAAAAAAAATTCAAACGTTTCGTTAGAAATTTTAATCTCGAAAGGAATAAAAAAAAGTAATTCGTAACATTCATCCTATCAAAATACATATTTCCACTTCTTCAAACACGTCGGTAAGAAGATTTTCTTCGTATTTTTTCATTTTTTTTCCTACCGCATCACTTATTTCTCAACTGATGATAATTTCATCTAGAAGTAATTTTCTCGTTACACGTCGCTAGATAATCCCTTCTTCCCCGACCAGCTTGAACCACAATGTACCCTTCAGGGAACAATATTCCACACATCTCCGTACCCAAACCTGCCTCTCTAAACTGGATTCACATCGTAATTTCTTTTCAAAGCCCTCACTTACCACATACAAGTCGAATTAACCAAATACAAACATCGTAAAATGGATGAAATTCGTATACGAAAAAAAAAAAAACGCCGTTATCGAATGTTCTCCCTCTGTTCTCGTAATTCCACTTTTCCATACATAAAAAGGAGGGAACACGAAAAAAAAAAAAGGTACAATAGAAGCAGCGACACAATTGTTAGTAGTACTAAAGCTATTGAGCCGTGAACGAAAGTTACGATTTTAACGTATCTGCTGGCAGCCTTTAACGACCAATAAAAGGCGAAAAATGTTTCCTCGCATAAGACGTAGACGAGACGGTGGTAAAAACGAGTAAAATTCGCTAACGTTTTTTTCTCCCTCGCTTCGTCGCATCACTCTACCTATCTCTGTTTGACTCTACACGAAACTCTCATCTTTACGTAGGTACTCATTTTTTTTCATGCGTCTCTTTCTCTCGTTCACTCACTCACTCGTTTACTCTTCTTCCATATACTACTACATCATCGTAGAACTGAACGAAGAGAAAAATATGCCTCACCTCTCCGCCATTCTCGATCAAATGTTCTTCCGTTATATCTACACGGTCTAATAGGCTCTGGCAGTTCGCGCTCTTTCCTTTTTCTTCTTTTTCCATCGTTTTCTTTTTTATTCAACAGATGAAAAAAAGTATTTTTATTTTAATATCGCGCCATATACTCGAGCATTTTTTATCAATTGTATAGGGTGGTTCGAGAAGAATTGGTTTTTTTATTTACGTGCAGGTTACAATTTTTTTCTCAATTTAAGAGTATCAAATTGCATCACAATTGAAGAGGATTTCCAAATAGGATTTTAAAATGATAAAGTGTATGTAGTACATCAACAAATGGTGCATTTTTCGAGCATTTTCGGGCAGCGATTAATTTGGGATGAATTTTCATCGCAGGATAAATCGCACGTTTTTTCTACTTTTTGAGGTCGGGATGATCATTGGAACGGATTTTCATGCAAAAAAAATAATCCCAGCAATTTTACCGAGCATTTTTGAGCTGCGAATAATTTGGGATGAATTTTCATCGCAGAATTAATCTCACCCTTTTTTCTAGGTTTTGAGGCCGGAATGATCATTAAAATGGATCCCCCTCCCAAAAAAAAACTTACAATTTCTCCGAGCATTTTCGGGCTGCGATTAATTTAGAGTGAATTTTCATCGCAGGATTAATCGCACGTTTTTTCTAGTTTTTGAGACTGGGGTGATCAGGATTGATTTTCACCCCAAAAAGTCATTTCATTGATTTTTCCGAGCATTTTTGAGCTGCGATTAATTTATGGATGAATTTTCATTGCAGAATTAATTGCTCCCCTTTTTCTAGTTTTTGAGGGCAGTTTGATCATTGGAACGGATTCTCATCCCAAAAAAAACATTTCACAATTTTGCCGAGCACTTTTGGGCTGCAATTAATTTGGGATGAACTTTCATCACAGAATTATTCGTACCTTTATTTCTAGTTTTTGTGGCTGGAATGCTCATTGGAATAGATTTTCATCCGAAAAAAAGATCTAACGATTTTTTCGAGCATTTTCAGACCGCGATTGATTTGAGATGAATTTTCATCGCAGAATTAATCGCACCTTTTTTCTAGTTTTTGCGGTCGGGATGATCATTGAAACGGATTTTCATCCCAAAGAAATCATCCCACCGATTTTTTCGAGCAATTTTGAGCTGCGATTAATTCGGGATGAATTGTTCCCCATTTCCTCTTGCTTGTTTGCAGGGATAGTAGCTGTGATCCGTATACCGAAAATTCAATGACTTTTTAATCAGAAAAATCAGTGGAAAATATTATTGAAAAATCAATACTTTACACCAAGCAATCTATTTTTAGTTACTCAAAGTTTTTACATTTGATTTGAAAGAATGTTTCGAACCCTCAATATATAAAATTTCATCTGTGCAAGTTAATTTTTAGATTTTTGAAAATTTTTTGGGAAATTTAGAGATGATGTATTTTTTAAACAAAAATATACTTCTGAGCCAATTTTTTTTAAAAATAGGTAATTTTCTAACAAATTGATAAGAGCGGATCAGATGTCAGCCTATGAACAGCTGCAGAGATGGATTCCTTTTACCAACCTAAGCTAATTTTCAGGCCTCCTGAAAAAATTTTAATATGCTAGAGAGAATCAAAATCTGGTTGGAGGTTCAGAATGATTTGAAATAGTAAAATTTTGTCTTGAGAAATAGATATTACGAAGGACCTTAATTTTGTAAATTTCCCTGAAAAGTATTCATTTTGAAATTCAGTTGCGTTAATCAAGTTGCCTATCGAATTCGCCGTGAATACGTTCTTGTCGCGTATTCACGGCAAATCGGTTAGGCAATTCTATTAACGTGATTTTTTTCATTCAAAATATTTTTTTTTCTGCCTGGAAATCGCCACAAATGTTCCGTTTTTTTCGTTAAACTCCTCGGAAGGAGGTGGAACCCACCCTGTGGAGAAATTTAGAAAAACTGGAGAAAATCGCAATTTTGTTGAAGGCTACAAAATAGCTAGAAATTTTATAAATCGGTTCCCAAAAGTTGACATCAGTTGGGGGGCTTCATTCTGTCACATTTTTACTAAAAAAAAATAACGAATTTTAATTTTCCAAAATTCATCAAAAATCGGAAAATCAACTCGAGTAAGTTTTCGAACAAGACATGCACTTTTCAAAAATCCCATCGTTTAAATCGAAGACAGGCACCTCGAAAAAGCCTTTTCGTCAGCAAATTTTGATAATACAGTTTCTAGAGACGCCATTTTTTTCAATCAGGTGTTGATGTAACTTGATTTTGGAATAAGTAAGACTTACCTGCGTAAAATTTTAGAATTTCGTTAGAGCCACGATTCACTGCTAAAATTTAAAATTTTGCCATAGAAATTCGTCAAAACTTTTTTTTTTGCAGTAAAGAGTGACTATGGTGTATTTTTTCCTCAATTTTACCTCACTTTTTCCAAAAGAAAAAGTAGTGAAAATTTTGCATTTCATGATCAAAATTAATGAAATTCTCATACCTCTCCTCTCTTCCTCCCTTTCTCACTCTTCTCCTCCCTCTCTCTCTCTACCCATCCGGGAGATAGTGAGTCAATTCCCAGCTTTGAAAAAGGTTCTAATTGATTCCCATTTTTTTTTTTTTTTTGAAATGTACGAATTAATTCCCCCTTTTTTTCAGGGGTATATACGAATTGATTCCCAACCTCTTTCAACAAAGGAATTTTTCAGGAGAGCGAATTAATATGCACAAAACGTTTCTACGACTTAAAATTAGGTTCAGCAAATGTTGGTTTGTTTCAAAATGTGGATTTGGGGCCTACAGAGCAGGGCTCACTCCAGTTCTCAAGAATTGAAATGAAAAATTTTCCCATATGTTTCTTAATCACAGATCTTCGAAGTTTTCGAGCTTTTTATTCAAAAAACACAAAAAAGGTATTGAAATAATTTTTTAAATCCAAAATAAATAACACCATTGTTTTTTTCGTAAAATTTTACTTCCGAAACTGCGATTAAAAAATTCCCAAGCATAAGCGCACCCAGATGAGAAAATTTTTCATTTCAATTCTTGAGAACTGGAGTGAAACCTGCTCTGTAGGCCCCAAATCCACATTTTGAAACAAACCAACATTTGCTGAACCTAATTTTAAGTCGTAGAAACGTTTTGTGCATACTAATTCGCTCTCCTGAAAAATTCCTTTTTTGGAAAATATAGTGGGAATCAATTCATACATACCCTGCCAAAGAAATGGGAATCAATTCGCACATTCACTCTTGAAAAAGGGGGAATCAATTCGTACATCTCCAAAAAAAAAAAAAAAAATGGGAATCAATTCCCCTGTATTTTTCCACAAATATTTCTATGGGAATCAACTCACCTACAGCCACCCATCCATTTCTGCCCTTTTCAACTCCATTTTCTGCACCAAAACTAGAAGGCCAAATTCTTGTTCTACGAGCTCAAAAATATCAATATTGATGAAAAATGATGTTGAAATAATTATTAAAAAATCAATCATATTTCTCTCTCATCGAAGTCTTTTCCTCTTCCCAAAAGCTCCACGTTTATTCCAAATCGAAAAATGCTGCCAGATTTGAGTTCTACGCCCATAAAAGCATATTTTTCCATTTAATCATATACCCAAATAGCCTGTGACTGGTAAAAAATGAACAAAAGGTGAATGTAAGACTATGCAACGAGCGAGAAAATCATTCACAATTGGTTCGCTAAAAATTAGCTCTTCAAAGGTATAGTTTCAAGTTTAAGTAATTTAAAATGAGCCTTAGAGCGTCTTCAATTCTCGATTTAGACAAAATCTGAACATAAAAAAATTTTCTACCAAAACAAACTTCTGAAGCTACCGATACCAAAAAATTATCTTCTTTAATTCAGTCTCACATCACACAGGTAGCTACAAATAACTTCATGAATCTGTAACCTGAACAACCTTCTGACATCTTCTCGGACCCAGATCATTCCGAACCACCCTGTATTTCGCATAAAGGCGTAAAGTGAACAAGCACGTGGCTAAATTAAGCAAATCGAGAAACTCCCCCTCGTATTTTCTAATGGATCTTCTTTTCTCGCGTCTTTTATTCATTTTTTGGTCGTTTAACGCGTTCGCAAATCGTCATTTAGCCCGAGATAAGAGTAAATTTTACTTCTTTTTTTCTCCCCACGTACAACACGAATCGTTTGGTGGCGGATTCTTCTCTCCTCTCTGCTTTATCTCTCCGCTGCACACGCACATACATCGTACAACAAACTAACTCTAAGGCCTTTACAACCAACGACAAGATTCCCTGTAGTATTTTTGGCTTGCGTTTTCCTCCGCCTTTTACTTTCCCTATCGAGAGTTAAACGTTGTCTCGTCGTACACGTCGCCTACCCTGGTACTTTTTTTTCTTCGCTGTGGAAGTCCAACTATCACATACGTGTACCGCGTCAGCGCTGTATTTTTTTCTCTTTCGGGCTCCTTTCTCTCCGCCTGGTACTTCCATATTTTAGCGTTGAATCGGAATGACAAGATAATCCCGGGACGTTGAAACTTCTCGCGCCGCAGTCTATTATATTCCCTAATCTTGTTAAGTTTTCGTTTCCTTTAGAATTAGTATTTCGTCGTCCTTATTTTTTTCTCCGGCCGCTCTCTCGTCGTTCTTCGTGGATGCCAGTTCAGCTTGGCAATTTTTTCCTTTCTACGAGCCAGCTTCCAACAATTGTCGCTGCGAAGAACGGTATCCTTGAACGTTCTTTTGGTATCCGCAATTATGTATTCTGTATGTGTAGTCATGGTGTGTTTTTTTGCTCAAAAATGACCAAATTTTCCATTCATTTGCGTAATTAACGACTATATTTTCAGCACCAAGTATGCAGATTCATTCGAGCATATTCAGCACAAGTTCGACCTTCGACAATAGAATTTCTCCTCAGCAGACATAACCTCGTCTAGAAAGTATACTTTCTTTATTGTAATAATATGCTGGATAATTTTAGAGCAAATTGCACCACTCGTTTATAATACTTTTTTCTATTATTGCGGTACACTTTTTCCAACGTGAAGTCGTTTCTTCCTTCTCGAGCGAATGTTCAAATGCGCCATCAAAGCGACGTTTATTATAAGCGATAATTTTCCCTCGTCGTTGGGCCGTCGTCATAAACGACGACGCATACGTCTTTTTCGCTAACGATAAACACATATTAGAGATGGCGAGGGGGGAGGAAGGGGCGAGCCGGTATCTACGCCAATAGTCGAGGCAAGGTAATAAATTCACTTCGACGTATTTTCTTACCATACACGCGGCGATTTCGCAATTTCGATGTTCCGAAGAGTATACGATAGCACTCAGACATCGTACAGACGACAGCCAGTCGATTAAATATTAACCATTTACTTCCAGTACATAAACAACCGAACGAAATGATCATCAAGTTTGAATTATTGGACGAACACCGTGTACTTTTCAGATGCATCTCGTTGCATTGAGCGAACTTGAAAGAGCAATCGAATACTTTTTCAATGAGTTTTTATCGTCGAATTGAGCTCGGGCGATGAGTCGACCGAGCTGTTCGTTTAGCACAAGACCTCGAAGCAAATGGTTATTACAGGATTTAAGAGTTTATATGGATTTAATATACTGGAAGGGTGAATGAAAAATATGTCGGATGTAGTGCACTGCGTGATACCTCGATCACTCCCTGAAAAAATGCAATTTGAGTTTCATTAGCTTCTAATTATTTTTGTTGTAAATAGGATTTCAAATTTTCGACGATCCGATTCCAAAGTAATTCTAATTTCCAATTCAACATTTTTTCAGCTTTCAATTTTTACAAATTTTGTAATTCTAAATTTTTTCAACAGTAAAATTTTTTAAACTTAAATTTTTTTAATGTTTCCATTTTTGATTTTTCAATTTTTTCCCCATTTCATATTTTTATAAAATTTTTTCCAATTATTAGATTAGGAGAAATTTTGAAAAAACATGACATTGAAAAAAAATGAAAAAATGAAAAAAATCGAAGAAAAATTTTCAAATAATTGAAAAAAATTTCGAGGTATACGTAAGAAATTTCAAAAAATAATAATGAAGTTGAAAAATTTTTTGAGAAAATTTAATTTAAAAAAATTTTAGTACTTATTATTGAAAAATTTTTCCAACTTCGATTTCTTCAAATTTATTCCAGCTTCATATTTTTTAAAAATTTCTTTCAACCCAAAAATTGTATCCAATAATTCTTTAGAAAATTTACTTTAACCTTTTTCCAACTATAAAATTTTTTACATTGAAAATTCATTAAAAAATTTTCCCAACTTTGCATTTTTCAAAAAAAATGCAACTATTTTTTTCAAATTTTCTTCCAACTCAATAAGTGTATCTAAAAAGAAAAAGTCTTAATAAACAGTAATAAAAATATGTAATCGAAAAAACAGAAAAAAATCAAAGGTGGAAAAATACGGGGGCCCAAGATTCAAAAACTAGATACTGACATTAAAAATGGCATACCCTATTACATTTTAGGTCAGTTTTTCGATTACGCTTGCGCTTCTTACTTGAGTATTTTTTTCATCTATTCTTGCAAATTTTTAAGCAAAATTCTCAAATTTTTTTACCACTTTTCGACCTAAGATACTAGTAAACAGCAAACTAAAACGATTTATAAAGATAAAAATTGTCATTTTTGAACCAGGTTGAATAGTTCACAGCTGGTTTTTAGTAATTTGGCGAAGAATGCCAGTAGTAACAAAAAATATTTCAAATAAAAAATATAGATGTAGCACAAAAAATAAAACATTTTTCATTCCATTACATCGTTGTTTTATATTCATAATAGTTTTTTTTATCCATCATAGGTGAAGAGCAGAATTTCAATTTCTTAATTTTTTGAAATTTTACACTTTTTACCCTACATGATCCCCTTCCTACTCATAAGCGCACCCAAGGTGGGGCTCAGGGAAATCGATACCCCCTTCTCCCCTTCAGCTCGGACAGGAGATTTTTTTATTACAAAAATGTGAAAAAAAGTAAATTTTTTTGCTCTTAAAACATGATTTTTCAAAAAAAAAATTGTCCTCTCTTCGCTCGGGCAGTATTTTAGTCTTTCTATTTTAAAAATTGATGATTTTTCACTGATTTTTCGGTCAAAAATCACTGATTTCTCAATCAAGTCCCAGTTATAATCAGAACAAATCAATAATTTTGACTGAAAAATCAGCGAAAAATAACTGAAATTTAGTAATTTTTTAATTTTACTTTGCTCAAATCCGTTTATGAATAATTATCAACCTACTGAAAATACCACGTCTACGCCATCCCAGCGCCACTGAAATAACAAGTTACTGATTTTTTTCATTAAAATTTCACCCCCCTTATTTTTCCGAATTTTGAGCTCTTTCCTAAAATTATTTCTGGGTGCGCTTATGTTCCTACTCATAAAATTCTGAAAAATTATGTTACTTTTTTTCAAATATATTATACTTTTATCTAATTTTTCACATCAGTGTCGTCTACCATTTACAAATATTGAATTTCTCGACTTTTTTTCTCGCCTTCTATGACTCACCCTACCTACAAAAAAATCCATAAAACGATGTTGCCATTTTAAAAAAAATCGTTTTTTTAATTTTCCAGGAGAATCAAGTAGAAGGAAGAACTGGAAGAAGTGAGATATTCCCAAACGAAGTGAGAGCTAAAAAATAGAAACATTCGTAACATACAGAAACAAAATGATCAATTTTTCAAGGGTTTCTTTCTATTCTAGATGAACATACCTATTGCTGTTGAACTATCTTCAATCGTTTTCTACTCGAAATATCTACCAAGAAATTAACTTCCCTCGAGATAATTTTCATCATTTTTTTTCTGTTTCAAATTGGAAAAGCAATGTACCCAAGTTTTAAAAGAATTTTCTGCTTTTTTCATATTTTTCTTTCTCATAATTTCTCAACTTTTCGCGAATTTTTTAAAATTGCACTTTTTTAATACTTTGCAACCTATTTTGAATTTATCGACTTTTATCGACTTTCTCGATTTGGTAGACATCTTATTTTCGTGATATTACCTTTGATTTAAATTTCATCATTGAAAATTATTAAAAATCAAAAAATGAGACGTCGGCTTGAAAATTGCAACAAAGATGTATTTTCTGGTCAACTTACTTAAGAACAGGGAAGAACTCAATGTTTAGTCATCCAAGTTGATTTCCACATGTTCTGGAGAAATTTGAAAACGGTGGAAAAAATAAAGAATCTTGCAAGAAGCCTCCCGAATAGCTTAAATGTGACGTTTACTTTTCGTCAATTTTAGCAGAAACGCATTTCTTTTCAAAAATATTACATTAATCTTGGAAAATGTAATTTTTTAATTACCCATTCAAAAATTGGTCAAAACCTATCGAAAACTTCGAAAACCTACCACAATTTCCAAAGAAAGATCTTTTCCAAAAATTACTTTTTCGTTGAAATTATAAGCAGATACCTCTGCAGTTTTCTTGACAAAACTTAAACTAGATAGGTATTCATAAAAATATTTCCATTGCCCCCAAACTTGAAAATATTTGAAAACAATTAAAAATTTAAAAAATTCCAAACTAGAGAAACATCTTCGAGGCAAATTTTCCGTATACTCAGCACATAATTAAGGCGTTGAAATTACAATATTAAATTTTACATTCGACGATTAAGGCACGTGAGCCTATTAAGAACCTCGTCGTTAACAAACGCATCCTACGCATAAGGCTCGTTAGCGACAAAAAAAACATCATCTTATGTACAAATAACAATTTGATGACATCGTCATCAAATTCAAACCCATTAAAGGTAAGAAAATTTCACTCGAAAATTTCAAACTGTATCATATCTCAAAGCCACAATCTCTGCAAGGTTAGCACACAGCAGCATTATAGCAAAACTGAACCTAAAACATGGTTGGTAAGCTAATTACACTAAAAATGTTCCAAAAATACGTACTCTGGTCGAATAGGTAGTGATACAAGAGCTATCACTTTAAATATGGCAATTCAGATTAATATGTATTTGCCCATCGCACGTTGCAAGGTCAGCGAAATAACACAGAGGATCTTATCGTTTTGTATTGGGACAAGTTAGGCAGGGGAAGGTTTCAAACGATGAGGTGATGATAGAAATAACGTCTTCGTTGTCTCTTTCGCATCTTATCCTTGACCAATGTGTAAGTATTTCTGTTCTTGGCGTCATTTTCTTCGCGCATTATACTTTAATAGCGACGTTAAATCGTTTCCCAGGTAGAAATGTGTATCCATTATCTCTTTTATGAGACGTACTACAATATACGGTATACCTACGTATAGGGAGTTGGAAATGTAGGCATTAGATATGGGCTAGATGAACTTTGACGTTGTCGTTTCGTCATCTTTACCAACAACGAGATGTGGTGAAAATTATACAACACGTAGGCACAATCCAAACTTCTTGGAAGGGAGAGGGAAGAGGACTTGAGGGCCTATCACACGATCCTATAAAAGTAAACACATTACTTCGAACGGACTTGAGTTTCCCTGAAACCTTTAGCACACTTTAGACAACGAAGAACATAGTTTGAGTGCCTTGATATACCTACGTTCAAGGTCCTCCTACGCATACATAGAATTAGCAATTATAAAATAGAGCTTCTTGTCTGGTACTCGTCATCGTATTTTCCAACCTAACTTTTCCATAATCTAATCTTTATGTCATTTTGTGTACATAATTGCTACTTTGATAACATTCTCAAGTACATATAACCACCCATAACGAAGAATTATCATGAAGTCAATTCTGCTTACTATATCGAATCTGAGAATAAATGAAGGGTACAGGGGAAAAAGCAGCCAATTACAAAAATTGTATATTAGAAAAGGGACTTACAAAAGTAAAATTTTGACCCCCGAACAAAAAAAATCGAAAGTACATTATAACAGAACCCCGTATCCAAAATTTCAGGTGCTGAAGTTCATTTCTCAATTTTTGGCGAATTTTTGAATTTGAAATTTCAAAATTACCTCCGCCGGCGCCCTGCAAAATATGAAAATTTGATCTAATCAACGAAAAAAATCTGAAATTTGGTATATACCCTATTTTCGACTTCTCGAATCGATAGGAAGCGGTTTCGAGACGTTTCGGAGCCACCAGAAAATTTTGGAATTTTCCAGCGCTAGAGAAAAGCCCATAAAAATGGTTCATATGCACTTCAGCACCTATAATCGCGGATTAAGCATATTGGTAACCTATTTAATCGATTGAAATACAATTTTCCAAAATTTGTAACTTTGAGTTCAAATTCGCATTTTTGGGCAAAAAATTTTCCTGGAAAAAATCTAAAAATTCGCCTAATACGCATACATTGAGGTAAAATTAAAAAGTTGAAACTTGGTAGACAGGTACCCTATTTTCGACCTTCCCAATCGCAAACCTCTATTCAACCACATTACTAAACTTCACACCCTTAAAATAATTGCAGTTGAAAATATTCATGATATGTGACCCACTCTGAGAGAACACTGCTTAGGGAAGAAAAAATGAGTTATTTGAGTTTTTCACGGATTCTGATAATTGAAAGTACATAGCATGAGATGGGATAGGTAGTTTTTTTCAAAAAAATTTATTACATGTCATAAAACGTGAAAACAAATGAAGAAAAATTCAAAAAATCAAAAAAAAAGAAAAATAGGGAATAATTTTTAAAACTCCGAAAATTAATTTTTTTTAGAGTTATTACATAAACTTGGCAACCAGAATTTGTACGAAAATTCGAATAAATTACATTGAAAATTACGAAAATAATTTGAAAAAAAACGAATTCATTAAAATAATGGCCGCAATAATTGCAGCTAACGCTACCTATGGGCGAAAAAAAGTTGGAAATAGTAATAGTGACGTCATCACAACCATAACCAAGGACAGCAAGGCTTGCAAGACCATTGTAGCCTCATTTGCACCACTTTTATTTTGCGCAAACTTTAAACGCGTTTTTCTCGAAAACTTATTTTCTTCCTAAAGCCCTGTTTAGTTGGGAGGCAAACCCCAAAAAAACTGCATTTAATGAAAGAAGAGTGAATTTTGGTATGATGAATCTTGGGGCCCAAACAAAGGTTTTGAGACCGGGAGCCATCCGCGCTCCCCTCTTCTTCGAGGGGGGTGGGGCTCGCAATTTTGAAAAAATTCCTAAAAATCGATTTTTTGTTAGAAATGAAATATCTTGATGTCTAATGTTAGATATTGATCTGTAGATTCCATTTTCACCATCAAAATCATTTTTCCTCCCCCACCTTCCTGAGGGGGCACAACCCCCCAAAATGTGGATTTTGTGGAAGTGAACACTCGAAACCGAAATTTTGTGAAAATATACTACGTAAGGTGTACAAATCACTGCCGTAGTCCATTTTTCGATTCGCACCCCCTCCTGCCACCTGTGGACCCTCAAAACTTGAAAAACGCTCAAAATTGTCGTTGTAACGCCGAAATACGACAGGAATTGCGATCCAAAAGGTAATTCTTGTTGGAAATATTTTTTCAAACCAAAACAGGATGTGAAAACGTTGGTGCCTCTGACCCCCTCCCCCCAGCGCGTTCCCTCAGAGCTCCCAACTACGAAAATTTTTTGCTGTTCAAAATCACATTGAAATCGAAATATTATGACATTTGCTGTTCATTATTGATCAATACATTCCGTTTGAATTGTTAGAATTGTCGCCTAACCCCTACCTCTTTGAGGGGGCAGATCCCTAAAATGTGGGGTCCCATAAAAATGAAGGTCCAAGGCTGAAATTTGGTGAAGGTATACTACATAGGGTACAGAAATGTTTTCCATATTACATTTCACCAAATTACTTTCCCTCCCCCCCCCCCTTATGATGGCCCAAACTCAGAAAATTCTCCATAGAATAATAGTTACCTGTGTATTAGATATTAATTTTGCTTATTGTCTCGTCTTGTCTCGAAACAAACATTCTCAATTTGTCTGAAAACTTTTTTAACAATCAGTGTGAAACAAGCCAAGAAATTTTTCGGATGTTTAATCCATGGGACAATTGTGAAAATTTTACCAGGAACTTTCAAACTTGTACAATCCTGTAGAAAATTTTTTTAGTTCTATGTCTTTGACTGTTTACAGCAGTTTGGGACTCCGTGATGATATTTTTGTTGATTTCGCGATGAAAACATATTTTTCTGACGATTTTGGGAATTTTTTCCCCCTTTTATTTATAGCAAACTCAAAAATCATTATTTTCGTATTTCGAAGGGAAAATTCGATCAGGCGATGGTTTTACTGGATTCTACATCGTATTGTATGTGAAAATAAAGAAAACAATTTTTTTTTGAGCATTTTTGAGCATTTTGATTTTTTTGCCTTTTTTAAAAGCCATTTTTCAACACTTTGAAGTCGAGTAATCGAACTGTGGATATTTTTATCGGATCCTACGTGAAATTTTATAGAAGGATCAATCACCAACTCAAAACTCGTTTTCTTGAGCAATGTCCCCTTTTCGTATGCGGCGTCACATATACCAAATTTCAGTTTTTTTTTGTTGATTTGATCAAATTTTTATATTTCGTAGGGTGGAGGTAATTTTGAAATTTCAAAAATTCGCCAAAAATCGAAAAATAAACTTCATCATCTGAAATTTTGGATACGGGGTCCTGTTATGATGTACTTTCTATTTTTTTTGTTCGGGCTCAAAATTTTTACTTCGAGTTGGGATGCCTCTCTTGTTAGATGTAATCTGTTTTAAATTTTTCGCCTAGGTCCCTTTTCTAATATACAATTTTTATAATTGACTGTTTTTTTTCCTGTACCATTCAAATGACCTTCATTCATTATTTAATCGGTAAGGTTCCCTCAAAACCAGCCCATAAAATCTTCGTCATAATTAAAATACGATGACCAAAAAGAACGAAATCCCATTCCGAGACATCTCTGTCCTTCGTCCAGTCCAGCAATAAAAGACGACGAAAAACGAGTTTACCAAATTTATACGCCATCACTTCGCGACCTCCCAAATACCCCGCGTAGATCCGCAGATCGATTATTTTCCAAACTTTTCGTCTTACACTACTCCCAGCACACCAGCAGAGAACAAAACAAAACACCATAGCTAATTTTGTTTCTTATATAAATACGCCGAGGCTCGATTTCGCAGCGGCCATTATCCCCAGAGATAAACTTCTTGACGATGGAAATTTGGCGCTGGTAATTTTCTGGCGTGAAAAATCGACTGCTCTAACCAGGGGCTCTCTTTTCGCCAAGTTTTCACAGCACTCCCGCAGAGAGTCGATAAATTTCTACGCTACAGTCGCTGTCTTAGCCCAGATTAGAAATTTCCTTTCAAGGTTAACACTGGTATATATTAGATAATTCCGCCAAATCGAGGAAGCTTTTATATTCCGAAAGCGTTGCGTAGATCGCAACGCGAATACGATTTCGAAATTCGCGTATAGTCGTTGGGGAGGAGAAAAATTCGACTGGAGAATTTTGGGAATGAATGCATAAAGTAAGGCAGGATAACGTGTAGAATATTTGGGATGAGATTCGTATAATTTTTTTTATTGTTTTTTTTCCCCCATTCTTTCCCTTTTATTTGTATTTTTCCATAATTTCAGATTAACTGATTTTTTTTTTGTTGAGAAAGTAGCCCATTATAAATATTTTTGAACAAGTATCCCAAATTATGCATTTAAAAAAAAAACAGAAAAATACGAAGGATTAAAATAACTTATCTCGTTATCTCAAATTTTGACGGATATTGATGAAGTAGTTTACCTTGAATGAAGAACCTCTCAGAAAAATGTTGAGTCCTCGGCTCAAAAGGGAAAGGAGCTAAGAATCTTCAAAATGTTGTAACTTTTGAAAAAAAAATCTCTAATTTTTTTCCACTTTTGGATAGTTTTGTCTGCATGGGACCCCGGCTACCCATTGAAAAAGAGATATTTGAATTTTTACATTTTCCTGACTCATTTATCTTCAAACTGGATACCATTTTGCCCTCCACAAGAAAGTTGAAGTTAGTTGGTCTCCTGAAATATTTTTTGATGAAATTTTTTAAATAATTTTCATGAAAGTGCTGCAAATTGTATTTTGACCAACGCAATTTTTGTATGATTCAAGTTACCATATTCATTCAATGGATCGATAAGTGAGCTAAAAAAATTTTACTTATAAAATAACTCCATTCTTCTTTGTTCTAGATTTGTAATTGAAAAAGTTATTTGATGAATAAATATTTACTTACTACTAAAGTACCATCACACAATTACTTGAATAAAACATATTCTGAGGAAAATGACGTTTTCAAAAACAATGAGCTCATTTACAAAAATAGACGCTTCAAGTTAATTTCAAGATTCCAATACGTCCCTTACCTATCGAAACGAGAAAAAAACACTTGAAAACTCAATAAGTATGTTACGCAGGCAAGTAAGTATGAATATAAAAAGTTCTCAATCTCGGAATCTCTTTTTTCTACTGACTTTCGAGGAGCTGAAACCACCAGATATGAGAAAACCAATATTAATTTTGTTTTTGTTATTTTGCAAGAGTTTTGCAGAATTGGACAAAGAATGGTGGAGGAACACAATAATTTACGAAATAATTCCATTTTCGTACCAGGATAGCGACGGGGATGGCATTGGTGACATATTAAAGGTAAATATGGGTACTTAAGAATAACCAAAAGAATGACGAAAAATAAGTAAATGTTTCTTTTCACGCAGGCATTATTTCAAAATTGGATTACATTCGTGATTTGGGGATAGAAACAATGCATCTCACACCACCGTTCGATTCACCAATGAGAGCTATGGGATACGATATAACAGACTATTACAAGATTGATCCGAAATATGGTACAATGGAGGATTTCGAAGAATTAATCAGTGAAATGAAGAAGAGAGGTAAATTTTCAAAATTATCTGCTGTTATCATTTTGCTGCAGTAGGCATCTGTTTCATAGGAAAGTTACAACAAGGTCAAATCGAAAAAAATCGAAAAATTTCGTCTGGAATTATGATTTTGAGATAAAAACACATCCCAAAATATTTTTTAATTTTAAACATTTTTTAAATGGTCAACAAAAAATCATAATGTACTTAAGGTTCATATTGGTGCCTACATTCTTCAAGTCATAATACGTATAACCAAAATTATTCAAATTAACATGTTTCATGTTTTCAGACTGGGGTAAATCATTTTTTTACATTATGATTTAGACATATGAAATTTCTTCTGATTTAAAAATTTGAATAAAGTTGATATACCTACTTAATGACATTTTGTTGAACTTTTGTCTCGATTTTTAAAGACTTGGAAAAATTTTGAAGAAAAATGATGACCACCGATATAACAATATTTAGTTAGACTTGAAAAAAAACTAGAATTTTTTTGCCAATTGATATTTTTATGACATTTTATAAAATATTTAAAAAATTTAAAAGTCGTAAGTAGCCTAAGTACCTATTTATTATTATTGAGATTTGTGACAAGATATGAAAAAGTTTAGAAAAGTTTTGACAAAATATAATGACATTTTGTTAAATTTTTTTTCAAATTGGAAAAATATTTTAACGTTTCCAGTACGTCGATTCCATGAAACATGTTTTTTTCGACATGACGGGAATTTTTTCCAAAATTTTGCCGAATAAAACAATAAATGAGGGGCTTGGTTCCAAAACTCACTTTTGCCAAAAAAATCGATTTCGTTTTTTTTGCGGATTCTGATTCAGTTTTTCATGCTCTACAACCCTACGATCTCCGTTTTCACGTTAGTGCCTCGATTCCGCGAGAATCCGCGAACGAAAAGCGACTTCAGTTCCAAAACTCACTTTTGCCATTGGCAAAAGTGAGTTTTGATGCCAACGAAGAGGAAAAGCCAGTTTAGAAGCGCGTATTATGCTGAGTTTGCGTTTAGATTCAAAGATTTAGTGATGGTTCTGTAGAAAGGGACCTAGGGGAATTTTTTTAAATTTTTATTTTTGCGGTTTTGGTACTGGACTGTGTTGTAGTACAAAAAAAAATCCTCCTAGGTCCCTTTCTACAGAACCCATCACTATCCATCTAGAGTCAAACGTTGTTCTTAGGTCATGAAAATCAATTTTCAACGTCGTAATGTAATGAAAATTTGAAAAATCATGAGTTGGAATCAAAACTCACTTTTGCCATAGGTAATTGTAACTTTGAAGCACAATGGCGGACTACTTTTGGTTTTTTTTTTACATAAGCCTCTTCATATACACCAACTTCATCAATCTAGACCATGGAAACATAAAACGCGCACTGCGTAATCGTTTTTCGTGGTTTTCTCAAAATGTACCTTGATGGCAAAAGTGAGTTTTGGAACCAAGCCCCTCAAATATAGATAGCACCTGCAAAGTGACCTAAGTGCAAAATCATGTTTTTTGAGATTGTGGGGCCATCTATTAGTATATGTGAGGCACCACATTAGTAATCTGTTTTTAGGTGCTAAAGTTCATATGAACCGTTTTTACAGACCTTTCTATAGTGCTTAAAATTCTAAAATTTTCTGGAGACTCCAAAACGTCTTGAAACTACTTCCGGTCGATTTGCGATGCCAAAAATAGGATATATACATACCAAATTTCAGTTTTTTTTGTTCATTAGATCACAATTAATTTGCATTTTTGCTTAAACACATTTTACCTGATTTTATCAGTAAATGACCTCATACCTGCAAAGTGATCTAGCTGCAGCAACACTGATTTTCTGTTTTTCAAAAAAAAAAAATGATGTCACCAGGCGAGTGAAGGTTGACCCTTTCCATTCCCTAAAACAGATTTTAAATATCTCGCTTCCCCTCCATAGGACAGCTTTTTCTCATTTTTCTCGAAACCAACTTTTTGCAGTTAGGTCACTTTGTAGGTGCTATCCTGCTATCTTCAAATGAGCTATGAACGGACATTTTAAAATGCAAAAATTGTCCTTCCTTTGTACAAATTTAGAGCACTTCTTAAATAAAAATTACCTCAAAAACTCACCAAATTTTTTCAACTTTACAACTACATTAATTTTCCCTCTTAATTTAAATTGAATTTCTTGAATTTTTAGATCTATTAATTTTATTTCATTAATTTTTATCATTAATAATAATAAATCCGCCCATCCTAATCTACCATTGTTTGCTCCTCTTGTTTTTAATTCACATATCAACGACTCTTGATGCAATGGAATGACAGCACAAATGCTGGTAAAAAAAATGAAATAAAAAATAGAAATAATTACCCAGTACTTCAATTTTTTCTCCCCAAATTTCACGCCTCTATCATTATTTGCCGTTTATGTCCAAAAAAATGCAATCTGCCACTGGACTAGGTAATTCAGCAGTATTTCGTCGTATGTAGTACTTCTTAGGGTGGTCCTTATTTATACTTGATGAAAAAAAAATTTTCGAATTTTTCTCGTACCCCCCCCCCCCTCAAAGTTGTTCCTTTTTATGAGAAAATAATTCCTTGAAATTTTTGGCCTCCAAAGTTAATATTAACACGTGCCTGTAAGCCCCCCAAAATTCCAAAATTTAAAAAAATTGAAAAATACAGCGAAATTACTAAAATTTTAAATTTTTGTGCCAAACTCATTTTTACTACTTACCTTTTCATGAAAATTGGTTTTAGAAAATTTTTGATCCCCTTCCCTTACAAATAAGTGGTACCGGTATGGTATTCAAACGAGCTAAACAATCGATAGGAGGACGTAATCCGGCGAAAAATGACATTACAGGCAATTTTTGCTGAAAATGGTCTAAGACCAAGTCCTGGGCACAATATAATCACCCAACCATCCCAAACCTGTTTCTATCCCCCTACGGTGGATCAAAGCCCCCCAAAATGGGTTTTTGCTACACCCTCCTCAGATTTTTATTTTTGAGTAAAATTAGTTCAGTAGCTTTTCAATCTGCACCACAATACCTACAAAACGCATGTTTACAAATTTTTTTAGCAAGGGAGCCAAACCTCTAACCATCTTTTGGGGCATGACGTGAAATATGTGGATAAATTTTACCCACGTTTTTACCACCACTGGAAACACTTTTTCCATGCGGTGAAATATGTGTTTAATTTTTCATCCATGGATTTACCACAACTGGAAACACTTTTTCCATGTGGTGAAATATGTGGATAAATTTTTTCCACGTTTTTACCACCACTGGAAACACTTTTCCCATGTGCTGAAATATGTGGATAAATTTTATCCACGTTTTTACCGACACTGAAAACACTTTTTCCTTGTGGTGAAATATGTGGATAAATTTTATCCACGTTTTCACCCTTCCCTGAAATGAGTTTTTTTATGTGGTGAAATATGTGGATAATTCTTATCCACGTTTTTACCACCACTGGAACCACTTCTTCTTTGCGGTGAAATATGTGGGTAAATTTTATCCATGGTTTTACCACAACTGGAAACACTTTTCCCTTGTGGTGAAATATGTGGTTAATTTTTCATCCATGGATTTACCACAATTGGAAACACGTTTTCCATGTGGTGAAATATGAGGATAAATTTTATCCACGTTTTTACCACCACTGGAAACACATTTTCCATGTGGTGAAATATGTGGATAAATTTTATCCACGTTTTTACCACCACTGGAAACACTTTTCCCATGTGCTGAAATATGTGGATAAATTTTATCCACGTTTTTACCGACACTGAAAACACTTTTTCCTTGTGGTGAAATATGTGGATAAATTTTATCCACGGTTTTACCACCACTGGAAACACGTTTCCCATGTGGTGAAATATGTGGATAAATTTTATCCATGGTTTTACCACCACTGGAAACACTTCTTCTTTGCGGTGAAATATATGGGTAAATTTTATCCACGGTTTTACCACAACTGGAAACACTTTTCCCTTGTGGTGAAATATGTGGGGAAATTTTATCCACGTTTTCACCCTTCTCTGAAATGATTTTTTTTTATGTGGTGAAATATGTGGATAATTCTTATCCGCGTTTTTACCACCACTGGAAACACTTTGTTCTTGTGGTGAAATATGTGGATAATTCTTATCCACGTTTTTACCACCACTGGAAACACTTTTTACTTGTGATGAAATATGTGGATAAATTTTATCCACGGTGTTACCTCCAATTTAAACACATTTTCCATGCGGTGAAATATGTGTTTAATTTTTCATCCATGGATTTACCACAACTGGCAACACTTTTTCTATGAGGTGAAAGATGTAGATAAATTTTATCCACGTTTTTACCGACACTGAAAACACTTTTTCCTTGTGGTGAAATATGTGGATAAATTTTATCCACGTTTTTACCGACACTGAAAACACTTTTCCCTTGTGGTGAAATATGTGGTTAATTTTTCAACCATGGATTTACCACCACTGGAAACACTTTTTCCATGTGGTGAAATATGTGGATAAATTTTATCCACGGTGTTACCTCCACTTTAAACACTTTTTCCATGTGGTGAAATATGTGGATAAATTTTATCCACGTTTTTACCGACACTGAAAACACTTTTTCCTTGTGGTGAAATATGTGGAGAAATTTTATCCACGTTTTCACCCTTCCCTGAAATGAGTTTTTTTATGTGGTGAAATATGTGGATAATTCTTATCCACGTTTTTACCACCACTGGAAACACGTTTCCCATGTGGTGAAATATGTGGATAAATTTTATCCACGTTTTTACCGACACTGTGTTATATCTTTCGATAGAAAATAGAAGTCACATTTCAGTTAACGAACTATATTTACAATGATGAAATAACTGGACTAACACCGTAAGGGTAGGGGTGTTCTACACGAACACGAATCGTACGTTTTATAGGAGACTTTTACACAACAATTCTCCCCTAGATAATTTTAATCATGCTAAGTGTTTTAAAATAAGATAATAATAGAATTTGATTAAAAGTATAGGTAAGCATAAAACTACTTTTTGTGGCTGTAATTTAATCTGTCTACAGGTTTAATATTACGATTAGAACGGCGTAAAGGTATTGTTGGTTCTGTAGAGGGATTTTGATTTGTAGGGGGATTTTGATCTGGTGTTATATTTTGATTTTGAAGTTGAGACATATTCTCTGGGCTGGTATTTTGATTAGTTCTGGGTATATTTATAATAGGTAATTCTTCATTTGATGCAAAAGTTACTTGACGTGGCTGCCGCCCAACATCAGTTTCCTGTAACTGATTGATGTGACGTTTAATGACGTAGCCGTCATCAAGTTCGATTAGATAATGAAGATTTCCAAGCTTTTCTACGACTGTCCCATATTTCCAACGGGTAGAAGCTTGGTAGTTTCTGCTTAGGACACGCTGACCTAAGTAGAGCTTCCGAATACATGATTTTGGTTTGTTAAAAATTTTCCTTTCCTCTTCAGGTTTAAGTAAATCAAACTGGTTTCGAATTGTTTTTCCAAATACCATTTCAGATGGGGTTTTCCCATTGGTAGTTGGTGTGATTCGATACTTGAATAAAATTGACCTCAATTTATATTCGATTGATTCTGGTTCTTCGCCCATTTTCTTTAATTTATCTTTGATGAATTGCACAAAACGTTCTGCTTGTCCATTTGTGGCAGGAAATCCAGGTGCAATAAAGCTTCTTTTAATTTGATAAAAATTTGTGAATTGCTCAAATTCAGTAGATTTAAATATTGATGCATTATCACTCACGATTTCTTCTGGTATGCCAAAATGTGAGATAAAACTGTGTAGAAATTCGATAGTTTTTGAGCTGTTTGGAGATTGTTTTGTGACATAGACCTCCAACCATTTTGAAAATGAGTCAATCACAATGAGATAATGTCGATCATTAAATGGGCCGGCGTAATCGATATGGATTCGTTGGAATGGTTTGGTTGCAGCTTCCCATTGGTGAAGAGGAACTTTTTTCGGCATTTTCCTATAATCAGAGCAGCTTTTGCAACTTTTAACTAATGCTTCGATGTCGCTATCGATGTTGTACCAATATACGTAATTTCGCGCTATATTTTTCATTTTGACAATGCCAACATGTGTAGAATGAAGTTCTTTAAGAACTGCTGGTTGAAGTGATTTTGGGATTACAATTCGATGGCCTCGGAAAATAATACCATTGTTGATTGAATAATTTGCTTCGTGATTTTTCCCATTTTGTAGCTCATTGAGTAAAGTAGCTAGCTGTTGATCAGCTGCAGTTTCCTTTTTCAACAGGTCAGGTGAAATTGTTGACGTTTTACTAACTTTTGATAGCTTTTCATTTTGAAGATAGGTACATTCATCGATCATGTTGACTTCATAGGTTTCGTCTGGGTGTCTAGATAGGTAATCCACGTTTTGATGTTGTATACCTGGTCGATGCTCAATTTGGTAGTCAAATTGAGAAAGGAATGTTGCATATCGATATAATCGTGAAGCTGCGTAGGGAGGGAGCGCCTTTGATGGATTAAAAATATGTTTAACTGGATTATTATCCACAATAAATGTAAAACGGCGTCCGGTGATGTACTGGTAAAATTTCTTTGATCCCCAGAATACTGCTAGGGCCTCCCTATCTAGCTGAGAGTAATTTGCTTCTGATTTTGAGAGTGACCTTGATGCAAAAGCAATTGGTTTCTCTCCATCAGGTGTTCGATGCGACAGTATGGCTGATATGCCATAAGGACTGGCGTCTGTAGCTAATACCAATGGTAAATCTCGTCGATATGGAATTAAAACCTTCTCACTGGCGATTAGTTCTTTGATTTTCTTGAATGCTTGATTACACTCTGATGACCAGACGAATTTACGATTTTTTCTCAACAGCTTATTGAGAGGATGCAAAATTTTCGATGAATTTGGTATAAATCGATGATAGTAATTTACTAAGCCAATGAAGTGACGAACATCATCAGAATTTTTCGGAGTAGGCGCGTTGATAACAGCAGCAACTTTTTTGGGAGATTTTTGTAGACCATTTTTACTGATAATGTGGCCTAAATACTCTATTTGCTCCACAAAAAATTGGCATTTATTGAGATTAACGTGTAAATTTTTCTCTCTTAGGCGTTGAAGTAATTTTCTCAGTCTTTCGTAGCATTCTTCAATAGTATTGCCTGATACTAAGATATCGTCGAAGTAGGCAACTGTACCAGGTAAATCTTGGATAAGCTGGTCAATAAATTGATGAAATATACTAGGCGCGACTTTTGTACCATAATATAGACGTTTAACAATATAGGTACCTCGATGAGTCGATATTGCTTGATATTTAGCTGTTTTTGGACAAACTTTTAAATGGAGATAGGCGTCACAAATATCTACTTTACAATAGTATTTGCCATTTTCCATCTTGTTGAAAATATCTTCGATAGATGGTATTTGATAATGTATAGTTTCGATAAGTTCATTAAGTGTAATTTTATAATTACCACACAAGCGAACACTTTTATCAGGTTTTTCAACATAGACTGCTGGTGTACCCCACTCGGAAATATCGACTTTTTCAATTATACCGGCTTTCTCCAATTTATCTAGGCAGCGGTCGGCGGCTGGTATTAATTCATATGGAATTTTTCCCGGTTTTCGATATATTGGTTTAGCGTTTTTCTTCAGAGTATAGGAAACAGTGTAACCAGGAACTTCGCCAATTGTGGGTGAAAAAACGTCGGAAAATTCTTCCACTAATTCAGATGTAGATGGTACATTGCTGGGTGAAATTTGTTTAACTTCATTGATGCGAATTATATCGAGTGGTAATAGCCATTGTCTACCAATAACGGAGAACTTTGATCGATCAGTAACATACATTTGACAGTTTATTTCGCGATCGCCATATTTGGCTGTAACGTTTGCATAACCTAATGGTCTGAAGTAATTTTGTTGATAATCGCGAAATATTGTATTATCGCGGGTAAGTTTCACTAGTAAATTTAAATTTTTAAAAAATTCATGCGAAACGATTGTTTTTCTACTGCCTGAGTCGCACTCCAATTCGCATTCGATACCATTGATTTTAAGAGGAATAAATATTTTATCAGTGCCATCATCGATTACATGCACTTCTTGAATATCATCGTCATCCGTATGTAGATAAGATACCGAACTTTTTTGATTACGATTATGTTTATTTTTCACCAATGTTGATATACATACTTTATCAACATGCCCGATTCGGCCACACGCGTTACATTTAAACTTTTCCATAGAATGTTTACAATCTTTAATTCTATGATTATTGTAACCGCACCTTAGACAATGGTTATCAATTCCTAATTCGCGAAAATTGATTCGATTGTTAGATTTTGGATTAACACGATCACTAGATTTATCACCTCGAGCTCTAGAATTTTTTCTATAATTAGATCGCGAACTAGAACGATTTCGGCTTTGATTTTGATTATCATATTTATTATCACGTCGCGAATGATGAATTTTGTTGATTGGAGCTGTTGTTGTAGTTGTTGTTGTTTGTTGATTGATTGTTGCATTTTGGCTTTCGCTCAATTCCTTGCTCTCGACTTTGTTTGACTCGAACGCTAGCGCTTTGGTGGTGATTTCGCTAAACTTCAGCGTGTCTGCCTGCAGGAGCTGTAGCCTAATCCAATTATCCTTGATACCCCTAATAAATTGAGTACGGAGAAATACTTCTGCGATCGATATTTTCTTTTGACATTCTCCAGGGCATTTAATAATAAAATCACAGTCGAGTAATTTTTTTTGAAGAGTAGCTACGTATTCGGCAATTGACTGACCTTCTAATTGATTACATTGAAAGAATTGATGCTGAGCTAATATTGGACTTTTCTTGGATTGAAGTAGATTAGAAAAATTACTTTTTAGGTCGTCGTATTTCATGTTATTCAGTGGTTTTTCTGGACCCAAGAAGGCAGCAAGGCTATTGTAATGTTCCGCGCCGATTGATTCTCTGAGAAGCTGGCCTTTTTTCTGTTCATCAGTGACATTGATAAATTCGATATGATTCTCAAAACGCTCGATGTATGATAAAAATGACTCCGTTTTGGCATTGAAATTTTCAAATTTTGATAAGTTGACAGGAGTCGAGCTTACACTGGTACTAGCAATTGATGGATTCATTTTTTTCGTTACCTCTTCAAGTAGCTTTTTTGTGGATTCCTCATGCTGCTTTTGAATAGCTGTGATGAGCGTTTGAAGTTGATTAGCGTCCATTTTGATTGATATATGCAAATTGATGATTGATTAGTTGATAAAATTGATATAGATTGATCAGGTATTTATACACGCGAATTGATAGTTACGAGTGCCATGTGCCATGTGTGAGGCTTAGGCCTAGATGCGCGAGCGCGAACACATGTAACGTATATATGTTGGAAAAAAAATTAATAAAATACGACGACTTGATCGATTATTGATTAAAGAAGTTCTCGATACATATTTAAAATTAATATTACAAAGTTTACACCATTTTCTCGTCGCCAAATTGTTATATCTTTCGATAGAAAATAGAAGTCACATTTCAGTTAACGAACTATATTTACAATGATGAAATAACTGGACTAACACCGTAAGGGTAGGGGTGTTCTACACGAACACGAATCGTACGTTTTATAGGAGACTTTTACACAACACACTGAAAACACTTTTTCCTTGTGGTGAAATATGTGGAGAAATTTTATCCACGTTTTCACCCTTCCCTGAAATGAGTTTTTTTATGTGGTGAAATATGTGGATAATTCTTATCCACGTTTTTACCACCACTGGAAACACTTTTTCCTTGTGGTGAAATATGTGGGTAAATTTTATCCACGGTTTTACCACAACTATAAACACTTTTCCCTTGTGGTGAAATATGTGGTTAATTTTTCAACCATGGATTTACCACCACTGGAAACACTTTTTCCATGTGGTGAAATATGTGGATAAATTTTTTCCACGTTTTTACCACCACTGGAAACACTTTTCCCATGTGGTGAAATATGTGGATAAATTTTTTCCACGTTTTTACCACCACTGGAAACACTTTTCCCATGTGCTGAAATATGTGGATAAATTTTATCCACGTTTTTACCGACACTGAAAACACTTTTTCCTTGTGGTAAAATATGTGGATAAATTTTATCCACGGTTTTACCACCACTGGAAACACTTTTCCCATGTGGTGAAATATGTGGATAAATTTTATCCACGTTTTTACCGACACTGAAAACACTTTTTCCTTGTGGTGAAATATGTGGAGAAATTTTATCCACGTGTTCACCCTTCCCTGAAATGACTTTTTTTATGTGGTGAAATATGTGGATAATTCTTATCCACGTTTTTACCACCACTGGAAACACATTTTCAATGTGGTGAAATATGTGGATAAATTTCATCCACGGTTTTACCACAACTGGAAACACATTTTCCTTTTCATGAATAATAAATTACTTGGAGGAGTTTGGCCACAAAAATTAAAATTTTAAAAATTTTTGATAAAAATTGGTATTTTTTATATTTTGAATAATGAGGGACATTGAGGGGCTTACAGGCACGTGTTAATTTCAAAAAAATGAAAAATAAAAAAATAGGGAATTATTTTCTCATAAAAAGGAACAACTTTGAGGGGGGTACGCAAAATTTCTCAAACTTGAAAATAAGGACCACCCTAGTACTTCTACAAACATATTCGATGAACTTTGAAGCGAAATCGCAGAATAATTCGCTCGTATCATTTGACCGAATCAACCAAGCGTAACTTATTTTAATTCTGCGAAACCCAAAGTAATCTAATTTTTTCAAGTCTTACACACGTGTAAGAAAATCGTAACTTTAACCTGCCAACGAATTGTTTTGCACAGCAATGGCCAAACAACTAGATTAGGTAATCTGAACGAACACAGTATTAGGTAATTGTTACATCTCTCGCCATTTCACAATTCAGTCTTCGAATATCTTGAAAACACCACCTCGATTAATTCATTAATCCCGAAACCGTATCAAGATGTTCATTCGGGTACAACATTGTCACTCGTGAGAATTCGACTCGAAAACTGTCAAATAACTTCATCCGAGGGCGAAACTCTCACCACGTGAGCTACTCAGACAGAAACAGTCTCATTTGATTCGACGCGAATAAAAAAAAAGAGAATACACGATCCAGTAACCCACGAAGTCGTCACCCGAGAGTACACAAATTAAACCCTAAAACGGCGACGTAAATCGCCACGCAAAAAGGCTCTAAACCCTTTAAAAGAGGCTCTCGCTTAACGCAAAAATCACACCCATCGTACAGGTTCGCAACTAAGTTTTACTGCGTGTAGGCCGAAGCCTGCGAGAGCGAGAGATGCGACACGAAAAATACAAAATGGGCTTAAATCTCGCTGACAAAAACATCGCCTACCATAATACCGCGTGCTGGATAGAACAATAGTGAGACGGATCCGCCGTCATCAACATCATATATACGAGTATACATAATACATACGTCGTATACCTACTTTTCGGTATATGAAAGCTCGCCGAGTAAGCAAGAACCCCTCCTGGGCCCCTCTTTTCTTAGGCGAACGTTCCGTTGGCGTAAACTGCAGCAGTGAATTTCATTAAAACGGATAAATTTGGCAACATTTAAAAGTTTATTCGAAATTTACTATTTTCTCCGGCTTTACATTTATATTTACTTTGCTCTTTACAAGTAAAAGGTTATATCCTCTTAACGCGAACGTTTTCCCGTTTCCCGTACGCGCCTTTTAAAACTCAACGCCGCGTAGCGACTGTTTTCGGTTCTCCTTCGGGTATCATTCATCGTCGACTCCGCGATGACTTTTCTTTTCCACCGAAAAACAAAACAGCAGAAAAAAACAGCGAAACAAAAACAAAAATAAAATAATCCCGAAATGAAATCTCCGCTGCTGTCTCTCGTTCTCATCTGCGTTCGTATACTTTCGCTTTCACCCGCCGCTGTTGGAATTCGAGGATGGTGCGTGGAACGTTGCGAAACAAACTCTTTTCGCTAAACACCAGACTCCGACTCTCCTTAACTGCTTTAATTTCCCTTTTCTTCTCTAGTTCTACACAAAGTAATACTGTATGCGAGTTTTGTACGTAGTACGTAAAACTTATAGCGGGCTCGTTGTCGTTTCTCGATTTTCATCCTCGTGCCATCGCGCTTCCCAAATTCGTTGGTAGCATTTCGTCCTTATTAAACGTTTTGTTATTTCTTAAATTATTCCATTTCCCGGAAAACGGCGCGTCGTTTTGTGAAAAAGCGCATGATGAGGTTTAGCCGAAATGAAATCTAACAGGGGTGACTGTCGATTCGCCGGTATTGAAGGAGCCCAGTGACAAAACCGAATGAACCACTTAACATATTTTTCAACGAGAACGAGTCGAATTTTGAGTTGGAATTTTCGTGGAATCAGTCGTAGCATAGAACACAGATAAAGTGCTCACTAGAGTGTCCCTTAAAAAAAAATTTGGAATTTTTTTCGGGACCCCCCCCCCTAGTTTGGTGCCACTACATGAGAAAATAACACACAAAAAATTTCAGCCCGATTGATGCATATTAACCCGTGCCTCAAAGCCCATTTTGAAAAATTGAAGAGGCGCGCTCGAGCTCATAATACTCCACTACAGGCACGCGGCAACGAAACGCTAAAAACACCCCTACCGACCTGGCGGCTTTAAACTTACGCCGAAGGCATGCAAATGAAGATAGAACTTTCGGGTTTGCGGCATTCGATTCCTTATGAAATTTCGAATCAGACAAGATTTTTTTCAAATTTTTTGGGCCCCAGGGGGGAAAAGCGCGAGGATATTAAAACGTGTGATTGAAAAAAACCAATAAACAAAATTGAATTATAATATTTCAAACAGATTTTTCGGCGGAAAAAACTTCCAGGAGGTATCCAGAACTTCTGAATCCAGTTCTGAGGTCATTTTGACTTCAAACTATAACAACGACCCAAAATGGGCCCATATGGTAAGGTGGCGGGGTGGGGGGACTCGCAAACCTCCCACAATTATCGAGTGTGGTATCAAAATTCGTGTTTTTTACCCGGGAGTTCGTTTCTGACGTCCCTTTAACAATAACCCCAAAATGGGCCCAAAGGGGAGGTGGTCGGGAGGAGTCAAATTTGAAATTTTTTCCTAATTATCGAGTGTGGTATCAAAATTCGTGTTTTTTACCCGGGAGTCCGTTTCCGATGTCCCTTCTACAAAAACTCCAAAATGGGCACATAGGGGAGGTGGTCGGGAGGAGTCAAATTTGAAAATTTTCATAATTATCGAGCGTGGTATCAAAATTTGTGTTTTTTACCCGGTAGTCCGTTTCCGACGTTCTTTCTACAAAAACCCCAAAATGGGCCCACAGGAAATGGGTTGGGGGAGGAGTCAAATTGAAAATTTTTCATAATTTTCGAGTGTGGTACCGAAATAAATGTTTTTTTTACCTGGAAAGTCGTTTTTGACGTCCCTCCATCAAAAAACCTTGAAATGGGCCCAACGAAGAGGTGGCGGTGAGGGTTCAAATTGAAAATTTTTCATAGTAATCAAGTGAGGTACCGAAATATATGTTTTTCGACCTCCAGAATCCATTTCTTAGATGATTTTGGGGACGTCAAAAACGGACTTTCCGGGTAAAAAAAACATTTATTTCGGTACCACACTCGATAATTATGAAAAATTTTCAATTTGACTCCTCCCCAACCCCTTCCCTATGGGTCTATTATGGAGTTTTTGTTGAAGAGACGTTGGATAAAGGGCTCTCCGGGTAAAAAAAACATTGATTTCGATACCACGTTCGATAATTATTGGAAATTTTCAATTTGACTCCTTCCCACCACCTCCCCTATGGGCCCATTTTGGGGTTTTTGTAGAAGGAACGTCGGAAACGGACTACCGGGTAAAAAACACAAATTTTGATACCACACTCGATAATTATGGAAAATTTCAAATTTGACTCCTCCCGACCACCTCCCCTATGTGCCCATTTTGGAGTTTTTGTAGAAGGAACATCGGAAACGGACTCCCGGGTAAAAAACACGAATTTTGATACCACACTCGATAATTGTGGGAGGTTTGCGAGTCCCCCCCCCCCGCCACCTCACCATATGGGCCCATTTTGGGTCGTTGTTATAGTTTGAAGTCAAAATGACCTCAGAACTGGATTCAGAAGTTCTGGATACCTCCTGGAAGTTTTTTCCGCCGAAAAATCTGTTTGAAATATTATAATTCAATTTTGTTTATTGGTTTTTTTCAATCACACGTTTTAATATCCTCGCGCTATTCCCCCCGGGGGCCCAAAAAATTTGAAAAAAATCTTGTCTGATTCGAAATTTTATAAGGAATCGAATGCCGCAAACCCGAAAGTTCTATCTTCATTTGCATGCCTTCGGCGTAAGTTTAAAGCCGCCAGGTCGGTAGGGGTGTTTTTAGCGTTTCGTTGCCGCGTGCCTGTAGTGGAGTATTATGAGCTTTAGCGCGCCTCTTCAATTTTTCAAAATGGGCTTTGAGGCACGGGTTAATATGCATCAATCGGGCTGAAATTTTTTGTGTGTTATTTTCTCATGTAGTGGCACCAAACTAGGGGGTCCCGAAAAAAATTCCAAAATTTTTTTTCCACCGCTCACTCTGATTTTGAATCAATGAAAAGTCACTGATAAATAGTCAGAATTGCACCACAGGAAAAATCAGCGAAATTGTTTGATTTTCAGGGGATTTTTGCTGATTTTTCTAAGAATTTCACTGATTTTACTGATTTTCCAGTGAATTTTCACTGATTTTCGAGCAATTTTGTTCACCGTTTGCTTTCAGTGAATTTTTTCACTGATTTATTACTGTGCTGCAATTCTGACTATTTTCCAGCGAGTTTCGATATTTTCACTGATTTATAAATGAAAGAGCTGGATGCCTAGCGTCAGGGGTGCGATGACCCCCCCCTGAGTCAACGATGAGTGCCCCCTCCCAAATTCCCCAAGCACTCCCCCCCTTTTCACCAATATCCTTATTTTTTCAAGCTTTAGTATGTTTATAAAAAAAGGGGTGGTGGTCCAAAAATTGGTATCAGTTTTAAAAAAAAATGAAGGAATGAATATTGCCCGATCGAAGGGAATGCGAAAATTTTTATAAAAAATCATATTGAAACTGCAAAAAATTGCTATGTATTTTTCATTGAGCATTGAACAAGATATTTTCTACTTCATGGGGAGGTGGGATGGTGTGAGCTGGTATACTTTGTGGATTGAATCCAAAATTGAGAAAAAAAGAGTAGGGGAAGGCCTAAAGCATAACTAAATAATTGCAGGTATATTGATGTGATGGGTTGGCCCGAGCGAAGCGAGGGCGATTTTTTTTGAAAAAGTTTTTCGGGGGTCTGGTCTGGAGGGGTCTTTTTAAATGAATTTTTGTCAAGTTATACTCGTATTTTCATTCTTTTTTTCTTTAAAATTGAAATTTGTATCTATTTTTTAATTTAAGTTTTATTCTTGACAATTTAATAAGCCCTCCCCCCCCAAAAAAAATTTCAACGATGAGCTGCTCATCAAAAATATGCCCTCACCGCACCCCTGCTAGCGTGATTATATAAGATACCAGTCGTTCGACTAACTTGTCAGAGTTTAATATACCGATACGATTGGATAAGCATCCAAATCATAGGAAAAAATTTCCTTTTAAATTCGCATCATACAAAGTTATTAGAATTCCGAAATGAAAGTAAAAATCTATTCAAGAATGCATCAAAATTCATCATTTCAAATAAAATTTAACCATTTAAAATTAAAATCGAAATCCATCAAAATTCATAAACATTCAATTAAATATATGTACCTTAAATTTTAACAAAAATTAGTGAAGTAGTTCACTTTCAATGGGAGACTTGAGAGAACTCTTAGAAAAAATTTGAGGTCCCTTTATCATAACGGGGTCGAAAAGCTAAAAGTCCTCAAAATGATGCTAGTTTTGAAAAAAAATCGCAGTTTTTGTCATTTTTGAGTAGTGCTACTTGTGTGATATCTTAATAACCCCACGCCACCAGACTTTAGTCAATTTTTGTCAACTTCAAAACTTAATACTCAATTTTTACAAAAATCAAGTTGGCAGCACTGCTGCAAAAAATTTCCTGAAAAAATTTCTAAAATATTAATTAAAATTAATTTTTGTGATCGAAAAATTGTTTGCTCAATTTTTAGGTCATTAAATGATCGATTTGAATTTCATAAAAAGTGAGAAAGGTATATGTTTAATATAATTGGTAGCACTGCCACGAATTTAAAAAAAAAAGTATATAGCCGGATAAGGGATGAATTTGGCCCCAGGCACTTTTGGGCTTCTAAACACCTCAAGTGGTGTATATTGACTAGAAACAATTTTCACAAAATCCCTACCCCCCCCCCCCCCCCCCCGAGTTATGGTCATTTTACTGCATTATTTTCAAGAATTTTTAGTTTCAACGAAAGTGAAGGAAATTTTCTGTTCTTTGGCACAAAGTTACATCTCGTATAGGTGTATTTGTGATAATTTTTTTTCAACAATTTTGGTGCACTCCTTCACGTTTTTTCGGCTATTTGAAGATAAGCGAACAACGACCACCCTAAAAAAATTACTAAAACAAATACTTACGTTTTTTATGTATAATTTTGCTATTGGGTTTTGGCCATTTCTTTAAACTAAGGACCGAAGTCGCGAAAAACCGTACAGAAAATGTTGTAATTTTAGCTTATTTCTCAAATTTTGAGCGATTTATACAGAAAGAATTGACCAAATGAAAAAACCAATCCCATATTCGTGTTCAGTGGATCAAAATGTCCCGATAAACACTCTTTTCACGATGATTTTCCTTAAAGTTTCAAAATTAACATTTTTCACTCATTTTTCATGGTGAAAAAAGTGAATTTTGAAACTAAACAAAACTATGGCGAAAAGGGTTTTTATCAGGGTATTTTGACCAGTGGGAGGTAGTAGGGTTTGAAATTTTGTGAAAAAATGTTTCTAATCAGTATACACCACTTGAGGCGTTTAGGAGCCCAAAAGCGCCTGGGACCAAATTCACCCCTTATCTGACTATGCCATTTCTATCGATTTTTTTTAGATCAAAAAATGATCTAGCTAATGTTTGAGTCATGAGCATGAGCGCACTCAAAAATTATGTAAGGTAGGAGATAAATTGGAGGGAAAATGAGGGAGGAGGGGTTAAAATTCACTGAAGAAATTGGGCCATTATCTGTTATTTCAGTATAGGTACTTTTTAAATCTGAATAATTCAAGATTTAGTAAAAATTCTACCATTTTAGACTACTGAAATAAATTTTACTAAAAATCAGTAGTTTTTCACTGATCATTCAGTCAGAAATCACTGTTTACTTATTCAGTCAATTCTCAATTTGCCACAAGAAATCAGTAATTTTTGACTGAATGAGTGAAATATATTCTTTACCTCCATGAGTTTAAAGTTTAAATTCAATTTTATGATTGAGAGATCAAAAAATAATAAAATTATTACTTACGTTTTCGAAGAAGATGAACGAAGACATGACAAATACAGTGACTCTTCAAAACATTCCTGCAACACACAGAAAAAACAAAAATTTGATATAAAAAATTCGTAAAAATTCCAAATTTTCTATTCAACAGAAGAGAATTTCTCTAAAAGTCAAGCATCATAGCGAAATTTTCGAAGAAAAAAATAACTTACAGCAACTTTTTTTGAGCAAAAGTGACCAAAAAGTGATCATTCAACTTCAAATGTCCATATCTTCCTAAGAAATGATTTTCAAGACCTGGGATCAATTTTATTGGATTTTCTGACGTTTTGTGGAGCTCCTTATCAGCAATGGTGTTCTGAAATACGACAGGAGTTCACAGCCTTGGTACGTAAAACTCAACTTATATAGATGGGCAATTTTTTTGCAGTTTTTTGCAAACATTTCAAAGATAAATCAACTGAAAAGACGTGAATAATTTCATTTATTAAATTCCTTCGTCAAAACAACAAACAAACTAGCAAAAATCAATTATTTTATTTTTTTATTAAAGAATTTTGAAAAATAGCAATTTCTACGTGAAAATTTGAATTTTTGCCTAGAAGCGCGAAGAAAAAGTGACTTGAGGGGAAAAAAGTAACCAAAGTTACCTTTTAGACGTGAAAAGTAAACGAAAGTGACTAAAGTCGAAAAAAGTGACAAATGCCCTAAAAAAGTGACCCGCTATGATGCCTGAACAGTGCATCCAGTTCATTATTTTCCAAAAATGAGATTTTTGCAAATCTCCAATTCAGAATGTGTTCTGTGTTCACCATTTTATTTTTATTCACCAATAGCTAAAAAAAATCAATCGTATACTTTCGATCTTCAAAAAAAATTCAATTTCCACTCGAGGACTGATGGAGAAAAATGATTTTTTTGGGCAATATATGCAGCCAGAGACAGGGATAGAGGGATTATGTGATGAAGATTTTTTCACTATTTTCTTTTTTGGACACAATTTCTCAAAACCAGCTCAAGTCCGAAAATTCTCATTTAACTGCCATTATGAGAGAATAGAAATTACAAACCGGAATTGCCACTTCACGAATATATACCTAGCTATTCAGAATATCCCCTTGATAGTTTTTTTTACTCAACTTTGAAAATCTAAGTCACAATTTATTGAATTTCTTATAAAATTTTGTCAATGTTATAAATGATAATGCTTCCCTATAATGGCATCTCGGTTACCTCTCACAGTAAAATTTAAAAAATTAATGTTTTCCCAATCCATTTTGGTTTTCTCATATCATTTCAACCGTTTTTGAGTTGTTTTTTGAAACGCAACTTGACAAGCTGTGAAATTCAGTTTTGAGATTTAGAAATTTTATTAAAAAATTGGTAAAAATTGCCTTTTTTCGAAAACACCGGAAAATGGGAGATAAAACTATGGTCCTTGCTTCATCTTAGCAACCATTTTTGAGCAGACTTTTTAAAAATCGATGGGCAAACTATGAACCATTTTTTTAAATATTTGAAATTTCGATGAAAATTATCATTTTTTGAAAATATTCAAAAATGAAAAAAATATCAATGGTTTCAAATAAAACATCAATCAATCAATCAATCAATCAATCCATTTCGATGTCTTCCACCTCACGTAATTCCGAAGATTTTTGAGTTGATTTTTTCACAATATTTCTTCAGGCCTTGAAATTTGTAATGAAAATGACCAATTTTTGAAAACTATCAAAAAATGGAAAAAGTCCCAATATGGCTTACGAGCATTTCACTGAAACGGTCCTAAAATACGAAAATATTTTTAAAAATTTTTCCACGGTAGGTACTCATCTGTTCCAAAGATCATTTTCTCTCCCACTCCATACCTTTATCCGGGAGCTACGACCGAATAAAAACGTAAAACCCAAATAACCCGACACCGGGCACACCGCACTATCGTCGTTTTGACGGCGGAATTTCATGTACTACACATACTTACACCGTAGTCGCCGGAATCAAAATTATTACACCTATTCTCGATACCAATTTCGAGATTCTTTCGCACGTGCTTTCGCATACACGCACAGCATACGAGACGACAGGGTCGTCGGAATTCCAGCAGCGCGGCGTACTGAGAAAATAAGATTCCTTCGCTGGGCCCTTTTGTCATCCACGTCTCATCGTCGTCGTCTAGGTAGTTATCGGCCAAAATTCGCACGTATCATCGATAAAATTATTTTCTCTCGAATAAGCGCCTATCTGTCAATTAAATTTAATACGAAAGTCCGGCACAGCATCGATATACCGCACGATTCGTCCAACAGCGAACGAAAAAAAAAAGGATAAAAATATAGAAAAGAAGCGAAAAAAAAATATAAGAGTGTAAGACGAAACCGAGAGCCAATACACTGGAGACATCGAATCAGGCAATATTTCCACCGTTCAACGTTATTTTTGACCATCGAAATGCCCGGCTCCTTTTATCATCAAACTCGCACGCATCTTCGCCAAAAATACCCACGATATCCTATAAGATCGGATTAATTTGTCGGTTCCCTCCGAGGCTCGGGGAAATACTCGCGTCAAGAATTCGTCTCTTTTGTCGTTAGTTCGCTCGTATCAAATTCTCTGTACGATTACGGATCGTACATGTCGTATGTCGCGTACTACAAATTTGATCAACTAAATTAGATCCCCTCCTAGCTTGTCATCATTCTCCGGCAGAAAACCTCGCAGTTCTATTTCGTACGAAAGAATTTCGGAAACATCCTACGCCTTTTCGGAGTCGATAAAATAATCGTGGGCAGTACCGAACGTAAATATTTTCCGAATTACAACTCGCCATCGTCGTCGATAACTATCGAGCTAATACTCTTCAGGACCATTGCGACCCAATCGTTAACCCCGAAGGCACATATCGCCCCATAGATTTCGATAATTAAGCCTCGTTGAAAATATATCTAAAAAAATTATACCGACCCTGTTATTTTAAAAAGATATTAAAGATAGTCGAAAACATAAATAATCTGTTATACTAGCTGCGTTTAAACTGCTTGGCGTTCTTTTTTTTTTCTTCTTTTTTTTTGCTGCTCTGCTCTCACTCTTCACTTTCCCATACATATAACATTTTTATTTCCCATTTTTCCGTTTTTTTTCCTCCGCTTCTTTCGGTTTTCGGTAGGTTTTTCTATACGGCCACACTAAAAATAGTTCGATAAAGTAGTTAATATAAATTGCGATATTCATTTTCGAATATTTACGGCTTCGAAAATTTCCAAAACCGCAACGGGGTGAAAAGCGGGTATTTAGATAATATAGGAACCATAAACCTTTAATGGCGTATATAAATTTTCTTTTGGTTTTCTTGTTTATAGCAAACGCACCCAAGTAAAAACTGGTCGATTTTACACGATGGCGACGGCTGCTGTGGCCGCATCATTGGGCCAGGCCGAAACCAAACCGGTAATAAAATGGAGGTAATCGCGGATTTCGAGAGTATGAGCGAACTGGGAAGTAGATGATTACCCTTCCTCAATCCCTTTTCTTTCCATCTTATAACTAAAAAAATTGTATTTTTGGGTGGAATTTTCCTATTTTAGTTTCGTTCCAAAGCTAAGACTTGAAATTGCAAAAAATCGTCCCAAAAAATTATCAAGTATTTATATTGTTTTTTTAAATAAAAAATAAATCAAATTTTAGTCTAAAAATGAAAAAATTTTGATATGTTTATTTCAGCAGCTTCATTTTGAGATTTTTTTTAGAAGCAAGGACAGATTCTTCGAATTTTTCACTATAATAGATCCTTCATTTTTTTCAGAAAAAAAAAAAAATTAACAGAATTATTTTCTTTGCTATACCCAAATGCAAATTTTTTCACCGGAAGAATTATTTTTAGGTAATCTGGTTCTTTTCACAACACAAAAAAAATCAATAATATAACAGCCACTCAGGCTACGCACACGCCCATACAACTTCGAAATCGAAACAAGTTAGCAGCCATTTTTAGGTGAGTAAGTAAATGTAAATACCTACTCTAACCTACATTTAAACCTGGATGTGGATTAGACAGTTCAACCAATGGCACCTAACTACAACACGAACCGGTTTGATTCTTTCTAAAGTGGTCTTTAGGTAGCTAATACAGATTCATCCCAAACAATGGAAAAGGTCTTCATTCGCAAATGATTGAAGAATGGGGATAGGAAACAACTGACATAGATACATTAAAAATAGTAGTAGGTCTAGATACGAGGTAGGGATTCGCAGACCACACCTTGAAGTTGGATGGATACTTATGAAATGAAAAATGTGCTGTAGAAAGCATGAGAATGTTTTTGTGATTTTATCCTCGTTGTGGGATCAAGCACGGTTGCAAGAGTAGGAAAATTCCGTGAAAATGACATATTTCTAGTCGAAAAAATCGAGGTGAAAAAATATTTCAATTTTCCTTAACGTAAAAAGAAACAAATTCTGTTTTCCAAATTTATTTTTTGATCTGGGTTTTGCTAACTCAATTAGTTTAGTATAAAAAATCTTTCAGACAATACATAAGTCTAAAAATTATTCTAAAAAAAAAAAAAAAAAAAAAAAAGATTATGTACTTATTGAAGTTACTCAAGTATTTATTTACTTTTTAAATTAGTAATTCGTGGGGGGAAATAATCATTCATTTTCAAAAAAATGGGACAAGTGTCTGAAGTGTCGAGAAATTTTGAAAAATTAACACAATTTAAGGAATTGATAAATGTTGAAAACTGGATCAAAATGTTTAAAAATTTATGTATTCAAAATAACCTAAAAATGTTTAAAAATTATCAAACTTTGAAAAATTACAATACCTATTAATTCAGAAATGAAGAGAAATGGAAATTCAAACATCGATATAATTTGAAGAATTTCGAACCAAAAAAATTACATTTTTTAAAATTTTAATAAAAATGACAAAATTTGAAAATTTGATACATTTAAAAAAATTATCTAATAAGAGAAATCGACTAAACTTTGAAAAATATTGTAGTTTCAGTTTTCAATATCTATCAATTTTAGTGATGGAATTTCAATTTTAGCCTTTTTAAAAAATGCCAAAATTGGCTTGAAACAAAAAAATTGTCCAATCGGAAGAAATCAAAAAAATATTTTGTTGATTTCTCAATCCTGTAGATTATTATAATTTGTTAAGACAACTATTGCCAGGGGCGTGCCGACCTAGTAAAATTTTGGGCAAATGCCCCAGTAGTTTTTGGGGTGGGTGGGTGGGTGGGTGTGTGTATGTGTAGTTGGATGGGGATAAAGAATAATAACTGATTAATTTATTCATAATTCATTTTTTTAGATAAATAAAAAATCGCCCAAATAAATAGAACGCAATCAACCATAATCTAACACTTTTAATGAATTTACTTAATGTAACATACGTTGATAATATAATACCCTACCTATGTAGTACTTATTATCTTATGTTGTATTTCAAACACATTTTTTTGAAACATAATTTAGTCGATGACGGTTGACTTGTTACTTACCCTGAACCAACTAACCAGTAACCACCCACCCACCCTTACCCCACCCCACCCAAAACATAATTAAACCTCCTTGAGTGGTATACATAGTGTAGGGTGGATCGAAAAAAAAAAACACATCTTGGATTTTGACCCAATTTGGTGAGGTGGTTTACTTTGAGTGGGAGACTTCACAAAAAATTTTGAGCCCCCAAGGGGCGAGGGGAGGGTAGCAGGAGGTGCTCAAAGTGCACCTCCTTTTGAAAAAAAACGCTGTTTTTTGCGTTTTTTAGCCAATCAAAATTGTGTGAGAAGCCTTAGTAAGACTTAAAAGATGCGATTTGAGTTTCTACATCTCCCTAAACCATCGCCATCCTTCTCCGATCAAAACTCTGACTGCTACCAGGAGGTTGAAAAGTTGCAGATTGCAATATTTCAATAATATGAAATTATCACTAAGCTGGAATGATTTTTTTTTTTCATCGAGTAAGTGAACAAAAATTTTTTTTAACCACTAAAATTGAATTTTGAACAAAAAAATTGAAAAATTTTGTACACCAGTGCAGCCATCAGCAAATCATAAAATTCCAAAATACGGAATTTATATCGACTTTGAATTGATTATTTTTTCGCCTGAAAATATTATGTTTTTTTTTTTCAATCACTGAAAGTATATTTCGAAATTTTTTTTTCAAAAATTTTGTATGACAGTGCAGCCAGTTACAAATCGTGGCATGCTACACTATGGAGTTTACGTTGGCCTCAAATTAATTTTTTTTATCGTTTGAAAAATACACAATAATTTTGTTTTCAATCATCAGAAATAATCAATAGAAATACGTTTCGAATTTGAAGACATCAGAACATCACAATTAGCAACTGGCTGCACTGACGTACAAAATTTTCAAAGAAAAATTTGAAATTTGAAATTTCTGATGATTGAAAACAAAATTATTGTGTATTTTTCAAACGATAAAAAAAATTAATTTGAGGCCAACGTAAACTCCATAGTGTAGCATGCCACGATTTGTAACTGGCTGCACTGTCATACAAAATTTTTGAAAAAAAAATTTCGAAATATACTTTCAGTGATTGAAAAAAAAAACATAATATTTTCAGGCGAAAAAATAATCAATTCAAAGTCGATATAAATTCCGTATTTTGGGATTTTATGATTTGCTGTTGGCTGCACTGGTGTACAAAATTTTTCAATTTTTTTGTTCAAAATTCAATTTTAGTGATTGAAAAAAAATTTTTGTTCACTTACTCGATGAAAAAAAAATCATTCCAGCTTAGTGATAATTTCATATTATTGAAATATTGCAATCTGCAACTTTTCAACCCCCTGGTAGCAGTCAGAGTTTTGATCGGAGAAGGATGGCGATGGTTTAGGGAGATGTAGAAACTCAAATCGCATCTTTAAGTCTTACTAAGGCTTCTCACACAATTTTGATTGGCTAAAAAACGCAAAAAACAGCGTTTTTTTTTCAAAAGGAGGTGCACTTTGAGCACCTCCTGCTACCCTCTCCTTGCCCCTCGGGGGCTCAAAAATTTTTTGTGAAGTCTCCCACTCAAAGTAAACCACCCCACCAAATTTGGTCAAAATCCAAGATATGTTTTTTTTTTCGATCCACCCTAATACACAGCCCGGAAAACTTACCTATTTGAAATAGAGTAAAATTGGAGAATTTTTGCAAATCCTGGTGATGAAAACCACTGGCCCGTAAATGTCATATTTCCCACGAAAATGCAGTGGAAAATTGTTTTTTTTGTTGATCTATTCAGAAATCAGACTTGATTTTTGTTTGACAATTTTGCTTATTTTTTAATTTTGAAGAATTGTTATGGTGCATTAATATTTTATTTAATGGAAAAGTAACAAATTTTTTGTGGAATAAAATTCATAAAATTGCTCAAAAATTTCAAAAACGAAAAAATAGAGAAAAAATTCAGTTTGGCCCATTTTGGCAAAAATATTCTGTGGTCGAAAAATTTTATCAAAATTTCCTCTTTTACTTTTTGAAAAACATATTTCTTATAATTTTGTTTAGTTGTCCAAAGAATTATTTTTACTTTTTGAAAAAAAAGCAGTTTTCTTCTAATTCAGTTTTTAAAAAAAATATTCAAAAATGTTTGTTAGGTAATTTTTTATTTAAAAAATATAAGTAAAGTTTTTGTCCGTTTCATCAATAGGTACCTTCTATCTTCTATTTTGGGGTACAGTACCTTTTGGATGGGTCGTGTTGGGGGGGGGGGGGGGGGGGTCAGTGGGGGTGTGGGCTTGATGGGGGTGGGTGGGTGGGTTTGTCATGTTCTCGCCCCAGTAACTTTTTACCTCCTGCACGCCCCTGACTATTGCAAAAAAAATATATTAAAAAAACATACCTAATATTAAACTTTTATGAAAATAACAAACTAAGGAACATAATTGTGGCGTTCCTAGGCAAAAGGGCCCATTTGGTCGGTATTAAGTTAAGCCCACCACGCCATACTGCGGTCTATAGGCTACAAAATGAGACCGGAACAAGCTCTTAATATGCATATTTGGACCCACCACAGCATTTTGAAGTTTTAGTTTTACAGAAATCATTTTTTCATTGTAGAGGGAGTAAAAGTCTACTTTTACTCCCTCTCGCGAATCGCTCGAGTGCTCAAACTCGACTTTTACTCCCTCTACAATGAAAAATATCGTATGCAACTCGGGAGATAAATGATTTTTGACGATTTTGAGTTATTTCCCTCGCTTCGCTCGGGCAATAAACCTCAAAATTCGTCGAAAATCACTTTATTTCCCTTGTTGTATAATATACTATTCTCAATTTTCGAGAAAAACGAATTTCAAGTTTTTTAACATGGAAAAAAACAAAAAGATTTTCAAGTTCAGATTTCGTGGGAAAACTGCTCTGTGGTGTTCATTTAACTGTCCTTCAATAAATTTTGAAGTGTTGATTAACCGGCCAAATGGGCCCTTTCGAAGTTCTACTATCACGGAGTGAAAAAGTACCTTCTGTAAGTAAGTATGTAGTATAGAAATTCGCGAAAAAAAATTCTTGGCAATTTTTGACCGATTTTCACTAAAACGCCTATATCTCCGAAACTAGAACCGGCCAAATAGGCTCTTTTGTCTAGGAACGCCTCAATTACGGTAGTTGAAACATTCAGATATATTTCAAAAAAATACTTAAAAAGCTGATTTTTCTCATCACAGTGACATCAGAGTTTGAATGTAATCTGAACAAAAATAAAGGTACTTGGTAAAGACACGGTTGGTTCAAAACTCAAAACCTGAAAAAAAAAACTGTAAAACTGTGATGATCATTTTAAATTTCAGTTCACAGTTTTTTTTCTTTCATTTCAATTTTGAATCTTATTATAATTTCACAGTTCTGAGATTTTTGATATTTTTATTTCATTTTATTTTTTAAATGAATGTACCTACTAGGTTTTTCTTACTACTCCACTCTAGAGTATTACTACCTACATATGTGATTCTAATCAAAAAATTCTTTCCGGGGTTTCCATATCAATTTCGGTGGCCTTATATCGAAAGAATTTTTGGTATCGATATGTATCGATATTTTTGAAGCCAGTATCGATAATATCGATAAATATCAATATTTTTTCTGTACAATAAAACCTAAATAACGTACGTCCGACCCCTCAAAATACTCGTATTTCTGACGTAAATGGAGTGGTGTTGATGCAAATTTAGTTAATTTTCGATCGATCTCGAATCTTGTGTTCTCGTGTCTCCTATTTTCCTTTCACATTCACGACTTCACATTTGACAATCAGGGTTTTGGCGCTTTCTAGTTTCCCGCTTTCACGCTCGTAATCGTAAAATAATTTCACTTTTCGGCTTTGGACTTGTGTATAGAACTTGAAACAATGGAATTATAATAAAAACGAGCCAACATGTAATAATATCAAAAAAATTCAAAAAATATCAATACTCGATACTTTTTGATACTGCGAAGTATCGATATTATCAATATATATCGATACTCTTAGGACCACTAATTTCGATATTACTTTTGTGTATTCGAGCTTGAAAAATGCACATCTTTGAACACCAAAAATCAGACACGGAGACTTGAAATTTTTTCATGTGTTGTTCAAAATTTTTCATTAAGAAGAGTACACTAAAAATTTATGAATTTTCCTATTGAATATAATTATCAATATCCCTTACCCCTCTAAAAAAAAAAACTATAATTTAAATTATTCAACAGGGCATACTTAATATTAATTTTCCAGAGAACAAATTTAAAAATAAAAGGAGATTATTGCTATTACAAAAAATTATTTAATTTCTCTTAAGTAATTATTTCATGCATGTATCAATGAGTAATATGCAAATTTGGTTCATGTAGGTACTTTACTACTTATTGCTCTAACGTATGTGCAATAAAACAATTGTTGCCACTGCTAAAAATTCATATTGATCAATTGATCATATACTCTTTCTCTTTCATTCCAAATCATTAAAAAAGTGGCGTAGCCGGGAATTTCTCATGGAGGGGTCCAAACTTTCATAATTTTTTGAGACATTTTGATTTCACCCCCCCCCCCACTTTTAGGTACCATAAAGACACTAAATTCAAAATTTGAATTATTTTCATTAATATTAAGAAGACGTGCAATGGAGACTTGGAATACCAGAAAGAGGAGAAAAAAAAGGGAATTTTTTTCGCATAGTCAAGATTTCGTTCATCTCCGTGCGAACCGAGGGAGAATCTTTGAGAAAAATTGATTTTGACCTCATGGGGGTCCGGACCCCCTGGACCCCGCTTGGCAACGCCACTGTATCACGAATGCCCATTTTCTAAAGGAAACATGGACATGATATCCACTTTTTAGAAAACACGTGGACTTGTAATCCAATCACTCAAAAAAGAACGTGATTTTTTCACTGATTTCTTTTAAGTAAAAATGTTTCAGTTTTCAGTCATATTTCATTGATAACCTTACCTAATAATAAATGCATAAAATAAATAGAAGACCAATCTTTCCTTTACTTATTTAGAAAACAACAACGAAAAATATCCGTCAACAAAATGACAACCAGCTAAAAAATTTCAACTTCTCGCAGTACAATACAATTCAACGTCGAGCTCCACTCGCGAAATCAACTTCCTACATTAGCCAACACTGCTCCGGTCACACTAATACTTCAGGCAAATACCAGGAACGATTTTGAACTCGCTACCTCCAACATACTGCTATTCTCCTAATACTTGGCGCTCTGTTTTTATCTTTTGTTAAGTCGCTGACAGGATGATTGACGGCCTACCGCACTCTCCTCTCAGCCATCGTATGCCGTATACAAAGCGTATAATCAGTGATGCTCAACATTACGAAAACCGATATGCTTAGACGATTAAGAAATAAATAATAACTCTAATTAAATTACGGCTACTTTCTCGCTACATAATCGGCTCTTCTCTTAGCAATGTAAATATACCGCGTTGGGAACACAGCGTCTATGATGCTGCTATCTGTCGTCAAAACGCTACAGCTTTAGTACTGCAGGACTCCCTGCAGGTGGAGTTAGATGTATCGTCAATGAGCATGCAGAAGTACCGGCGTAATGGTCATGAGCGATCTTCCATCAAGTCATGTGCTCCTGATGGTAACATACGTGATCCATTTTTTTGATGCGAGAACCATTGCGTAGCTTACGTTCCAAGCATTGTTGGCATTTCATAGAAGCAGGCAAGCGGCCCGTAATGCGAACAGCGCGCGCATTCTATCATTTGGCACTTCCAGCAAGCAAGGATGCATCAGTTTTGTATATAAAAGCCGCTGTTTTAAGTGCAAATTTTAACAATTAAATGGACCCTAGAACTGCTCCCTATTCAAATTTGAAGATTAATGTAACATTCACAAATTCCATTGGGCAGAAACGATAATTAGTATATAGCTACATTCCAGAAGACCGAAATTTTTTCCACTGAAAATGGTGCATGATGCAGCTAAAGTTTGCATTTGAATGAAATTTTCTTTCATAATGCACAAAATGCTTCCATAAAATTTTCTCAAATTGAAATCCGAGAAAAAAAATTGTTGGATATAGATCACTGCAGCAGTTATCTGATTACTTATCTTTATTTAAAGCAATTTTCAACCTGCTTCTTCAGCAACAATTAATTCTCCAGCAAAGTGACACCATTTGCCATTCAAAAGTTACTTCAAATGTCCCAGACATCAATTCATGAAATGTTTACATTACATTTCCACATATTTGTATCGCCTTCTACATTCATTCGTGTATACCGGATTCCATCCAGGTACCTACGCGATACCACTTCACATATTCTGTTCTCCTAATGAAAGAACATAAAAAATAACTGTATATCAGCTTCGTGAGGCGTGAAAGCCTCCATTAAATTGACTACTGTCGCTTATGACGCCATGCATGATGCATAATGGCGTCCCATTAATATTGTTGGACAATGATTCCAGTAATGATACAGAGTTGTATGATGCTGCGGATGCCAAAGTAGTAGTAAAGATAATGGAACGTTCGGCTGCATGCTGCACCCACATCTTCTTGATATTAAAATATACTTGATGCTTATTATGGATACCGACGATAATCGATTTTATAGGTCAGAATGCATCACTGACATGGACAAACTATCAAAAAAATATACCAAAATAAAAACCTAATTTTGTACTGCAGGCATTTTTTTTTTTTTGAATTGAAAAACTCAAAATACAAAAAGTCCGATTCAGGTTGAATTATAAAAATAATAAACTTAAAGGTAGCTATATAGTCGTATATGGTCAAAGTGGCATCAATTTTCATACTTACTCCTTACAAATGCATCAGATGCAACATTAATGACACTCCAATGGTGAACAGAATGTGAAACTTCATAAGTTTTCTTAGAAACAAATTTTTAAAATGATGCCACTTTACCTGTAAACATCAAAAAAAGATGTCACTATGACACCACATGAGATAAAATAATTTTTGTACAAAAAGTAAAATATAAATGGTAAAGTGGCATCATGGAAATAACTGCACACGTGATGACGTCTTGATTCATAGCTGAATCAATGGGCAGAGTGATGGTAAAGTGGCATCATAAAAATGATGCCACTTTCCGAAAATCATGCCAGTTTATCTGTAGACAACGAAAAAATATGCCACTTGCCTTATATTATATCCATGACTTCATTTTCTTATAGATAAATTTATATACATTCAATTAGGGAGCAACCTCTTGACAATCATTAACATGCTACATGAATTCTTGACAACCTAAATTATAAAAATTATGAATCTGAAGATCACTCCAATTCTTCACTCCAAATGAATGAAAATTCAGGATCACACACACACCTTAAAGTACATGTAAAAAATTACAACTCTATTTCGATTTTTCTGACATTTGTGTGGAAAAATTCCCAAACACAGCAGCTGGGGACGTTTGAAAGTTAAATTGGCGCCATTAATGTAAAACGCCTCGCGAGCTTTTCTCTTTCCTCGCTTAATATCCAATCGGAAAACATTTCGGAAAATTCTACCTCCGGCTCGCAAATGCCTTCGTTGCAAATATACACGAATACGTTCTTCCCCCTGCCTCTGCCAACATATTTGGACATGTGAGTGTAATGGCAAGGCAGCAACGATTGATTGTATATATCTTTGATCTCGTTTTTCGCGTTGAGCAATCGTATTGTTTTCTTTTCACATTTCATCTTCTCGGGAAAAACTCGTTTGTCGTATTTGATTTCGGATTGCCGGGCGAATTCGATACATATCGATCTGAGAAATGCGTAGCTTTTTCGAAACTTGACGCAAAAATTTGGCCTGCGAAAAAAAAACAAATCTCAGCTTCATGCTTATCTATTGGAAAAATTGTAACTTTTAAACAACTGCTTACCCTCGGAGTTTTTTATATTCTTGAAAAGTCAATATGGATTTTCGTTGACAGGTGCACCAGTTAAAAAGTGAGAGAAGAGTTATTAAATAAATTAAATATTTTGTAATATTCCACATTTCATAGCTTCCATCACGCCAAGAAGTTGAAAGAAACTGAATTATAATTTTAAAACATTTCGACAAAACTATGTATACTGATACAGGAAAAATTACACTTTGAAAGCTTATCAGCTCATCAAGATAACATAAAATCTGATAATTCGGTAAAAATTTATATTTTTATTACGAACCCAACTATTGAAGATAATTCTTATCTAATGCTAATTGGTTTAGGTGAACATTGTACCTAACATTTGCGAAATTATTTCGCCAACCATACAAAATACTCAGTTTTGTTCCCCTCACATCATAGCGCAATCACATCAAAGATCACATTCATGCAAAACATCGTTGTAATGGTTCTACTATCCTAATACAAAAACGCGAAATCGCTGGCTAGGTCGGTTTTTTTCTCTCGCGTTCGTTCGCGAAACGTACTTGCGAGCTCTTAAGATGACGTTTCATTATTACAGTAATTCATGGGGAATACTCCTGATGCTTTGACCTTGCGTACAGAATCATTCACATTTTACATTCATTGTTTCGGTTTCAATTATATGTTGTTGATTCGCCTTCATTGAGCGTTGGCGATGTGACGCGATATATCATTGAATTTAATGCAGGATGGGGAAATATTAAAAATCAGAAATGAAATTTAAATTGTACGTGAATGTCGAGGAAAAGCAAAAATCAATCAGTACTCTCTCATTTTGAACCAGTTAAATGTCATTGATAAATAGTCAGAATTGCAGCACAGGAAAAATCAGTAAAATTCGTTGATTTTCAGTGAATTTTCACTGATTTTTCAGAGAATTTCAGAAATTATATACTGACTTTTTAGTGAATTTTCACTGCATGATTTTCCAGCAATTTTTTTCACCGTTTGCTTTCAGTGAAATTTTTTACACTGAATTGTTACTGTGTTGCAATTCTGACTATTTTCCAGTGATTTTCGATAATTTTCACTGGTTTATAAATGAGAGAGTACAGACATTAAAATGTAGGAACGTGGGTATGAAAATTATATGAGATTTAAATTGAGAAAAAATGGGGTTTTCTTATCTGATCAATCGATTTTTGATAGAAAGGCCTATCCTGTGAATAAGTGTGGTAGTTCCTATCATTTCTCTGACAGAAAACTGCACATGATTTCAAAAAAATATTGCTTAGAAGCGACAGAAAACATTTCAACGTTCCATGCTTCAAATTTGCAAAAAAAATTGTGATTATGAAAAAGAAATTCTAAACAAAATCTCAAATTTTGGTAACTTTTTTCACTCCTACATGAAATTGTCATTCCCAAAATTCATTCATGAGAATATTTCCTTCTAGAAATTCAATATTCACATCCGGCTTGAAAATCTTCCCTACGAAATGATGAGTTTTTTAAAAATCTACTTCACATATCTTCTGGATACTATCCATCTCTGAAAAAGAATCCCGTTTCATTTTATCTCTTCTGCATCCACAGTACAGCTTTCTCGTTGCTATTCTCCTGATCCAACAGCGACAAAAAATAAATCAAATACAAACCGCGAAGTCATATCGTCGCTAAGCGTAATTCATTAAAATACACAGCGCAGCCACGCATACGATTAATTTGAACGCACGTCATCGAGTAATTCGGGTAATTTTTTTCATTCAACGTTTTTTTCGCTTCACGGTTTATGGTTAATACATTCAGTATTGTATACAGCCAGCGCAGTCAAGTATGAAAAAAAAAACATTTTCGACCAAAAAAAGTACGAGGAGAGGGTAGAAAAGGTGAATTCCATCACCACGTCCACATTTTTTCTAAAGAACCGGTCAAAGGTCTGTATAGAGACCGCTAAAAAATTAGGAACTCTTGAAAACTTACAAATTTATTTTCGAAGTGCCCTTACAAGCGCTAAACAAAAGCTTTGGAAAAAATTACGATAAAAAAAAAGATTGCACCTATTTCAACAAATGGGAAATTTTTTAGAAAAAAATCAGCCAGAGAGTGCCTCCTTTTAGCTGCTGCTTCAAAAATTAACAATTTGCGTGCAAATCTTCGATTAAATTTTTGTTCGAATATAATGTACCTACCTTTCATTTAAGTGTACCCAGTACAGTTTATTTTACGTACACGGTACACGCTAAAAGTGTTATGCGATATCTTTCCTTAAAAAAAAATTTGGTTGGAAATTTTTTCAACAGAAACTATCAAATATTTTGCCTTTGTCGTTATATTTTTGTTCATTTTAACCGAAAAATAAAATTAAGAATTAAGTAGAAGAAATTTGGCCTAAAGCACTTTTATTATCCGAATGACATGATCTTCAAACTTTCAAATGTGATAATCTTAAAATGTAAATTAGACAGAAATTTTCCTCGACTAGATTATTACTCATTTGCACAGTGTTGCCAGAATTTTAGCATTATGCCGAAAATTATGCTAAATCACGCAACTTTTTTTTCTTTCATTTTTGGCTTCCTGGCATCATAAAATTATGCCAGGAAGCCTAAAAACACCAAAAAAATTATGCTAAATCTGTCATAATTATGCTAAATTGGTAACACTGCATTTGCAATACCTACTTTAGAATTTCGGCTATACAGGTATAACTGTAATTTTATACAAATTCCCAAAATTCAGAAAAATTGTCAAACTTGGCAACAACAGAATTTTATTTCCTATTTTAAGCTAACTTACAATTGAATTTTGATTGAAAAAAAATACGTTGAAAATGTAAAGAATGAACAAGCTTTGAGAATATTCAATTTAAAATTTTTCAAAGATAAGAACTCGAAAATATTAGCCCCTTGAGCCTCATGTTTGCTCCAATTTGCTCTGAACATGCATGCCTATTTCATAGTGAAATGAATTGTGTAAGTATAGGGATGAAAGCGCATATATGTATTTTGCAATGCAAGTATATGGTACAATATTCAACACCAATCTACTGCAGAAATGAAAAAAATACGTTAAAAACTCGCGTGCGTGTTACAATCGAGTTGTGCACCCATCCACCATTGAGTTTCCCTTGTATAAGGAGATAGGTACCTGGTAAAACTACCTAAATTTTGATAGAAGTCGCGCAGGTTGGAACCCATCCTTCCCGGTTGACAAGGTGCTAGCGTTTGCTAGCATTTTTGTCGCAATTGCGACTAAAATGCTAGCAAACGCTAGCACCTTGTCAGCCGGGTTCGTTTCAATAACCAATAATATGCGGAGCCGAAATACAGGTATATAGATACCTACACATCTTTCAACATAACAATTTTTTCAACCATTGTTTGAATAATTTTTATAGGCAAATTGTTGCCCTTATTCTTTCAAATGTTTTTTAGTCCGCAGTCGCAATCTATACCGGTCTACATCACTACATCTTATATTGTCTTCTTCTCAACCTTGATAAATTAACTCTGATTAATTAGAATGAAAATCCCCCCCCCCCCCAAAAAAAGTGAGATGAATGATCAAGATCTTACAGGAACGGATACAGAAAGGGAAACGGGGGCGGGGATTATCCGCTCCCTCCAAACGGTTTCAAAATTACTTTTAAATGTTGCGAAGAAATTGTTATTTTCGATTTTCAAAAAAGTAATTTTTCAACAAATTTCTTCCTAGCCTTGATCAGCAGTGTTTCTCTTTTCAGATACAGGAATATTACATATTTGCATGAATATCTTTGTATTAATTGTATTTTGGAAAATTCTCCCAAAAACTATCAGTTTTTTTTGGTAGGTTAGAAAAATTTCATGCCCCCTGGAAAAAATCAATGAATCCGCTGTCAAAGGCCATAGATATAAATATAAATTGATTGATGCCATAAATTTTTCTTTTTTCGGTATTCTACTTCAAGTTCTTCAATATTGGTGCCCAATTTTTCATCGTTGAGGAGAATCTATCACACAAGTACGTACCTATAAAAAGTCAATCGATGAAAGTGCTGACTGCCCTCTTTCTCACACAGTTGGAACCTTGTACAAATTTTTAAAAAAATTTAAAATATAAGAAAACATTTTTGTTTGCAAACTGCAGTTAACCGAAACAGACATCATAACCTATATCGAACCAACTTTGGGAACTCTTGTCGCCATGTCCCGTTTTCTGTAGCCATCCTGGCGTGATATTAAACAGGTCAGCATATAACGTAGCACTCTTCTCAGTCCTATACGCTCCTATTATAAGTTCATATAAAGTTGCCATGAAACTGATCTACTTTTTTTCAAGCATCACGGTACACACGTGCAGCCGTGTACCACTTAAGGTGGATCCGCAGGCAGATACTCGTGCAGTCAAATCTCGTGAATTTTGACGTCGCACTAAGAATGTGACTATTGATGTCTCGACCAATCAGATGCACCGGTCAGGGTAACGCAAAAACGTCGTCAAGGGAGGGCCTCCCCCTGAAAAAAAATTCTGGCCCCCGCTTGCCCCCAAAAAAAATTTATGTTGCATTTATAAATTTACATTACACTTATCATTGAAACATGAAAAAATGTCTTTTTAGGACATTAAAAATCCACTCTCTTAATTTGAAACAGTCAATTTTTATTTTTTACTGGTTCGAAGTCAAAAATGAGTGAAAAGGACTGAATGAAATTGTCAGAATCATATTAAAGCAGATGTTAATACCAAATTCACTGCAAATCACTGATTCATCCAGTAAAAAAAAAATACTTTTGAATCAGTTAAAAAACAACCAAAATTTCAGTAATTTTCACTGATTCAGTTCTAATTTTTTTTCGTTAATGGATTCAAACTGGTATTTTTTTTTTCACTGTAAATGTTATTCAGTCAATTTTCACTGGTTTGCAGTTGGAGTTAAAAATGACTTATTGAAATCTACAAAATTGAGTTACTGCCGAATCAGTAGAACTTCACTGATTCATCCAGTAAAAAAAAATTACTTTTGAATCAGTTAAAAAACTACCAAAATTTCAGTAATTTTCAATGATTCATAGTAGTTTTTTTTAATGTACGACATGAATCGGTGATATTTTACTGAATTATTCAGTTAAAATTAAAATTTTACTGATCCTATACAGTATTACTCATGTTGAAAAACATCGCTGATTAATCAGTTGTCTGAGAAATAATTTACTGTTACAAATTGAACCAGTGATATTTCGACTGATTCAGATTTAGAGAGCAATTTTTTCAAAACTTGGCGTTTGCTTCGCTCAGGCATGAACAAAATCGATATCCTATAATCTATCTAAGGGAAAACTGCGAAATAAAGCTCCCTTTTTACCCCTTCCCTTTGAAATTCTTCTGGTATTTCAAGTCTTCATACCCTCTTTGTATTGTCCCATCCCAAAAAAAAAGTTTCCAACGCCATGCCATGCCACTGAATATGTGCATTTTTAGCAAGTGAAAAAAGTCAGTCTCTTTTTTCCACTTTGAAAAAGCAAAAAAAGTTGTCCAACACACGGCCCCTTTTGTACTCCCCCCCTCCTTTATCAAAAATTGTTTGGAGATTATTGGCTCAGATAATCTACATTGCTTTTCGAATATTTATTTACGAATGAGAATACAATTAATAACATTAGAGGATCTTAGATAAGTATATAACGAATGGACAAATATTTTATATAATTACAACCAGGGTTGGTAAGCCGTATATTAAAAAATGCGGCTGGCTGACTTAGGCTTACGAAAAAAAAATAATACGGCTTCGGCTTTCGGCTTTCAAAAAAAAAAATACAGCTTCGGCTTCGGCTTTCAGCTTTCGGCTTTCGGCTTACGGCTTTTGGTTTTTCGCTTCAATTTTCAAATATTTTGCTAAAAATTGATTTTTTTTCAAAACTTTTATTATTTTGCTAAAAATTGATTCTTTTTTTTTAAATTTTCATCAATGCAGTAAATTTTCCCAACCTGAATTTTGTCAAATTTTAAAAATTTGATATGAATTTCACTTTTACAGAAACAGAAACACAGAATTGAAAAAAAAATAAGGCCGAAAAAAATAGAGCTTTCGGCTGGCTTTAGCTTTTCAAATATTATAGCTTAAGCTTTCGGCTGGCTTTTCAAAACAAAGATTTTACGGCTTTCTTTCGGCTTTCGGTTTAGGCTTTCGGCTGGCTTACCAACCCTGATTACAACTGAATTCAATAGCCATATATTATTACATAATCGTGTCGCGATATTCCCAACAAAAAGATGAAACGCTAATCGGCGTACCAACAAAAAAAATAAAAATAAAATTCAAATGTAATACAATGGAAAATTAAAAATATTTAAATGCAATTGTGGTTTCATATTATTCTTCTGACGTTTCTAACAGACACAATTCATTGATAGGTTGATTTAATTTAACCGAGTTTTTGATTTCAACTTTACACGAACGAATGTAATCATCATTACTTTTATAAACTTCGACGATTTTACTGACTTCCCAAGCTCCTCTCAAAAATTGTTTGGAGATTATTAGCTCAGATAATCTACATTGCTTTTCGAATGTTTATTTACGAATGAGAATACAATTAATAACATTAGAGGATCAACGAACAGCCGAACATTTCTATAATTACAACTGAATTCAATAGCCATATACGGTTATGGACCGTTTTCCCGAAGCCAAAATCCTGAACGGACATTTTCCCGAATAAGATTTTTCATGAAAAAAAATTTCACGAATCCTTTTTCCCGAATACCGAAATCCCAAATTAAAAAAATCAATGTACTATTAAATAAAGTTTATTTTATTTTTGCTAAAAACTACCGAAATCGTCGATAGTTTTTTTGGCCTTCAGTAGTCGAAAACTACCAGTTTTTTCTAGGGCACTCTAGTTTTTCCCAAAAACTACCGGTAGTTTTATTTTGTTGCAATAAATCCAAAAAAATAATAAAAAAGTTGGTAATTTGTAAAAAAAAATTAGTGAAAATAAAGTGCAATGTAGTACAAATAAAAGAAAACACATTCAAAAAATCAGTTTTCTTTAAGATGTCATCAATTTTGACCAAATTTCTGAAAAAAAGATTTATTTACGAAATTTTATGCCATTTTTGAGTGGTTTTACCTCCTGAAAAACTATACTTCCCGAAAACCTCTGGAGGATGAAAAAAAAACTACTGTTCCATCACTATGCAATAGGCATTCCATAGAAATAATAAAAAATGTGATTCGTAAAATTCTATGTCCGTTCGGGATTTTGGCTTCGGGAACCGCCATATACTATTATATAATCGCACCGGCGCCGCGATCCCCCCCTCCATTTCCAATTTTGACAACACCGCTGGGTAATCATTCAAACAACTAAAAGTTGTACCACTTCTACTTCACTCTTATCACTTCATCATCATCATTTCATTTGCGGACACGGAAAAATTTCGAAATTAATACACTATAGAGTTGTTGAAACTACGTCATCCTTATCAAAAAGTGTGATAAGGAGCTGGTGGGAAAAAGAAAAAATCATTAATTTCGTACGTATTTAACGGAATTTTCGTAAATTTATCAATTATTGTAAAAAAATGAAGTTTTGTGACAATTGTGAAAATAATAAAATTCGTAGCTAAGAAAAAAAATACTTCGAAAATTCAAAATTTCCCCACCAGTTCAATTTTGTGACGTCAGTTTCAACAGCCCTATATCTACATCTACCTGCTTAAAGAAAAAAGACTGAAATAATTACTCGAAGATTTTTCGAAACGACAAAATAGCAAGGAAATTGGAAATCAATCATTGGATTATTGTATTCTACATGAAAATTTGTAATTAAAATTTCCAAAAATAAAAAGTATTCTGGGTCACGTTCACTTTGGGTCTAAAACAAGGAAAATAAGGTGTAAACAAAGCATCGGCCAATGAGATTTTTTCGTTCCTGATAGATTTGATTGATCATTCTTTTATCCTACTAAAATTATGTAGCTATTTCATAATGAATTGAATAGTATAAAAATGTGCTAAACAGTAATTTTTGAATTTTTTGAACGATTTTGCACAGCAGCACTTTGTTCACGCCTTATTTTAAGAAAAAATGCTTTATTTTTTACCAAAGTGAACGCACCCCTGTTTAATTTCAATTTCATTCTGTCAGAAATGATATCTCCGAATATTGCACCAGTATTCGTGTATCGAACGAGACCGATATCATAAGCATGTGCAGAATCGTTCCTAGATTGATGCCGAACAAACATTTGTCCTACATTTAATATCAAATTTTACCGATTCACGACGATGATCATAGCCTGGGTCAATTTAATTGAAAGATCTATTCAGTAATGCAGTCAGACTCTTCCAATTCATTAATCCCATACATCTTACGTCACACTACCATGCCAATATCGATTTCCTTCCAGTAACCTAACTCTGTAGTCTGTACACGAGTACACGTCGAGCATTCAGTTGCACTGTAACATCGGTGTACCTGATTTACTCGCTGTGTGTCAAGAAGACAGGGCGACCCGACGCCGACGTCTTATAGAAATAAAAACCATGCAACTACTTTGTATCTTATATTACCCTAATGGTCCACGTATTCCAATTACCACCACTGAATAGTGAATACGCATACCACACATTCCATGAGGAGATTCAGGTCAAGATGTACATCAGGCATTGGACCAGACACTGGTAATTACAGAGCATACCCCAAAATTGACCAATTTTTAGGAAAATTTGCCTACTTCTATTTCGAAAATAGTAGTCTTATAGCACACAATGAATATTTTGAGAAGGTGCACACTCCATAATATTTCTGGCTCAAAACCAGCCACAAAAATTGAAAAAAAAATTACAGACACTTCTGGAAAATTAGCCTTTCTGACGACACCATCCTTTTACTCTTATCCTTCCTTTGTAGGTTTTCAACGAAACAAAAATTCAATCACCAAACTATACAGTCCCCAGCCAAAACACCAGCTTCACCTAAATCGCTGAATTTTCCACACAGTCGGGCGTTTTACTAGCACATGGCGAGCTAACCTACTTAAGTAGGTCACCAAAGACGAAAGTAGTTCACAGACTCGGCCGAGTAATCGTGTCGTCACACGCGGTTGCAGAAATTCGAACATTTGTGCTCGGCAAGTATAATATAGCAGGAGATCGTACATTCGGACTCGTCAGTCCGGCACGCCATGCAAGCCCAGCTCACAGCTGTTCGTCTGTCAGACCAAGGATTTACAGCGAATACCGTATACACCAACAATTTCGCGCGTTTTTTTCTTCTATTTTCATTTTAATAACGTCGTTCTCGATATAGCCGAATTTCAATGACCGTACAATGTTATCGTCGTTGAGACGTAACTCGACAATTTGCTAAATTTCTCCACTTTTTGCAAAAAACCTAACATTTTCTTGCATTTTCCCCTGTTTTTGAATAACATTTATTAGGAAAGTATGAACATGCGGGCGGTTTGTACGCCGGGGAGACCTGGCGTGAGATAAATTTTCCGAAAGCGTTTTTCCGGCATGCGCTCCCCGCATATGCACCACCACGATTTTCCACTCTTTTCTTCTAAATACCACCGCTACCACCTGCCGCCCGCGCCCTGATGCGGTGCCATTCGTGTATTGGGCTTGTACCTTTTCCAGCCACTGTTGTCAGCGTCGTCGTTGCTGCAGGGGAAATCTCTGTAGCTCGGGTTGGCTGGTTGGAAGTTCAGATACACCCCAGAAGTTTACTTCCGAGGGATATTTCATCGGTTCACATCGAATGTGGCACGGTAGCCCCGAAAATATGTCTTAATTTTTCTTCTCTCCAGTCGAGGAGAAGAAAAAATTCACAAAGTTGCTTTCACTGCTGTAAATGGAAAATTAGAAGAGAAATTTGGGTCTAAGTGAGTAAAGGATGTCCTCAAGGCATGAAAAAACAAATTGCAGCAGACTGTATTGTAAAAAATTAAGGTAGTTTCAAGTTCGAAAGAAGATATAAAGATATCATGAGAGGAAAAATTTCATCAATACGACTTGTAAAATTTTTTTAGACTTTTTGAGCTATCCCATTGCCAATTTATCTTCAAGGAGTGAACATGAATTTTGAAGCATCAAGTCTCAATCTCAAAGTACAACTCACTTTTATTTGACAGCTTTGCAAGTACAATGTTCTGAGGGAACCTTCATTCAAAATGAACATTTCTTAAAAACTTGCAAAAAGGTTTTTTTTTTCAAGTAGAAAGTTTGAATGAATCGATCATCGAAATTTAAGGCGGATGACATTTGAGTGACAGATCGACTCAAACAAGCTCCTGTTCCATTTTTGTCAAAAAACAAAAACAAAAAACGTAATAATTCATTTCAAAAGAGAAACAATGGAACAAATCAGATTTAGATTGCAAAACATCTATAGTTTGTCTTGACGAGTATTTCGATTCAAAACGACGAATCAAATGCCAAACGAGCATGTAATTCAACTTTGCCCTATAGCCAATAGGATGCACTGAAATCGCCAAGCCCACGCAACAACAGGAGTTTGAGTCGTTTTATGATTAGGCAAATAGCTATCGCCAGAAGGTATACACTTTTTTGTAGCCAGCTGTTCGTGCAATGCCTATTGTAGGCATGGATATGGAAAAAGCCGATGACATTTCAAGAATACAAGTATGTAACACTGTAGACGACCTGTCTTTCACGGCAACTGTTTTTTAATAATTAAGAAATGTTGCAAGTAAATTTCATTACTGATTTTAAGATATTTATGATGTCTTCGGAGGTCTCAAAATGATTTTCCTTGAATGATTTGCTAAGTGCTTGATGTACCCATGTACTTTGACACACTAATATGAACACAATAAATTTTTAAATACATACCTGCTTACAAACACCGCATCAAGATCACTTACTTTCACTATTAAAATTTTGAAATATATGTTACGCCTAATCGATGTAGTTGTCTAATTCATGAAATAGGCAGTTTTTTTGCCTAATGCATGAAATCGGCAGCTCGTTGCCGATTTCATGCATTAGGCAAAAGTAAGGCGTAATTCTTGCCTATTGCATGAAATAGGCAAGAAATTTGAACAAAATTACATTATTTAGGCAACGTTAAATGAAGCATCGAAATGAAGGAATTTTTGAAGAATGAATTTCTTTTCTGTGCAGTCGAATTAGTTTTTTTTTAGGAGGCCAAGTTTTTGAGATATTTTCAATATAAGAAATAAGTTGTATTTGAACTTTGAACTGAAATATCTCTAAATCCAAAGTTTTGTAAGAAAAAAATTAATTGGACTCCACAGAAAGGAAATTTTATGTTCTATTAATTTTTTTATGTTTAGCCCTCCCTTTGCTTAGAAAATTGACTTCAAGTATCAAAAGTTATCAAAAAGTGTAAAAAAATGTTTAGTCAACAAAAATTCGAATTGTGAAAAATCCTTGGGTGATGGAATTTTTTCACTACCTACTTTTCTCGTGATCTGCGTGAGAAATACTATAAAAATCGTCCATTAAACTTCAAACAGTATTTTTTTATATAAATTAACGAGATCGTGTCAGTTTTTGGTCAAGATTGGTCAAATCAATTTTTCCAATTTCGGATAAAAAATTAGCAATTTTTTCAATTTTTAGTCCTACGGATTGGTCCTATGTTTTGTGGATTGACCACAGCTTTACAACATAATATTCAAATTTTTAATGTAAAAAAGGTTCCTTTTCATGTAAAATGGTCAGAGTTTGATAGAAAGTGGTAATTTTGTCCAAATTATAGTTTCTAGTTTTGATCCCGCTTTTACGGATTGACCTCTAGCAGTACAATATACCTAGGTATCCATGAAAAAAAAAATTGAAAATTCTTTTATTCATTGTTGGTCATAAAACACACAACTAACCATAAAAAAAAACAAAAAAATGGACATTGGTATGCATTTTTTGAAAATGTAGAAATATTTCAAACCCCATTTTGTATTTAGTGGAAATTATCAATTTGAAGAGCTCAAATTTTCATCACATTTTTTCGACGTCACCCCAGAACTTTTTTCTCAATATCTTTTAATTTTATTTAAAAAGTCAAAAATAATCCACCCCGCAGGTAATTACCGCCTATTCACTTTTAGAATTTTTTACATTATCTATGGCAAAGGTTCCAAAATTTTTAAGTTTTTAACTTGGATATTTCCTGATGGTCCCTCCAATGAGATTTTCGAGAAACCTGACAAACGAAGATAAACTGAGCCCAAATTTGATTATTTAAGGTCATTAAAGTCAAAATTCCAATGGGGAACAAAAACCCAAACCAGCCTTTTCATATTTTTCCTTTTTATTTTATTTAATTTGCTGAATTCATTCTTCAAAAATTCCTTCATTTCGATGCTTCATTTAACGTTGCCTAAATAATGTAATTTTGTTCAAATTTCTTGCCTATTTCATGCAATAGGCAAGAATTACGCCTTACTTTTGCCTAATGCATGAAATCGGCAACGAGCTGCCGATTTCATGCATTAGGCAAAAAAACTGCCTATTTCATGAATTAGGCAATTACATCGATTAGGCGTAACATATACATATGTACAAGACAAGCTGAGGGTATATATGCAGCGGTGGATTTCATAATCTTGCGCCTTTAGCACAATTTTCTGCACCCTTTGAATACAGATATCTCACTTCTCGCCCGCCTCCTCCCTAGTCACTCTTCCCTCTTGAATTTTTTGTTATTTTTCAAAAAGTTTCGAAGTTCAAATATTTTCAATAAGCTTCAAAAACCAAAATTCAACATCTTTCAAGATTACTTGAATTCTCCCAAGTACAACAAAACATATTTTAAATTTTCTGGGAGTTCAAAAATTTCGCTCAAATCTGCTCAATTGCTGAAAGTGGAATGTATGATTTGGGGTGGGAGTGGGAGGGGGATACCTTTCTACAAACTCTGTTCGTGACGACTCTGATATTCATATACCTACTTATTAACAAATTCATCGACAGTTCAGAAAAAAATGATGAAATTAGAACTCTGAAACATCTTATAGAAAATATAATGAAGGATGAAAATTTTCAAGCAAAAACATACTAAAAAAACAAAAAATAATACATATACTTAGTGAGAATATGACGAGACATTTTCAACCTCTTGGGAAACAACTGTCCTCTTAGTCCCCCTCTTTGGACACATTTATGATTCAACATCCAGCGCTTCCTTCAGATACTCTCTCATTTCTGAATTAGTGAAATTTATCAAAAATCAATGAAAAACAGTCAGACTTGCAGCGCATTAATAAATCAGGGGAATTTTTTTTAAAAAATTCACTGAAAGCAAGTAGTGAAAGTAAATCACTTGGAATCAGTGAAAATTCACTAAAAACTCAGTGATATTTATAAAATTTTCTGAAAAATCTGTGAAATTCTTTGAATAATCAGGGAATTTCACTGATTTTTCACGTGCTGCAATTCTGACTGTTCATCAGTGATTTTTCACTGATGATTCGGAATGAAAGAGTATCTACCATTTCTCCTCGGCTGTACCATTTTCACTGTTTTATGGCACTAGGTGACATGAACGTGTCATGAAAGTTGTGCCGATAATGGTGCATCATAAAACCTGTACTTTTATGTCACACAACATGCCTTTATTCCTGAAACATTCATGTTCCATGAAAAAGATACAATTTATGGCACATTATGATGTGACCTAAAAGTAAACAAAAAATGATGCACTATACCACTTGCACTTTTATGATTAGGACATATGCCATAGTTCAGTGCTTTTTTCCCTGTCACATTATTGGGCAGCTTTATGGACCTGTGATTAGCACATTACTGCTGAACGTTGACGAAAATTTCGGGATTCTTTTATCTGGGTCATTGGAACTTTCTCGGAGCGATGAAGGGCTAGAGTCATGATTATTTTTTTAAAAATAAAGCTTAACATTTGCTCTTTCACATGGGGCCAAAAACAGAAAAAAAATTTCCGACATAGGTTACCATCACGATTTTTTAAAGATGTGAAGATAGTTATATTTTCACCAAAAATAAAATTTAAGGATTGGTAAACAATAATTGTAGGTACTCTGCCAAATTTCATAAATATCACTGAGTTTTCAGTGAATTTTCACTGATTTTCAGTGATTTTCTTTCACTGACTTGCTTTCAATGAAAAATTTTTCATTGATTTATTACTGTGCTGTAATTCTGACTGTTTTTCAGTGATTTTTGATAAATCACTGATTCAGAAATGAGAGAGGATACCTATGGATATATCTAGATATGTGAGCCTGGATATAGAAACCACCGTTAGATGTCAAAAATTGGTTTTTGAGTTGAGGTTTCTCCTTGATTTTATTCTTTCTGAAAAGCCTAAAATCAATGCCAACTCAAAAAGCAATTTTTGACACCTAAGAGTGGTTTCTATATCCAGGCTCACATATGTAAAAGCGGACATAATGTCCATTGATTCAAAACATTATTTTACACAGTTTTTAATTCGTGTCGACCTTTTGATTCGGAAAAACAGTTTTTACCGATTTTTAAATAGATAATCGTGCAAACTTTTGTTTCAAATTCTCAACAACAGAATTTCTAATTTATAGCAAATAATCTTTTGTATTTTAACAGCAGTTTCTTGATTTATCCCATTTCAGAAAGTTTTTCACAAAACAAAAAACAACAGAACCATGAAACAACCAAACAGCAATTTAAGAATTCCTGCATTTTTCCAATTTTAGAAATTTTCACAGGCACAAAAAACAACAGAACCATGAACCAACCAAACAGTAAAATTTCATGATTTTTCAAGGAGAAGGGGATTTCCTTTACATAGAATCTTTGTAATTAGGTGGAAAAAAAACGAATTGAAAAAATTTCAAATGAAGCGATTCCAAACTTCTGAAAACAGAAGGCTCATAAATTAAAACTTTTAAGCTTGATTGACAAGAAGAAGAAAAAGCAGCGACATTTTGACATTTTTGATCAAAAAAAAAAGGAACAAATGCAAACTTGCAGGGCTGTTAGACACTTCGAGTCAAGGTAACCAATTTTTTGCTTGATTGAAAAAAAAAGAAGAAAAAGCGACATTTTGACATTTTTAATCAAAAAAGCAGAACAAACAAATGCAGGACTTTCAGGACTCTTGGACACCTCGAGTCAAAGTAACCAATTTTCTGCATCAAATGTAAGATATCTATGGGAATGCTATAAGATCATACATCAGCAAAATATTGCATTTACTTCTTCTGCTACCTTCACCACATTCATATGCTCCTACTGCTGAAATGCGTTAAAATGGAAATGTATACGCTGCGTGTACGTAAACGTAACGCCGACGTGAAATAAAACGCACGCCGAACGCGCTGCAGGCTGCAGTCTATGAAAAATTTCTATCGCCCAAGTAGGTAGCCTACCTACTCATAGAGCTTCCGTTCAAGTACCACAGGTACAGCGTCGGCACTGCGACAATGTCTTTGCACGTAAACGCACAGATATGTGTACAGGGGATATACAGGTGTAATGTAAATTGTTGTGCTAGATGTAGGTATGTTCGTCGTTTTAAGCATGTTATAGTATTAGGAAAATACGAAGTGCCAGGAGAGCCATACTGTGGGGACGAATTTACATGTATAGTTGTGCGGTTTGACGTACACGTGTATATAGTAAAATTGATACATTCACGTAACAGGCGAATGTAATGTGTGCGGATGTCATGTAATGTTTTCGTGTGTAGGTACGTTGCATGTATCTCTAACCTACACATCATTAATGTGATGATTTATAAATGAAGGTATGAAAAATGTGTACTTTGGAATGAGAAAATTGATGGAAGTCTGCAAAAGTGTGATAAGATTTCCAAACATATTGATAAAATGGAAGAAATTTTGTGTTCGATGCATTGGACCACATATAAAAAAAATGATAGTTTGATAATTTCAATTCTTTATTTTATAACGTCATTGATCACTGCAGTAGTAGAATTAGGTATTTTTTCAATATGACCTAAAATAAGTCCCAAATTTTATGAGATTTTAAATTTTTCCAGTTGCATCATTTTCATGACAGAGCGAGATGAAAATTTGCATGTATTTCCAATTCGCATAGATGGTAAACTTTATTCGCTGTCGAAAACCTTTAAAACGTAAACACTCCCAACTTCAGATACATTGTGGGTTATTTGGTCGTCGTTTAGAGAGCACTTCAGAGGCGTTATTTACTGACGGAATTGAAGAGTTTACGCAACAACAGGAGTTATACCATTTTTAGTATCGGGAGAATAGCAATGTATTGCTGGTAGATGATGAAAACGTTTGATGATGTGTTGGAGTACACCTGAGTACACCGCGGATGTTTTCGTTAGGTACCATACAATTGATGTGGAGTTATGAATCTGGCAGCAGAAACTTCATAGCGTGTTAATTTTTCAAAAAAATAAGTCTAAAGCCTCATTTATACTGGCACTGAAATTGTTAGTGAAAATTTGAAATATTTCAACTTTTCATTGAAAGGATGTAGGAAATCTTTCAGTGCCTTATTATAAACTGTTCTGTAAGAAAACAGAGATTAAACTTTTTCAGTGACAAATTCAGTGTCAGTGTAAGTGAAGCTCACAAACTGCTAAATAAATTTTGTGTGATTGAAACCTCGGACACTTGTCCTGGACATTAACAGTATTGGATTAGAATGAATAAAATTAAGTATAACTTCATTTCTCTAGCATATTTTTTTTTAGTGGATCCATCTTCGAACCTTAAAAAATAGTTTTTTAATTGAAATAAAATTGAGCTTATTAAAAAACTTACATAAAAATTCCCATAAGAAAACTATTATTAAAGAATAGCATCTATGAAAAATCAATATAAATAATAATAAAAAAATATATACAAGTTTATTTTGAATAAAAAAAATTAATTAAATAAATTAATGAAGAATAAGAAATTGATAATCATTGCCCCTTTCAATAATCCTTCCAAAAAAAAAAATCGTCAAACAAAAATTTATTCTCAACAGCTGCTCTATAATTTTAGTCATTATCAGAATTTAATTTAAATCAACCATTGGTCCACAAATTTGAAAAATATTCCTCAGAGGATTGAAGATCATAAAAAAACATATTTTCTCCATTTCAACATTTTTTAGAAAGATGTAAGTATCAAAGGTACTCTCTTAATTTGAATCAGTCAAAATTGACTGATGAAATGAACAAAATTGAGTCACCGTAGAAATCAGTGAAAATTTTACCAATTCAATTGGTGAATTTTAATTTTTGAATCAGTAATTTTTTCCTTAACTACTGAAATGAATCAGTAAAAATTTTAATTTACTGATTCAAATTACTGATTCTGTCAGTAAATTAAAATGTTTACTGATTCATTTCAGTTAGTTAAGGAAAAAATTACTGATTTAAAAATGAATATTCACTAATTGAATCAGTCACTCAATTTTGCCTATTTCAATCAGTCAATCTTCATTTTTTGATTGATTCTAATTAAGAGAGTATAATCTCAAAAAATGATCAGAATTTAAAAATTTTGCAAAAAGCTTCAAGCGACCTCAATGGATCCAACCATTTCGACCTACCTCATGCATCAGTTTCACAAAAAATTCAGCGAAATTCTTGATAAGAAACTAACAGAAACAAAAATTTGCTAAGTAAAAATTGAGGGGTTGTTCGTTGAAAGGTTGAAACATTTCTGGAGAAAATTTCACAAGTTAGGTATCGTATAATTTAAAAAAATTAATAAAAATTGTTTGGAAATTGTCATGAAGTGTTTTTCCTTTCTGATCAAAAAGTACTGTATAAAAATTGTAAAAAAATTAAGATTTTGTCCAGCAAAGTACCTAGTTGGATAACTTTTTGAATCTACCTATATGTAACAATTTTCTTCCATGATGAAAAACTAGAGAATTGAGTCAATATTGACCAATGAAAATTACGCAACCAGAGTAAACAAACTGGCACTTTTCCAGAATTTTATTATTTTTGAAATTTTTATTTCTTTCGGATGCTGTTAAGATTGTTAAAACTCTGGTTGCTTGTCTATTTATTACTAAACGAAATCCTATCGCCCTTTTTCACTCTCCCCTCCCAAACTTTAAAATTTTGAAAAAATAAGCAAATATTTTAATTTATAGTTATTATTGATTAATTGCTGTTGTTCCATCAAAGGAGAGGTAAAATCTACACTCACTCCAAAGCAGGGCAATAAATTTTTGACTTTTTTCATGACTTTTGAATCACTCAAATTTGAATTATTGGAAACTCAATGACAGTGCAATAATTAAAATATTGTTCTATAATTATTAGAATATGGGTATATTACTTACATACTTATCTTTACAGAATCTCCAGCAATAAATTTAATCATGAAAATTCAATTTTCGTCACTCACCTGAAACAAAATGAAAAAACAAAGTATATTAGTTTATGACTATGAAACTATAAGACACCAATTAACCAAGTCTAGTAAAACGAATTACAAATATTTTCAATTTTTTAGGTAGGTCAACGTGTTTTCATTTTTTTGAAAATTATTTTTATACCTCACTTGAGACACATGACAAAAACTCATACACAACTTAATTCTAAGATCCCACTTCACCTATTTTCACTTCCATGAAAACTGAAAGCTTCAAAATAAAATCACACGTTTTGAAAAATAGAGAAAGAATCATTTTTTAAACAATATCAAAACATTTTTATACCAGATCCTAATTATTTATACCGGAAATCTGATCTCGACGATCTAACAGTTCATATTTATTCCAAGTTCACATTTTTTCAACTCCAAATTTTTTCGACTTCTGTTATTCTAATTTGTTTTTTTGAGCTGTATCTATTTTAAAAATTTTCCATCAATAAATTATTTTAGTTTAAATTTTCTCAAAATTTTTTAAACTTTGGTTTATATATAATTTTTTTTTGATTTTATATTTTCATTATTTTGTTAAAATCTCTCCTATATAGTAAGTAATTATTTACTTTGAGTTGGAAGAAATTTTGAAAAAACATGCAGTTGACAATTTTTTTGAAAAATTCAAAGTTGGGAAAAATTTTAAGAAATTTTCAATCGGAAAAATTTCACGAATGAAAAAAAATTGTAGAAAAATTTTAAAATTATTGATAACAATTTTAGAGTGGGGAGAAATTTAAAAAATATAAAACTGAAAAAATTGAAGAAATCAAAGTTGAAAAAATTTTTAAAACTGATCTTTTCAAATTTTTTCTAACTCGGTATTTTTTCCAATTAGGTATTTTAAAATTTTTCCTCCAATTTTCTTTTCAACTTTGAGTTTTTTAAAAAACTTTTTAAACTTCATAACTTCATATTATTCAAAATTTCTTCCAATCCAACAGTTGGAAGCAATTTAAAAAAATGAAAAAAATCAAACTTGGAAAAATTGAAGTTTAAAAAAATTTTACCATCGGAAAAATTGTTAAATTGGATATAACCTTGAAAAAAATTAGAGCTGAAGGAATTAAAAAAATTTAGAGTTGAAAAAATTAGAACTCCAAAATAAATATGAACTAAGTTAGAGCTAATCATTTTTGTTAAGCTTCTGGTATTCAAGCGTTATAAAACGTATTTCGACTCGACACTTCAACAACACTGCTCTTTGTAACGATGGCAAACACACCGCGACTTCCTTTTTTCCCACGCTAAAGTACATACAGCCGAGAAATACTCAATGTGCAACTTACTACCTCCCATAATATTATACTTGCCCGATACGCAATGTATTTAAAAGACTTGTTTTGACTCCTAGAAACATTTATGGAATGCGTGTGTCAAACACGTTCTTCGCGTCGGTAAGGTTTCCACATCGTTCAAAAACAGGCGCGCGGTTGCCGGTAACTACAATAAGATTCGATTCGATAATGATCTTGCTCTCAAATTGGTCGTTTTTCATCCTCTTTCTCCGCTCTTCTCGCACTTTTTCATTTCTTTTTTTGTTCCGTACTCGTTGAGTATAAAATATATTGCCTGCGAAAATAAATATCTAAGTATGCGTACATCCTGGCAGTACTACGGCTCGATAAGAGCAATTTTTTCACGTTTCTCTATTATTTATTCAACGGCGCAACGCTGATTTGAATTCATGATTTTACGAGGTGCAAAATCTCGCAACTTTCTTTTCTTTCTTATTTTTTTTCTTTCTGATTATTTATACGTACATATACACGTATTACGAATAATTTTTTCTCAATAAAAAGTGCCTGATTTTATTTATATCGATTTTTTTATCCCAGTGAGATATGGGTGAGTCTGTTTCATAAATACTGTAACGAGAAAGAAATTTGAAAACTTCCCAAAAATCGAAATTAAATAAGTGTTATATCGTAATATTATACCTATACACTGGCATGTAGAACACTCGTTACCTACCTTTGTATTTTCAGAATTTTATTCTTCGAGAAAAGTGAATTAAAAATTTGAGTCACATGCAATAACATTCGCAATGAATACAGAAATAGGAAATTTTTGAGACACGTGCATATTTTCCAACGTGAATTTCATTCAAAGTAGCTCTCAATAGTGCGAAAATAAAATAAAAAAAGAGACATATGTGACCTGGTCTACGAAAAGGGACCGGTGGCCAAAATCAACTTACTGAGAAAACCGCGGTTAAAAAGCAAGCCGCGTTTGAAAGTTGAACTTTGAACTTTTGACTGAAATATCTCGAAAGTATAGCTTTCTAGAAAAAAATAATTGAACTCCACAGAAAAGAAATTTTACGCTCTACAATTTATGCTCTATTCATTTTTTCCGTAGAACCCTTCATTTGTTCAAAAAATTTACTTCAAGTGTCAAAAGTTATCAATTTTTTGTTGAAATTTTTTACAATTTTTTTTCAATTTTTGTCACTTGAAGTCAATTTTTTGAGAAAAGAAAGGGTTCTACGGAAAAAATAAATAGAGTATAAATTGTAGAGCGTAAAATTTCCTTTCTGTAGAGTTCAATTATTTTTTTCTAGAAAGCTATACTTTCGAGATATTTCAGTCGGAAGTTCAAAGTTCAACTTTTCTTGAAAATGTATCCAAAAGAGCCTCTCCGCATAAGATGGTGAATTCCGCACTCTCACCGATTGAGCTGAAACTCACCCAAAATGTTGGTATTGATGTAAATTCACCCCAAAAATTTTTTTGGCTCGATCCCCCCACCCCAGTCCGAATAAAATGGCCGTAAATGTCCAAAATTCAAAAATTCGTATCTCCAAAGGGGGTGGTTCAAAAATTTTGAAATTTTCACAGAAAATAGTTAGTGGGTAGATGTATACGTGAGAATTTTTTCAAATTTTTTTTCGCGTATTTGGGGGGGTTTTGAGGGGTTTGAAAATTTCAAAAATTCGTAGAAAAAAAAATCGGGGGGGACCCCCGGCTGGAATTTTTTTAAAAAAGTTGGTCCTACCCTCAGGTATAACATATTTTTTTTTCAGACCCCCGAGGAGGGGTGCAACATGGTCAAAAAAAATAAAAACAACAAAAAAACACGTTTTTGACGTTTTTTTTGCAATATTTACTCCCTTTAAGACAAATATTTTGAAAAAAAAATTAATTTTTGTGGAATACATTTGAAATGAACCAGAATTACACTTTTTGATCATTGGGCTACAAACCGATAATGATAGAATCGCCGCTACCCGTGTAGTACAGTCGCAAACTGTAAAATATTCAAGAAACGTGGCTTTTTATGAAAGAGGTATGAAAGTTGGTATGATGAACAATAAGACCAAAACAAAATTTTAGAGAACGGGACCCACTTTGTATCTACCATAGGGGGGTGCAGGGGGTGGTATTTTGAGGTCCCAGCCCCCCTATGTGGCGGGGTTGAGCAAAGTCGGCGTTTTTGAACTCGATTTCATATTTTTCAACCTCCCTGAACACGAATATGCCATTACTTTCAAAATCGGATAATCATAAGTGCCCCAAATTTCAAATTTAAAATACCCCTAATTACCAATATTCATGAAAAATACCCGAAAATCGTGGTTTTTGGCCCCTACACCTCACACATCGATCAGAAACGAATTTTCAATACGATATTCGAAAAATAGACCTCAAACCCGATCTATAGACTCATATACCTACGAGCTTCACACGTCTTCATGGGGAGGAGTAGGATGAGCCGCGGTATTCCTAATTTTGATGAATTTTACAGTTTTTTCGAATATTTGGATATCTGTACGTAATATAAAGGATTTCGAACCATTTTGAATTGCAAATATGACAAGTAGACACCTTGACTAACAAAACTAGGCATTTGCAAGGGTACCTAGAATCGCAGTTGAGGAGTCAGGGGGTAAAAAGTTCTGTCAAAATGGTAGGTATTTTGCAAACCTCATGCGATGTCCTGGCTGACGAATATATTTCGAAATATTTGATGCCATTTATTCGATATCAAGTTCAATATCTCGTATCTAATGGATAATATTTCAATCTAATCCCTCTTCCCCGTCACTGGAGTGGAGGGGGTGGTGAAAGGTTGAGTAGTTACTTCACACATTTCATATTTCTGATGCACTTTTCAGTGAAATAATATGCACTCAAAATATTCCAAAGGGGCAACTTGTACGTAGCCCTTTGTATCTACTTGCGTTCCTTGAGAGGGGATGATGTGGGGTGTGGGGTGAAAATGCAATGGACAAATATAGCGTGCAATATATGTCTAAATCTACATTGTTGAGATCGTAGAACACAAATACGATGATATTTTTACGTTTGAGAGCAAAGGGTCGTTGAAGTGTGGGGGGGAGGGTCGAGTTGGAAGTGAAATTTTGTCATTCTGATATGAAAATGAGAAATCCCATTATTTTGAAGTAATTTTAAACAAATTTTAAGTCTGTTTTTTCAACTGTGACACTCTTGAAGGGGTGAAAGATGAGTGGGTGGGAAACTTTATATGGTGTGTAATATGAGTACATCAACATTTTCAAGCTCGTAGAACATATCAGAATGACAAAATTTCACTTCCAACTCGACCCTCCTCCCCCCCCCACTTCAACGACCCTTTGCTTTCAAACGTAAAAATATCATCGTATTTGTGTTCTACGATCTCAACAATGTAGATTTAGACATATATTGCACGTTGGGGCATGGGCACTTATAATTATCCGATTTTGAAAGTAATGGCATATTCGTGTTCAGGGAGGTTGAAAAATATGAAATCGAGTTCAAAAACGCCGACTTTGCTCAACCCCGCCACATAGGGGGGCTGGGACCTCAAAATACCACCCCCTGCACCCCCCTATGGTAGATACAAAGTGGGTCCCGTTCTCTAAAATTTTGTTTTGGTCTTATTGTTCATCATACCAACTTTCATACTTCTTTCATAAAAAGCCACGTTTCTTGAATATTTTACAGTTTGCGACTGTACTACACGGGCAGCGGCGATGCTATCATTATCGGTTTGTAGCCCAATGATCAAAAAGTGTAATTCTGGTTCATTTCAAATGTATTCCACAAAAATTAATTTTTTTTTCAAAATATTTGTCTTAAAGGGAGTAAATATTGCAAAAAAAACGTCAAAAACGTGTTTTTTTGTTGTTTTTATTTTTTTTGACCATGTTGCACCCCTCCTCGGGGGTCTGAAAAAAAAATATGTTATACCTGAGGGTAGGACCAACTTTTTTAAAAAAATTCCAGCCGGGGGTCCCCCCCGATTTTTTTTTCTACGAATTTTTGAAATTTTCAAACCCCTCAAAACCCCCCCAAATACGCGAAAAAAAATTTGAAAAAATTCTCACGTATACATCTACCCACTAACTATTTTCTGTGAAAATTTCAAAATTTTTGAACCACCCCCTTTGGAGATACGAATTTTTGAATTTTGGACATTTACGGCCATTTTATTCGGACTGTGGTGGGGGGATCGAGCCAAAAAAATTTTTGGGGTGAATTTACATCAATACCAACATTTTGGGTGAGTTTCAGCTCAATCGGTGAGAGTGCGGAATTCACCATCTTATGCGGAGAGGCTCTTAGGCTTTCTGGCAAAAACTAACGTACTTTACAGCAAAAATAATGAAATTTGGAGTCTGGGGTTTGTTTCATTGGAAAGAGCATACTTTCTTCTATCAATATCGATAAAAAATGAAAAATAAGTTTTGGTGACTATTATTTGATTTCGATTGTTTTTCTTTCTATTTTCTTCTGCCTTAAATTTTCCCCGCAATTTCTCCCCTTCCTAATAAATACTTGATTGATGGGAGAAAAAAATTTTAATGGATTTTTTGACATTTTTTCCAGTAGGCATATTGAATAATAAACGAAAATGTCAATTGAATTTATACGTAGGTGGGTCGATTCCATTCCATTTCGCCGTCAACACGTATACTTTCTCGAGGTTATGTATGCGTGTAGCCTAATGCTATAAAGACGTCAAAAAAATTTCTTCAAATTTTTCCCATTGCGAAAAAAAAACAATGAAATAAAATACGTACGAACAGCTGAAGTATTTCGGTGAAACAGAAACAAATCATAATGTCATTGAAAATTTTATTTTTTTAAATAAAAATTGTTTCACTTTAATCTCAATATATGAAACCTACCTACATACAATTTTTCACACTTAAATAAAGTGCTCAACGAATATTTTGAAATTAAAAATGGGTTTTTTTGGTATGTTTCAACTTCTGAAGGAAATAATATAGAAATTTTTTCGGTGTCCTTACGAACCTCTTCAATACCCATTGTAACGTTGTGAGAAATTTTGGTCAGATAACAACTACTTAATACATTGTACTAACAACATTTCAAAAATAAAATCAATATAGCTCGTTCGAGTTTTATTAAAAGGCTTCGCCTTGCAAAATACGAGTACCTACATCGTACAAGGCTCTCGAACTAGATTATAACTCATTTTAGTGTAATTTATTGACCATCGATTCACTCACCCATCTCCCCCCAGTCCATCAATCGAATTTCTCAATAAAACTTGAACAATTTTTCGTTGCGTCGCATCGATAAGCCTACTTAATTCGCTGTATATTTTCAAAATTTTACGTATAATAACGCTCAATTCATGACAACACTTAAATCGAAAATTCAGAAAAATTTTGCAATAATAAGTACAAACAAATATTATGAAGTACGGAAGTGTAAGTACATACGAAAATTAATGAAATTCGTAATTTTTGTTTAGAATTATGTAAGACAAAAATCGTTCGAAAATCTGTCTAAAATGAGCAAAAATTTTTTAATGATGAGAAAATAATTCAAAATATCATTAAAATTCATTAAAACGTCATAAAATTATTTCAAACTATAGGGAAAAAATCATCGCAAAGCAGTTACCATTTGATAAAAAATATTTAAAACCAATTCAAATTTACAAATAAAAATATACAGGCACCTGAGACTTTATTAAAATCATTTCAAAAGTTGTAAAAATCGTTCAAATTAATTGTGACGTAAAAAATTGTCGAATTTGTTGAAAAATTAAGTATTATGGAATGTCGTAAAAATCGTTAAAATTGGATCGAAATTTTGGACACATGAGCGAAATTAAATTCTGAAATTTTATAAAATCATTGAAATGATATTTTACTTTTCCTTGATTAATTTTTAAATATTTCCTGCAATGTTTAAACTCACAAATTTCTCCGCAACACCACATTTGAGACATCAATTTTTCCACACCAAATTTTTACGATGACTGACATAATGACATTCTGCTAGGCTTGAAAAAACTTATGGTAAGATTTTATCAACTTTTTGTTAGACCTTTGAAAACTTGGAAAAATTTTGGCGAATTGATAAAAGGATGATAGGTATACTGAAATTTTTTCTTTTTAAAATGTTAGTTATCTATTTGGATTTCTTACATCTTCCTTTTTTTAAAATTGCCAAGCGATTTTAATGAAATGAGAATAAAATTTGACATTTCTGCAACTTTTCAATATTTTGTCAGACATTTTTTTTAGAAAATTAGGAAATAAAAAATATGCCTAGGTAAATATTTAATATTTTAACAAAAATTCATCAATTGAAGAAATTTTAACATAAATCTGGCATTTTAATAAAAAATCATTTTAAAATATATCCTTGATTTAAAAGCTTTTGCTCCAAAGTGAAACTTGTCTTTTTTTTCTTATTTCCGAGTAATCAAGTACTGCAGTTTTCGTGGTTTTTTGGAAAAAACAACATCAGATTCAGACTTAATTGAATACTTGTTATTCGTCGTTTTTTGACAAACGACAAGAAATTATGGGGTTAAAAAATTAAAAATTGGTCATTTTTCATCGTTTTTGAAGAAAAGAACCAGAAATCTAGGGTCACGCTAGTGACACCCCCCGCCCTTAAATGTCAAAAACGTAAATGAAAACGTCGGAACCGCGTCACACTTAATATTCTCTGAGTAATTCGGGCACAGTTTCTGTGAATTTTTCGAATTTTCTAATCGTTTTTTTTCGTAAATGAATTATTAAATTTGAAAAATTTCAACGGCAATATTCTTTATTTTTCAAGTTCTTTCTTTTAAATGTAAAATAAAATTGATACATAAAATATTTGCGGAGATATGGATTTTGGTTTTTGTTCAAAGTTGGTTGTTTTGGTACTTAGTTTACCAAAAGTTGGGCAAAATTGGTAGGGTCAATATTTTTGAAATTTTGGGGATGGGTATTATTCATCCATGCGGAGATACTGACGGAGCCAAATTTTGAAAATTTTGAAAATTGACCCTTCACCCCCCCATTTGGGGCCCCAAAATTTTGAAAAACGGAAAATTGACCCCAAAAACGTGTTCCTTGGGTGAAAATGCATATAATGTCGTGAATTTCAGGGTATTTGAACTTTTTTCGAGCTTTTTATATGAGCTTAAAGTTTCCGAAAAATGTGAAAAGTGACCAAGTTGAAGTTCCAAATAACAAAGAACTGTTATTTTTTGAGCGTTGACAATAGCAAAAGAGGTTGAAGAATTGCAAAAACTACATCTTGTTAAAATTTTTAAACCATTTCAAGCTTTCTGAAGTTTTTTATCTCAACATAAAAGTTAATGCGTATGTAAATTGCAGTTATATGAAATAAATTAATGAAACTAGATCGAGCGTAAGGAAGTGGACGATGCGGCATTATCGATATCTTATCACTTATCAGTGCATTGTTTTAGTGACGTAAACTTCAATGTAGAAATTAATTAATTTTAATAAGTTTCCTTTCGATTTTAATAAATAAAATGTTGGGAAACATAATAATAAATGTTGCGATTATTTTCAACTCCGAATTAATTCTTCATTTGAAATACCCATGTTATTAGACACTGCGCTGATGAAAGATAATATTTATTTTACAATTAGTAACGAATTACACAAATAATGCATGAAATCTTCCGCTGAGGTATCAATCATTTACTTTCCATTTTATTTTCGATAAATTGATACAAATTATTCCAAAATTGATACACGTTATTCAAAAGAAATATCTATGTGATAAGAACACCGATGGACTTAGACGAATTTAGAATTATGTTTTTTTCATGACATGGATTGGATCAAGTTAGCTATGGTACGTATACGAGTATTGCAATTCATTATGGAACAAATTGGATGATTGAAAGTATATTTCAACTATTCAATGAAATACATACTTACAAGTTACAATCATTGTGTACTGGTATGCAGCTAGCTAGCTACCTCAACTTATACTTCATCAAATAGCTGAAAAATACTTACTATCAATCGCCCAATTCGTTTGATAATTAAGTAATTGCAATACTTGTACGTAGCTACCTTAACATGATATTTTTTAAATTTCAGTCGAATACATCAAATTTTCTAAAATATAAGTGGTAAATTGTATCGCTAAGGAACTTTATCCGAAGCAGCGGTCATTTTAACCGCCTTCGGATAAATTTCCTTAGCGATACAATTTACCTACCACTTATATTTTAGAAAATTTGATCTATTCGACTGAAATTTCATAAATATTAGGTCAAGGTAGCTACGTACAAGTATTGGAATTTAACATCGAACAAACTGGATGTTAGAAAGTATATTTCAGCTGTTCAATCATCCAACTTGTTCGATAATAAAGTGCAATACTCTGTACATAGCTACATTGACCCAATATTGTGAATTTTGTTGAAAAAAATTTGAAGTTCAAAAAATTTACAGGAAAAAAATCAGTTTGAGAATTTACGTTGAAAAAATGCAAAAGTTTGAAAAATTTACAGGAAAAAATTCCAAGTTTGAAAATTTACGTTAAAAAAATCATAAAAATGTAGAAGTTTGAAAAATTTTGAGCAAAAAAGTTTCGACTTGAAAAATTTGCATTGAATAAAATTTAGAATTAAAAAATTTACGTTGAAAAAATTTTGAAATTCCGAGTTTGAAGCTTTACATTGAAAAAATCATAAAAATGTAGAAGTCTAAACATTTTGAGCAAAAAGTTTCGACTTGGAAAATTTGCATTGAAAAAAATTTAGGATTAAAAAATTTACGTTGAAAAAATGTTGAAATTCTGAGTTTGAAGCTTTACATTGAAAAAATCAGAAAAATGTAGAAGTTTGTAAAATTTTGAGCAAAAAATTTTAGACTTGAAAATTTTGTGTTGAAAAAATTTTTGAAGCTTATAAAATGATTATACAGGGAAAAAGTTGGAGTTTGAAAATTTAGAGTGCAAAATCAAGCAGACTTTGAAAAAAAAAACGCTCACCACCTACTGTAAATCTGTGAAACAGGGCCAGGTGTTTTTTCTCAACGTATTTTTTTTTCAACACTCAATTTTTTCAATTTGGGAAAAAACTAGTGTTGAAAAAATTGTAGAAAATACTTCCAAGTTCAGAAAAAATTTTAGTTAGGAAAAAATTTCATTGCTAAAAAATTGTAGTTATGAAAAAAATTAGTTGAGAAAAAAATTTCAAAAATTGAATTCAAATAGTTTGCACACTCGACTACGTATAAAAACAACTGATATCCGCCAAAAAAATTCTCCAAAAAAGAAGTAGTCCCCCGCCCTGTAGGGGTAGAAATGAAAGATATTTTTTGTTACCTTATGATGGCGAGTTAGCATAACTTATCTACGAATAATACCTATCTAGTTTCAATTTTTGTTCATCATAAGTACATATTTTGGTAATAAACAGTTCTGATATCATGGTGAAATCCGCCCTAAAAAAACATTCTCCCACTTCTGGGAAACAAAGTGAAATTTTTTTTTATAGTAAAATGTTACAATATCATGGCAAAATCCGCCCTGAAAAATATCCTCCCCCTCCCACATGAAAAAATTTTGATGATAAAATGTTTTTATATAATATAACTATTTTCAAGAAATTAAATACTGTCGTTTTTTGTCATTTTTTGAAAAACGATGGGAAACAACGGATTCAAAATACAGAAAAGTGGTCGTTTTCGAAAGAAACGACAAGAAAGGACGGATTGGGAATATTTAAAATTAGTCGTTTTCCGTCGTTTTTTAGGAAACGACAGGAAACGACGGATTTGTAAAATTTAAAAATGGTCGTTTTTCATACTTTTCTAAATAAACGACCAGAAGTAACTACATATTTTCTAATTTAGAACATTTCATACCGGTCCATTTTTCATCGTTTTTGAAGAAACACCCAGAAATGACTATTTCAGGGTGCCTACAAAATGTTTTGAGCAAAAAGCTTGACTTAGTTTGATCTTTTTGCATGACTTTTATTAAATCCTCCCTCCCCTCCTCTCCTCTCCCAAAAAAATACGAAAAACTTCAAACAAAAATATAATTTTTAAGAAATCACAATTAGAAACCACTTTTTAAAATACTTCCCAACAAAATTTTAAATCGATTCTCTTTTCTTCCTCCTCAAACTTACTTCAACTTAATACAGAAACTTTTCAAATGGATGAAACTAGATACTCTATTCCTTTTTCAAAAAAAAGAAAGACTCTTTTCAATCATTTTTTTTTTTTTTGAAATTGAAGCTCCCTTCATATCTTTTCAAAGTGATTTCTATTCGATTCTGAAATTTTTTGCAGACTAAAAAATTGAAAAGTTTGCCTCCTCTTTCAAAAAAATGAAGATAGAAAATTTTTAAAATTGAAGAAAATCTGAGCTACTTTTCAACAGAATTTGGCTAGAATTTGCTATTTTTCTATACACTTAGGTACCTACATTACCTATTTCTTTAATCTTTTAATTTTACACTTTTTCACCTGTTGGACACCATTTTTCAATTTTATGGTCATTTTTAAAAAATTTTAAGAAAAAGGTAAAACTTTTCTCAAACGAAAACAATTTTTCCGTCTTGTTAAAAAAAAACTTCATTATATTTTTTATAGCTGTTTTATATTTTCAAATTTTACGTCATTTCTATAAAAAAATTTTGAAAGTAATTATCTTTTATTTTAAATTTCTTGAAATATATCTTACGGTTCAGTTTAAATTCTTTGTATTCAAGTTTCATTTGATCATAAAGTTTTCATAATGTTGAAGCCTATCAATTCAAAAACTTCTTTCAAAAATTGAAAAAAAAACAATGCTTTGTATTTTCACATCAAAAACAATTTTAATGTTGATTTTAATCAGCAATTCGATATTCTAGACTATTTTCTCGAATTAAAGTCAACTGTTAGGTACGTTCCTAGAATTTTTAACAAGTTTTAAGAAAAATTCCTACACTTTTTTTCAACAAAACCAAATTTAAGCTATGTTTAAAAAATTATTTACATAATTTTCTTGAATAATCTTGAAGAATTTTTACGTTCTTTTGACGTTTCAAATGATTTTAATGTAAAATCGAAACCTTTACATCAATTTGTCTTACAGACACAATTCATAAAAGTATCCCAATAAATCATCAAATTTTGTAATATTACACGTTTTACACATTTTTTCTCAAAATATGGTGTTGCAATACATTTTTTATAAGAATTGAATAATATCTCTAGCAGTTCGCACAATTTCACTGCAAACAATTTTCTAGTTTCATTTAATTGACAGGTTTTTTTTGTATTTTTAAAACAATAATTTATGGAATTTACAAAAGAGTGTGCGGTGTTTTACTTGATTTCCATTTTATATCAATTATCACTATAACTTTTTAACAATTTTCACATCAATTTCACCACATTTCTTGAAACAATTTTCCCACTTCAAGAAATAGGTCAGATTTTATCTTTTTTCTATAGAGATGCCCTACACCGTTGAGCACTGTCTGTCAAATAAAAATTGGCCGGAAAAATAATTTCATATGGTGGTGAGAAAGTCCATCATCCCACCATTTTTCTTAAATTGAACGAAAAACAAGCTAAAGACATATCAATGGAGCCAAAAACCTAAATTATCGTCAATATTAAAACACATGCCTTATTCCTTCAAATTTTCGACAAACTAAAACGAACACTGGTACAAATACCACAACACTCAATTTACACCAAAACCCCAAGCTCAATAAATAATGAACCCTCGTACAAAAATAAATCTAATCAAATCAGCGAAACCCTAGCCCTAAAAAAAAAGAAAAAAAAACAGAAAAAAACCTCCTCTATGACGACAAGCTCTTCGGCGCTATCACGACCACTCCAACTGCTCAACCCCTTCAGCAAGTTGCGGTATCCCTAATACTGTAAAAAGCTCGAGCGCCGGTCTACGTGTAAATGCAGAACGAGACGCTTGGCGCAACGCCTTTTAGGCGGTAAAGGGTAAAAGGGGATGCCGGTTTAGCACCAGTCTCCTGTGTCTCTATACACAATTCGTACAGAGAACTCCATTCTGGCTATCCTGCCGTAGTGGAAATATTCTTACGCAACGTTGAGTTTCCTGCTACATATTTCCCATCGAAAGGTATGCTCATTTTTCGTTTTATTCTGCTTCTTTCATTCCTACAGTAGTGTATTCGGTATAGCGGTGTTTTACGTGGTTTCTCAATCGTTTAGAGAATTTCATTTTGATTGGATTTTATTTAGTATTAATTTTACAAACGTTTGTATATTTGTACAACAATGGACATTTTAGAACGCCGATAGGTACGTGTACTTTCGTCGCGATATTGATTTTTCTTTTTCCTTTTTATTTTTCGCATTTTTTTCTCTCTCTTTCTGGTTCTCTTTATTCGTAACCATATAATATCGAAGTAGGTCAGCAGATAAGGTACGTTTTTATTGCTTTTATTATTATTTACCGATGATGTTTTATGTTTTTCATAATTTAATTCTATTTTCGATATGATTTTGAATATATTATAAGGGGGTACTTTTTTCCTGGTGTTTTTTTTCCTTCTGGTTTTTCATAAAATCGAAGAGCCGGTTCCCGGTAAATACAGATTACAGTCATAAAAAGCAATTCGAGCCGAATTTCGAACCGTATTAATACCAATTAAGCCTCTAAATTCAGTATTCACCCCACCCTACCTTCGGATATCAAATAATTTCGGTGTTTTTCCATTTTGAAATTTATCCTCAGTCATTAACACATCATCGATCAATATAAAAATTCGTAGGCATTTTTGATTTGATTTTTACATCTGAATTTTTTTCTCGTCAACTGCAGACTAAATCTCGAATATATTTTACAAACGACTAAAAAAAAAGGTTTAGATTTAATTTTACCCAGGAATATAATCACCGCATGCTCGTACTTTCGACTCGAGGATTAAATCTACTTTTAACGGTATCTCATTATTTAAATTCTTCTCTCGGCCTGCAATTTGGTGTTTTTTTTTCAAGAAACGCCTCACAGCTAGGCTTAATTCGAATCTTATTAATTTCGCCTAAATTTTTGTAATTCTTACGCCGGTTTTTGTCTACCCTTCAGTTGCTCGGTCTGGATTATTCGACGGTTCAAGAAACACACCTCCTTCTCCGAATTTCTTTTTGAAATTACGTTACAATGACCTCGAAGTGGCATAGGCGAAGAATTTTCTCACGTTAGGCGTACTCTCGAGTACGCAGAAGGTGTTTGGCCTATGTTGAAGCCTACATGCCGAACTTTTGAAACACTGTGGTGTCGTAATTTAGGCCTACGTTCGCCCGGCTTGACATATTACATCATACGGTTCGTGATACGTCTGCGAATACCGACGCCCTGCTAAGCGAGAAAACTTGACAAAATTTTTTATCCTTTTAAATTCCCAATCGATTCATCAATTTTCTTTACTGGTAAACGTGCGCAAATACGCGAAAGTTTGACATATTGCATCGTTCGTATACTTCGTGCGGTAGAAAAAGTTTTAAAATAGGCGAAAAATTATAAGAATATGTAAGTAAGATAAAATTTACGACGACGTTCTTAATAAATTTTCCACGACGTGTCGGTATTATAAAGTTGAATTTCGCGAAAGACAACGATGAAAAAAATATATGTACGTGACGTATACGAGGAAAAAATATTGTAACGAGACGATCAATTTTCCAGTAGGATGCCATTGAAAGGAGAATAGTAGCGGTCGTTTCCAAACGTATATACATAGCGGAGTTAATTTTTTTATGTGACGTTGACCAATGCCCAATTGTCCACGTATGCGCAAAAAATGTTTTTTTTTTTTCTGAATTTTCGAACCGAAAAAAATTAGTAATAATTTAGAATTCATGGAAAACAGAAGGAAAACGTAAGAATGTAACAGTGCTCACTTTTGTTGAAGTTTAAATGGAAAGAATGAGGGGAGGAGGGGAGTCTGAAAAATTTAGTACGACTTTGAAAAAATGCATTGAAAAGTGTAGGTTTTAAATTTGAATCAGAAATCCCTCCCTCACTTCGCTTCAAAATTTGAAAAAATTTTCCATGAGTATTTATTTATATCGTATTTTACTGTCTGTGTCTATGAGGAGTGATCATTTTGCACTTCTTTTTAGCTACATTCTGACTTCAAAACAATCTAATTCTTGAGCCCCCTCCCTCTCCCAATCTGGATATCATTGCCTCCTCCCCGCATTTTTGAATCAAAGCAGCTTGAACTGCTGGCTCGACAAATACATAGGTAGGTACCTATATATTTCTTTTTTTTATTTTTTGAAAAAGAAATAGCCGAAGCTAAAAATCACGCCAAGAAATTTCCACCGAAGATTTTTTTTAGAAAAGAATGCCCATATTGCTGCATGATTAAAATCGACATTAAAATTGTTTTTGATGTGAAAATACAAGGTATAGTTTTTTTTAATTTTTGAAATAAGTTTTTGAATTGATAGGCTTCAACATTATGAAAATTTTATGATCAAATGAAACTTAAATACCTACAAAGAATTTAACTAAAACTGTAAAATATATCGCAAAAATTTTTAAATAAAAGATGATTATGTGAGCCTGGATGCTGAAATCGATCTTAGTGGTCAAAAATTGGTTTTTGAGTTGACACTGATTTGGGGTCTTTTAGAGGGAGTAGAATCAAGAGAACATTTAATCCCTAAGAGTAGTTTTAACATCCAGACTCACATTTAAAATTATTTCAATTAAAAATTTAAAAAAGTCAATTTTTAGAAAGATTTGTAGAAAAAAAATGGTCCAAATAATGATTTTCTGTAAAAATGCCTACCTGTAGGTAGTAAAACAATTTTCAATCAAAATTTTTTTATTGAGTTTTTGAAAAAAAAATTTTGGCATCATCTAATTCAGAAGTGGTAAAATGGGATACGAGTTGAATCAATAAGATGAAATTTTCATCGAGTACTTTCAAGTCCAGAAAAAAATATGCTTTATTTCTTCACATCAACAGTTTCATTTTATTTACTCAGAAAAAAAGAAAAAGAATTTCGTCTTCTTTCGTTCATTAAAATTTTCAAAAATTATTCAAACTTTGAATAAAAATTGCTACAAAAATGACAGACCTACTCTTTTCATTACTTTTTTAATGTTGCTTAACAAATACTTTCGGTTCCATTCCTACCCATTGCCTTTAAATGAAAATCACCAGATTCTGTTGAACAAATACCTAAAGGTTAAATCGCAATTTTCATATGTATTTGTACATATTTTGGGAGCTTTTGAAAAAACCATACCTAACTGAAATTTCGTCAAAAGAACGTGGGAGAAAAAAGAAAGGTCTTCAGACTTGCTTTTCAGCTCCTTTTTTTTTTATTCGAAGCTTTGAAACTTTCATATTTTTAGGAACAACAATTTTTCAATGATTTTTTCGGTTTATATACCTAATACGTACCTACTATGCAAGAAAAAACAATGAAAATATACTTTTTTCGTTTTCTAGAGATTCTTAAACTTTTTGAATTTCGAAGGAGGTATTTATAATAGAAATTCCTTTTCCAAAAATTTAAAGAACCTGTCTATGTTTTTTCAGTTTTTAATCGATAAAATACAAGTTGAAGGCAAAAAATGATAAAAAATTTACGAACTTTTAAAACCAAAGTAAATTGAAAGAGAGGTTTAAAGTCGAACAGAACACCCACGCCTTTCGATTTAAAAGGTTCTTTGGATATCATTCAATAATCAGGATTCGTTTAGGAATTGAAAACCGAACATTTTTTCTGCTAATGTTTCGATGAATTAATTCGTCGACCCACCCCTACCTTTCACCAAACATGAAAATAATGCGAAAGAATTCAAATCTGACGCAAAGTAAAATGAAATTAATATTTTTGTGCTTTGTGCAATGATGGAAAAATTTTATCTGGTCTCGTCAATTTGACAAAAAAAATCAAGTTTAATTTCATTACATTCCCATGACTTGGAATATTGTGTACACTTCGTGCAGGACGGAAGCAGAACTAAATCAAACGGTGGCAAAGAGACAGCTTCCTCCCTTCCACATGTAATTACAAAATTGCATTTAACTCAAATAAAATTTTATTTCTCATAAGTCACATTTTAAAACTGTATCTTCGCCTAATCTCAATTTTGACTCTTCTCTGGCCTCATTAATTGGAAGAAAACTTTTATAACATTAGAAAATGAAAACTGAATGCTGGTAGAGTCTCAATACTCAGGGGTGATCGTTTTGCCCCTTTTTTCGAAAATCAAATTCGGGAGTAGCTGGGAAAAAACTGGTAAAAATTTCAAGTTTTAAAAAAATATCCAATGAAAATTTAAAAAACAAATTTTCTGATTTTTTGAAAAAAAATTCTGAAATAACGTTGGCAGTATGAGTGTTCAATCCAAAAAATTACCGACAATAATTTTCTCATTTTAAAAACAACATGGACAGAGAGCGGAATCGTAATGAAAAATCACGGCTGATGATTTTTATGAGTTAAAAATATTCATACAGCAATTTTTTTCAAATTTGTTTTTTTAGATTTTTCAGTAAATATATTTATAAAATAAATAAATAAAAAAAACATTAAAAAGTACTAGGTATTTTTCAAAAACTTTCTAAAAAATAAAGTAGAAATGAATAATGAATGCACATGAAGAGGCCAGAGGAAGAACGGAATAATTGAAAAAACTGGGGGGGGGGGAAAAGGGTCAACTGAAATCTTACCACTTTTATAGGAAAACGTTCTGATAATATTCAAAGGTAAGGGGGGAACTGGAAAAACTGGTTCTTTAAGATTACTTTTGAATCACAGCCAAATCTGAAAAATGATTTTTCTAGTTCCCAACTTGGGTTAAACGTCTTCAAAACGCGCTCAAAATTGTAATTAAAAAAAAAAAAAACAGTCAACACGTTCTCTCCCGGAGGTTTCCAAATGGTCTTTTCTTTGGATTAAAAACATCCATACTGACACCATTTTTTTGAAAAATTTAAATTTTTCAACATTTTTTAAAAAGCGGAGTCAGGTTTTATAAAGACTGGATAAGGAATGGTAACGCCGCGCTGTAATGGTGAGGTCAGAGGATGAAAATGGTACACCAAGTTTTTCCAAGATCTAATCATACAAACTTCCTAGTTACCTTCGTATTCAATTTTTGAAAAACAAAAGGAATACTATCGCTTTTCGTAGCCAATTTCATATGAATTATGTATAAAAAGTAATTCCCTACCATTTTCCGAATCCATTTTCCCGAATTGCCGTTTTCCCGAATGCCCATTTTCTGAAAACGTAGATCCCGAATACCTAATTTTCACGAATACCTAAAGACAGCTTGTACATTGACAACGAGAAAGAAAGTTTGCCGAAGTTTAAAATTTCAGGGGTAAAAATCGACTTCTTGAAAATTTTTGTAATTTTTGTAATTTTGTTTCGTCGCATTGACTGCAAAGTTCAGGGACGAAACTTGGGCGGCGAAAATCTCGGGAAGAGGGGAGAGGAGAGGGGAGGGAAACCCAAAATTCAGTCGATTGAAATTTTTAAAAAGAGAGAAATTTTTCAACCAGTCGTACTGAAATCAAAAAACAAATAATCGTGATTTTTCGTGCTACTTCTTTAAATCCCCCCCCCCCTCCGTCCAAAAAAACTATATTTTGTCAGGTCTCAATTGTACATCCGCGCGGGATACCTGTTGAAATTGATTTTATGATTGATTCTTGTTCTAGACACTAAAACAAATAAATTTCGCTTGGATGCCTATTTTTCCTCTTCCCCCTTTTCACAGGGTCCACCCCCAACATTTCAAACGTGTGTGCCACCGAACCTATGGGTCGTAATGGAAAAATGTTCAAACAAAAGTTGTTCCTCAACACCTAATGTACATTTTCATTCCTTATCAAAATCCATTTTGGAGCAACTCCTGCCGCCCAAATTTGGAAATGAAAAGTTTTTTGAGAAAACATCAAAATCATGTTTTCTTCATTTTCAACGAAAAGTTTCGGAGATACAGAAAAATTTTTAACCACCAAAAGTATTCAGAATTACATTTCGTTTCCAATGAATTGTTTCACGATCATTTTAACCAACTTTTCCCGACAGAGTGCACCTCTCCCGCTTCCCCGGTATCACAAAAGTTGGACCCATGAACAATACTTGCTCCAAAACGAATCCCGATAATAAATGAAATTATGCATTAGATATCGAAGAATAGAATTCGGTCAATTTTTTTCGTGAGTCCAACTTTTTAGATAGGGGGAGGGGACCTGTCGAGAAGAGTTCATGAAAATAGTCGTGATAAAGCTCATTGAAAAGGAAATTCAATTCTAAATACTTTTGGTGATTACCAATTTTTTCGTATCTCCGAAACTTTTCGTTTAAAGTTAAAAAAATGTGATTTTGAAGTTTTCTCAAAAAACTTTTCATTTTCAAATTTGGGCCGCAGGAGTTGCTCCAAAATGGATTTTGATAAGGAATGAAAATGTACATTAGGTGTTGAGGAACAACTTTTGTTTGAACATTTTTTCATTACGATCCATAGGTTAGGTGGTGCACACGTTTGAAATGTTGGGGGGTGGACCCTGTGAAAAGGGGGAAGAGGAAAAATAGGCATCCAAGCGAAATTTATTTGTTTTAGTGTCTAGAACAAAAATCAATCATAAAATCAATTTTAACAGGAATCCCGCGCGGAAGCTTTTTTTTGTACAATTGAGGCCTGACTAATTCCTTAATGACTCCTTCTTTTCTAAAAAATGGGGAAAATTTTGAAAATTTCATTCAAGATCGCCACATTTGAATATTTCAAAACTCACAAACCACGAGTCAAAAAATTACCAATTTTAGCAAAAATGTCTTCATTATAAATTAAATTTCTCCCTTGCACGACCCAATCCACTTTAACGTCCTTGACGAACCCTTCACCTTGGCCACCCCTCACCCCTAAACAACATGCTTCTCCCTTCAGGAACCCACCTGCTAATGTCATTAACGAAATACATCTCCACATCTCTGGAACGTAATTTCAATTCGAGTCGTAAACCTAATAACGTCGTACATGCCATCTACGTAAATACGAGTATATATTAAACACATCCATCACCGTTGTTAGCTCTCGTGGTGTTTTCATCCACGAACAGTTAACTTTTCCACACATACACTTCATCTTACGTATAAACAACACATTCTACACGCGAGTACTTATAATTACATTGCAACAGCGTGCAGTAAAGCAGGAGCTAAAAACTAAACCCATATACGAGCACGAAGCCCACCAGCTATAGAACCATCTTCGCTATATCTTTTGCATTTATCAGTGTTTTTTCACTACCTCAAATACCCAGACACGTTGCTCTTTTTCTTACTAGGTTACTGGTACAACCTTGACTTCCGAAATCGATGGTACACCGTATAACACGTACCCGAAATATACGTAAGGTACCACCGCGATCTTCTTCGTATCCTTTTTCGCGAGCTCGTTATCTGCCCAGCAAGTAATTAATTTCCCGCAGCGAAATACTGGTACTAAGTATTCGACGCTGTAAAGGGAAAACGTGCTGGCGCGATCCTTTTGAAATTAGCAGCGTTCGCTGTATATGTACATATATAATTTACCATCTTTTGCAACGTTGCGTTGGGTTAGGTTGGGTTGGATTTAAGATGCGATGCAAATATTCCAACGAACCGATATTCTGCTTAATGCCAACATCTTAATTCTTGCCCTATCTTATACGAAAATACATGTATGGGATCTCTGGTGTATCCGAAGGACGAAAAGAGGGTAATTTCGTAACGATATCAGCTCGTTTGATCTCTTATGGCCTGTATTTCTCCCACGTAAACACGTAAATCTTCTCTAGTTTTTCTTCGCCTATTACATTTTTCGCAAATCAGCTCGATGGGAAGAACGATTTTGTTTTCCTTTTTTTGAAGTCTAAATGAAGTTGAATTACGATATTTTTTTCCAATTTCTAATTTTCTCAACATTCTCAATTTAGAATTTACTCAAAATTTTTTCCAATTTTGAATTAAAAAAATTATTTTTTACTTGAAGGTCAATAATAATAGTAGGTAAGGGAAGCTGGGGCAGGATGCACCAACCTAGGCCAAATGTTCTGCCAAATCTATTTGAATTGGTCAAATTGTCTGATTCTTGCAACAAATTAAAGCATTTACCTTTCATTTCGCTGAAAAAATTTCATTTTGGTGCATATCTCAACCCTACAGAATTTTTTGAAATTTTTTTCACTTTTTTTGCATTCTGCCCCACTCATGGGGCAGGATGCAAACAGTGAAGACTTGATGAAAAATCGCGAATTTTTTGTAAAATTTACTCAAGTATATTCGAGGCGGATACCACAGATTTAAATAGGTAGAAGCGTAATTTTTGAAAAGAGAAGTTCTAAAACCTTTGTATTCATAATTTATGCTGCCTAAATTGATTTTCTGATTTTTTAGGCAAACTTTTGAAATTTTTGATATTCTATCTAAAAATTAAAGCAAAAATGTGAAATCCTGGAAAAAATATCACAAAAATATCAGTTGGACCATCTTTAGTAGCATATGTGATTTTTTCGAAAAATTCGTATTTAAAAACAATGTTTGCATCCTGCCCCATTTTCAATTTGCATCTTGCCCCACTGACACTATTTTTCTTCAACGCAATGTACTGAGAAGAAAATATAGGGGAAAGTGCCAACCAAATACATCAGTCGATGGGTAATTTGGATGTAGATTAAAAAAAAAATTATCTGAATTTTTTTTTCAAAACTTGAAAACATACCAACGTATTTTGAACTTAGATAGCACAGGTCAACATAGATTCTTGTTTGAAGTTTAATGGATGATTTTTATAGTATTTTTCGCACTGATCACGAGAAAAATAGAGAAAAAATTCGATTGCCCAAGGATTTTTCACAATTTTAATTTTTTGCTGCACTTTTTTTTACACCTTTTGATAACTTTTGACACTTGAAAGTCAATTTTCTGAGAAAAGGAAGAATTCAACGAAAGAAATGAATAGAATATGAATTGTAGAGCGAAAAAATTCCTCTCTGTACAGTTCAATTGGTTTTTCCTTAGAGGCTTAAATTTCGAGATATTTAAATTTTTATTGAAAGTATCTCAAAAACTAAGCTTCTTGAAAAAAAAGGAATTGGATTTCACAGAAAGGAAATTTTACGCTCTTCGATGTATGTACCATTCATTTTTTTCGTTGAACCTATCCTCTGCTCAGAAAATTGACTTTTAAGTGTCAAAAGTTATCAAAAGGTGTAAAAAAAAGTTCAGCAAAAAATTAAAATTGTGAAAAATCCTTGAGAAATCGAATTTTTTCTCTATTTTTCTCGTCTTCAGCGCAAAAAATACTGTAGAAATTACCCATTGAACTTCAAACAGCATTTCAAAATTCTTAAAATTTCGACCTATGTATGTAGTTGATATTAATTAACTTTCACTTCATTTATTTTAATTTTTTTCAACTCTAAAATTTTTTTCGAGTTTTTCAATATTTACAATTCTTTTAAAATATTTTTTACAGTTTACAAATTCGATTTCCTCAACACTTCAAGTTCTCAAATTTCCACAAATTCTTTCAAAATATTTGTCAAATTCTGTTTTCTCAATTTTTAAGATTTTTTGAAGTTCCCAAATTTTTACAATTTTTAACAATATTTTTAATTTCAAATTTTCTCTACATTTTTTTTGGGGTACATAATTTTTGAAATTTTTGTAAGAAGTTTAAATTAAACCTTTTTCCAAATTATATACCTATCTACATATTTTTTCCACATTTTTTAAACTCAAAATGAAAAGATATCAAGATTCATGACATATTTTCATTTTGAGCTAAAAAAGCTTGGAAAAATTGTACCTATAGGTATGGTAATTTTGAAAAACTTCAAACTTAAAAATTCAAATTCAAAATTTTTTGAAAGAATTAAGAAAATTAGGGAAAAAAATTTCAGAAAATTGATTTATTAAGGTAGGTATTTATTTTTTTAGATTTTTCGTCAGCAAATTTGGACTTGGAAAAAAACAAGTGCACCATACGAAACAAAATTTTCTTTCCTTTAAGCATAAATCAGTGGCCTAAATACCGGGGCTGGGGAACCCCTGCCACCAGAAGCCCTTCAGAAATGATTTTTTTATTCGGAAAGTATTGTGATCTTAAAACAATATTTTTTCGACAGCAATAACGCAGGTACACTTTGCAAAAAAATTGTACCCGAGCGAAACTGCTTTCCTTATTTTTTAAAAATCGAGACTATATTTATCAAAAATGAAAATCATCTCAATTTATCTACTTTTGAAATATTTTCTTACTTACCCATATTAATTTTTCTAATTCAACAAGAGTAATTTTTAGCTGTTGGGCATTTTTTGTTTTTTTTTCTGATTTCGCTTGGGTCCAAATATTTTTACACTTCGTTGAAAATTGAGAATACTTTATAAAATCAAGGTCTCATTTTACAAAGATATCTCAAAGCATTTCTTATAAGAATTTTTCCGCTTTTATAACTCAGTTTTTTAATCACTAATCAGTAATTTTTCGTTCTTGTTTTTTTTTTTGAAATAATGTCTCACTTCACTCCAGTTCGTGCATACCTTGAAATAAAATTTTACTTCAGGTTTCAAAAACTTGACATTTCAGTTTTTTTACCACCCCTACCCCTTTTTTTTGTTATCTGACCTGTAAGTAAACCTCCATTGGGTCTTATTTTTCCCTCATAAAATAAAACTATTTTATATTTTTAAGCCATCGCCACAACAGCCTCATAAATATCAATTCGAATCGAATACAAAAGGTATTTTATTACGAGACGAAACGAAAAAATTGCTACCTTTTATTCTGGAGAACTCGTCAATTACACAAGCCAACAACAACAGCATCAGCAGAGCTATAAACGCGCCAATATTCCAATAAGCAATTTTCTTTACGACTTTTCAATACCCTACGACGCTGGCTACGTCCAAATTCGAATCGTTTCCAATTTCAATAAACGAATCGTATATAGCCAAAGTGAAACACCGCGTTTACACCTACTTCGGCGAAAAAAGGTCTCCGTGGGTAGCGAGTACAAATTGCATATAAAATGCAAATGAAGCGTGAATGGAGAAAGGAAACCAATACACCTTTACCTGTTCTACGCAGATTTATGGAGTAACTTTCCACCACTCATGGCTCTCGTTCTTTCCACCTTATCTGTATAAGCTTTCGTCACCCATCAATTTCATTACTCAGTCGAAATGCTCGTAAATTCTAAATGAGCCAAATTTTCCATTCCATTTCTCACCCGAGCGCCTTCGACCTCGAAAAATTTTCTATATTTCGATAAAATATTACACGAATTCTGCTTCTTTTTGTTCAGAACTTATCGAGATAAGACGTGATATCGTCGTTCTTGAGAAAGAAAAGTTGCCTAGATACCGACGGTTTCTTTCACCCAGCCACACGCGTGACTATACAAAATAACAATTCAACGTGCTCGAAATTGTGAAAATAATATTCACCGAGAGAAAAACTATTTTCGTCGAGATAATTGCAAACGAAACCGACACTTTTATTCATTCGAAGTATTTTACAAACATAATATCATCAAGATTGTTCAATATTTTACTCCATTTCGGTTCATTCTAATTTTATTGAGCGAATTGGCAACACTGTCTACTGGCAGAGTTTATTTTTTTGAAAAATTTCGCATTGTTATATTTTTCGCTCAGTTGGATTGAGAAATATGACAAATCATGAATTATTCACGAGCACAGGCTGAATTTTTGATTAAATGTATAGTTTACTTTTCATTTCGCAGTCGACGAGTTTTGTTCGATTTGAGTTTATAATTCGTCAGGGGGCTTCCCTTTGTTCACTCGAGTTTATAGTTAAAACTCGATTAAAAGAATATAAATGTATCTATTTTATTCCAGACTATCATTCTGGGTTAAAATTTTGTATTTTCTTTCTAAATTTAAAATTTTATAAATTAATTGCCTTCGTATGCCAAAGACTCGATGTTGAAAAAAACTGAATTTTGCATTAGGTATTTCTAAAAATGAAGGCCGACGGAACCCTTGATGAAAGAAATAAATTATCTTAACACAATTTTGCATAAAAAAAAAAGTAATTCACATCAATTCATGTACTTATCTTGCAAAATAATCGCCGGGATACTTCAAGTAACCATGCCCACTCCATGCCACAATACCGAGAACAAGAACAGTCACAACCCAACGACAGCTACCCTACCCGGTGCCACGCGCCCGCACCGCAACCAGCATACTCCCCGTGCGCCTGAACGATCCCGACACCCGCACGCCACAACGTGAGTCAGACGAAAGCGCCGCGGGCCATGCCATCCTTACCCGAACTGCAACATCCAAGCAACATGATCATCGACAGTGCGGACCGATTAGACCTCCTTGGCTCGGATTACAGGAGCACGCCACTACTCCGGGTCGAGCTTATGAAGCTTTAAATGATACTTAAGAGTGAGGAGATTTCGGTGGATTTTTTTTTTTCAATTTGGCATTTTTAAAAGCTCGAGAGATGTATTTCTTGCTCTGGCATTGATATGTTTGGCGGTAAAATTTTGATTTCTGCTAGATGGGGGTAAATCAAACAATTCCGAGAATACATAATATAATCCTACACCAGAACCAGAAAATTCTGATTTTATGTAAAAAAAATTTCAAAATTCAATTTTTGGTTTCAATTAAAATTACAAGAATAAAATTCAGAATACTCAAAACACCATTTATGTTGAAAATTTTAATCGAAATATTTTTTTAGTGATGGATTTCGATTTTTTGAGGCTATTTTCAACATCTATGTAATGTAAAATTGAATTCAGGTAGGTAAATATGGATGTTTTCGGGCTGGGGTCAATAAGGTTGGAAGCATGTCTAGAAATTGTTGGTTCAACAGAATTATTCAAATTAAAAAACTTCTGTGGTGAGATCAGTTCTTTTGACATTCTATGACAATAAACCGATGTGTTGCTGAGGAAAATTACAGAAATGTTAAAAAATTAATTATTCATATCTATTGTATCAAACGGTTTAATTTTAATAACGAGAAAAAATCAAATTCAAACATAAATATAAAATTTTTAGATTTTTTCAAAACAACCAAACGATCCTCTGTTCAATTTTTAATTCAAATTTTTATGAAAAATCTCTACAGTTCGGAAATCCTAAAAAATCATTCAAACTCAGAGACCCTATCGAAATTCAAATCTTGAATTTCTGGACTTTTTTTCAATGTTTCCTCGATTTCTTGAAATTCACATCATTTTTTTCTCTCAATGTCCCCCCCCCCCCCCCCCCGAAAAGTCAGAAAAAATGTTATAATTCAAACATGATTTTTCAATGCAGATAAGTTTTTATGCCTTGATCGATATGAAAGGGAAAGGAAGGGTTAAATGTTTTCCAACTTCAGAAAATTTTCATACTTTCTGAAAGGAAAGCAATCGTTCAATATTCGTTGAGAATTTTATATTTTTAAACATTTCAAATTTTCAAAATAATAGGTATACGTCCAGCCACCTAATAAAAAAATATATGTACTTTACACAGAAAAATTTTGATTAGAAATTTGTGAAGTGAGTACCAAATTTTTCTCTTTATGAGACATTAATCTATTTTCTTGACCGAAGCCAAAGTTGAAAAATGAAATTTTGTCATTTTTAGATACAAACTAACTCATTTTTCAACGTTATACTCGTATTTCAATTTTAAATGAATATACTGAGCTCTCTCTGACCCATTTTCTTCTCCTTCGAATTAAAAAATTCAACGGAAATTTTTAAATTAACATTTTTTTGGTTAGTAGTACTTCGCAAGGTGTGGTCGCTAAAACTGGAGCGGTTTTGCGAAAACAAAATTTGTTGATTTTCATTACCTACGGTTTTCTTTTCTGACTTCGGAAAAAAATTATTATTTTGTTTTCGTTTTTTAATTAATATTGACATTTTGTTAGACTTGAAAAAATTGATGAATATTTTACATTAAATTCCCTTTGGCTTGATGGAAAGTAATTAAATATTGAGAGGAAATACCAAAATTGTGATGATTTCCTCTATCTAAAAAAAGGAAGCTTGATTTGATATATCTTGTCAGACTTGAAAAAAAAACATGGACATTTTTTTAGACCAGATTACTGCTCAATTTGAAATTGTTTTCCAATTTTTTACGAAAAATCGAAAAGTTTCAGAAATGTGAAATCTGCAACCTTTTTTTTTAATTTATTAAAATTTCCCAAAAATTTTGAGAATCAAATAAAATTTTAAAAATGGCTCACTAAGTTACTGTAATACTGTATCAGTCATAAAACAAAAAAGTCATTAAAATTTTTTTAAAGTTTAATCATGGATGCCTTTGAACTATTGCAATATTAGTAGAATTTTTTGAAGTGTTTTTTTTTTCAACTATAACTACTGTTCTTTTGAAAATAATGAATTCTTTCGTATAAGCAGAAAAAAACTGAAAGGAATTTTCGAAAAACCACGCTAAATTCAGCTTTTTCCATTTTTGAGGAAAAATCTGGCATTATTAATAAAATTGGTTGTAAGTTATTTGAAAAAATGTTTTGGTTGTTTTTTTCAAATTTATGTTGATTTTCATCAAAAATTACGAATCTTCCAAGCCAGAGAAAAATCGGGTTTCTTAACGAAAAAAATGTCTAATTTTAAATTTCAACTTTTGGGTTTCCTTTTTTTCTGGTGAAGAGGTGGCTCAATGTCCCCTCTCTCCATCAAAATGCGCTTAAAAACCAAAACCTGTTAATTTTTCAAATACCTAAACCAATTATCGTTTTTTCTCGTTTTACATCATTTGAACTTTCTAAAACAAGATTTAAAAAAGCAAAAAAATGAGAAAAATTATCAAAAAAAACGACAAATTACGAAAAAAAATCACCGCGTCGTCGTTTCAACCCAAGTATTTCATACCAGCACGAATCCTTTAATAACTATACTCTCTTTGTACATAAACCTTGTACACATACGGACGATGAGATACGAACTACGAAGCTCGCAACGGTACACATGCTATCGTCAAATCCCACCGGAGAATTTTCCATGCATTGTATACACTCAAATTTCAAGTTGTCGTATGAATATTACATCATTTTGTCGACATTAACGGTGCTGCGTCTCTGTATGCTGTATACTCATACTTTACCAACGTACCAGCAATACCATAGAGAAAGCGTATTTGTACGTACAATGTACATCCTCTTTACCTCATAGCAGTATGGCACGATGTACTGTGTTCGTTGGTTATAAAAGATAAAAAGCTCCCTAGAATTGTACGAGCTTTATGAAATATCCACATAGATACAAGGTAGAGTCTATTCTATGGTAGGCAGGAACTCCCTATCTACTCTTTGCTGGATTATATACGTACTGCACGTGCCATCCATGTCGTCGTTTTCCTCTTTCTGGATTATCATGCTCCAACACATATACTCACATGGTGTCTACTGGGTCTCAAAAATTAAATTGTTCGCTATTTTCTGGCGTTTTCTTGCCATTTTCATACCATTTTAATGCTTCAAATCTACCCCTCAAAAAAAATTTCCTCCCATACGTTCTCCTTTTTAAATGGGATTTCAAGTACTTTTATGAGTTTCATGCTGATAAGCAGTGGCGTCGGAAAGTGGGGTACACGGGGAGCATATCACCCACTCCCCCCTCAATTACATCAGATAGGGATTTTAGAAGCATTAAAACATGAAAAAATGTATTTTTTGGGCATTAAGAACCCTATTTTTTCAAAGCTTCGACTTCGCTTCGCTCAGGTGCAAACGAAATCACAATTAGATGAATTATTTCAGTCGGCAGTGCGAAAAAAGGCTCCTTGTTGCCCTCTCCCCCGAAAATCCTGCTATTATTTCAAGTCTTTGCACTCACTTTGCACCCTCCCAAAAAAAAGCTTCCGACGCCACTGCTGATAAGATATTGATTATTATTTGGTAAAATTTATAAATAAACTAAAAACATTTAAGCTGTATAGAAAACTCTTAAAATCATCAGGCAGGATATTAGCAGGACTTTCTGAATGAATATTGCAGAATTTTTGCCTTGAGCTTTGGAAAAACGTATGATTTGAACACACGTTCTCCAATCTGTCCTGAATAAAACGAAAACAAAAATTTTAGAAAATAAAAATTTCAAATAGATAAAAAAAAATAGTCTTAGAACGAATTTCATGAATTTTTCATCAATATTTACTCTCTAAATTTGAATCAGTCAAATTGACTGATTTAAATCGACGCAATCATGTCACTGTAAAATCAGTAAAAAAATGTTCTGATTCAATCAGTGACTTTTCATTGTTGAATCAGTAAAAATAAAAATTCACTGTTTGAATCAGTAATTAATTACTGATTCAAAAAGTGAATTTTTATTTTTACTGATTCAACAATGAAAATTCACTGATTGAATCAGTAAATCAAATAATTTTTACCGATTCAATAATGAAAATTCACTAATTGAATCGGTAATTTTTCACCGATTGGCAGTAGAATGTCGCTGATTAACTGGGGAATTAGTGGAATTTGACTGATAATCAGTGACATGATCCAGACTATTCCATCAGTCAATTTTGGCATTTTTGACTGATTCAGATTGAGAGAGTAGTGAAAAAAGTTGAAATGTATGAAAGAAAATCTTCCTCATATTCACATTGAAACTACAATATATTTTTTGTAAAATTATAATTTTTCTTGAAATTTTCAACTCTCGCTTTGTTCGAGACAGATAAAACAATTTCGTAGATTTTTTCAACTACGACTAATACTAGGCAAATAAGAGAAAAAATGTACCAAACCAGAGTACCGTGAGCGGCTGAGCGTTTTATTCGTCAAACAACCCACACCAATTCACCACTACAAACGCAACGTTTTTTGTAAATACGTCATCAACACTTCTTCAAATTCGAAACTGGTTTTAGGGTTGACTGGTTTCATTCCCGTTTCGCCCAAATCTTTACAAACGTTGTGATTTGATAGGCGGGTGGGTAAGCAAGCACTAGGACAAAACAGAGTTCGTGTAAATACAACACCAACATTTTTTTTGAAAATCTACTCTCATTTATAAATCAGTAAAAATTATCGAAAATCACTGAAAAACAAGTCAGAATTGCAGCACAGTAATAAATCAGTAAAAAAATTCACTGAAACCAAACAGTGGAAAAATTGTTGAAAAATCAGTGAAATTCTTTGAAAGTTCAGTGAAATTTGTTGGGAAAATCAGTGAAAATCCGCTTATAAATCAGAGAATTTCGCTGATTTTTCCTGTGCTGCAATTCTGACTATTTTTAGAGAAGCACAAAATTTATCAAACAAATTTGAAGAATTTGGCCAGGGCCAATCGTAGTATTTCTATGTATTGAGAAGTGAAGTCTGGTGGCATAGTTGTAGTCAGGATTTTCTAAGGAAAGGAGCCAAACATGAAAAAACAACTACAAAGGTAATGCCAGACAGAAATTGACTAAGAAAATCGATTACTTAATAATGTTTCAAATAAATACAAGGTGGAAGCGCTGCCCGAGCGAAGCAAAAACAGAAATTTGTGTGAAAAATTAATGTCGAAAGAGCATTTAAAGGCAATCCTTCGTTTAAGAAATTCAAGAGGAAATCGACGTAACCTTACTAGAACTGAAATGGTTCAAGTACCAAATTGATTTTTTTACAGGAAACCCAAAAAATGTAACAAAATTTGCATTGCGCTTATGGATTTCGCAAATTTTAAACAGTTTTTTTAGGTTTAAATTAATTAAATTTACGTTTTTTTATATTTTAATCGATGCAGCTTAATTCCCTGAATCCAAAATTATAAAAACCTCATTTTTGAAAAAAAGTGGCACTTGCTCTCTCATTCTGAATCAGTGAAAAATCACTGATAAATAGTCAGAATTGCAGCACAGGAAAAAATCAGCAAAATTATCTGATTTTCAGCGAATTTTTACTGATTTTTCAAAAAATTTCACTGATTTTTCAGAAAATTTCATAAATTTTACTGACTTTTCAGTGAATTTTCACTGATTTTCCAGTGATTTTTCTGACTGATTTGTTTTCAGTAAAAAAAATTTCACTGATTTTCTTCTGTGCAATTCTGACTGTTTCTCAGTGATTTTCGATAATTTTCACTGATTTATAATTGAGAGAGTGGACCATTTTAGTTCTAGGGCGTCGAAATTGTTGAAAATTGTTAATTTTCATGGTAAAATTATAAAAAATCTTGATATTTTCTGGTTTTCTCGTCACTACGGTGGAATTTTGGTTATTTTTTGGTTTTTCTTGCCAATAGGTAGACACTACAACTCATTTTACACGACTCTGGTTTTTTTACTCTCCATCTTAACCTTTGCAGTATAATTCGTTTTTTGTTTTTTTTTTTTTTAAATAAACGTAAGTACTAATAACTTAGGCCTAACAGCAGCTGGGTTCTACACATCTGTTTGGTAATTTTAATCAAATATTTAGGTGTGAAATATAGCATCTTCTAGCAACTATACATCATTCATTATGCAAGATATACATTACTGTAATCGTAGGTCTATGTTAAATAGGCGAATGAATATATTATCGCAATTTCGCATACCTATCGATTTATTACTCCATTAGCCTAGAGATGATTTGTGTATGTTATTATAATATTGTTCTAATTATTTCTCTTATAATTTTACAGAACCTTAACAGCTCCTTTGGAAGCTGGATCCTTCAGCGATGGAGGAATCCACAGCATCCGTTCCAAAAGATGTACCACTACAGCCGCCGACGACAGTCCCCACTGCTCAACCGTACACCGGTCGGCCACCTCCATCGCCCTTGTCCGGTGGCTACCTATTGATCGTGATTAGCGAAACGTTAACTGATGCCCATAAGGCCGTTATTTTGCAGAAACTTGCCAAAGGTAAGCGCTTCCTAGCGAAGTTATATAATTTCTCCTCACTTTTTGCCTATTTCATAACCTATTAGATCGAATACTCGTGCACAGGTGTGAGTCGTGTGTTCATCTACCGTGTATCTTGGACCCGATCCAATCAACCTTTCCAGTTTTGACAGCCTTCCCTTGCTTCTTTTTCTTTCTTTTTCAAGTCCTTTTAATTTATTACGAGCGTATTTACTGTCGCGGGGCGTCGCACAGCGTCCAACGTCGTGATGCTCGTCTTATTTATAGATCTCGCGATGCCCTTTCCCAAAACCGTAGACGTATCTTTATTATTGTCTCTGCGCATCTTGTGAGGTTTCCGATGCGTTGATGGTGGAGTGACGATCCAAAACGTAAGCACGTGCTGTGACTTATGCTTCTGCCATTAAAACGTTTCATGGACTCGAGTCATTGTCGTGACGAGTTCAAGGTTGATAGATTGCAACTTGAAAACTCTTAATATTTAAATCAAACTCTGAGATGTACCAAAATTGGGTAATTGGAGAAGCAAAAAATTGAAATATTCCTATAATTTCTCTCCAATTTTTTGAGACTCGATAAAATTAAATTTTCTCCAAATTTCCACTCAACATGAGAATTTTCTAAAAAAAAAGTCATCAATCTCATCACTTGAAAATTTTCCAACATAAACCTATAATTTTTCCAACTAAAAAATTTGGCCATTGAAACAGACTACCAACTCTGCCCCCTCTCCCCCTCTCCCACGCTCCGTTCAATCCGGCGCCCCAGCCAAACCATCAGAAAACTTTCAGAATAATCTTTTAAAATATGAAAGCAATTAATAGAAAGATTGGTCCATTCAATTCGACTGAAAAAAAAGTAACATGGTGAAATCAAAATTATACATGTAGGTACATTATCTTACCACGATTTTTCCTAGTCAGGATTTAATATAACAAGCAGCTGCGCATGCACCGTACTGCTCCAACTAGAAATAGTGCATTTTTCAAAATTTTCACTTCTAACAAATTTTTTAACAATCATTAATAAAAATCTATTCATTTAGGTAGCTTCATATAAACGATTCAATTTTTTCAATGAATTCTATGTAAAATTTTACTACTAATATTTCCATGATGTTCTACTCCAGTAAAGGTTATAATTAATCAATCTGTGCACACTTTTCATACAATTTTGCGATTATAAAAAAAATGGTTTTGTTCAAAAAATGTGTATTCACTCGGAAACCTCATCATAAAATCATCAAAATCTCCCCAAAAAATTCATCGAACCACCAAATTTTTCTATCGATAAGTAAAGTTTTACGAAAATTTTTAAAAAATCAGAAAAGCTTCTGAAATTAATTTTTTTGCACACCATCTGAAAAATTCAATTATTTCTCAATCTTTTCCCCTCCAAACATCTTCTTAATAATGCAATAGTCTTGAAAATTTTTGTGAGTTGACTCAAGAGTTTTTAGGCCATCCGTCAAAAACTTTACAACTATGTGTCCATCCGAAAAAGTCTTCAGATTGGAATTAAACCCTATATTTCCTTAAGAGAAAAATCTTGAAAATCATAGATATGTTTACATGTGATTCAAAATTTTAAAAAAAAAATCAAGTTTTAAAAATTTTAATAAATGGATTTTCACATTTGCCAACTAAAATGTTATATTTTGACTTTCTAATTTGACAAAAATAATTAGAATTTTTAAAATTCCGTACCTATTTAAACATCAGGGCGATCCATTAATTAAGAATGCTTCAGAAGTTGACATTTTAATAAACTCAGATGACCTTTTTTCAATTTTTTTCTCCACAAATTACTGGGTCCCTTCCCCTGCTTCCACACCTTTCTTCAAACTAAAAACATATCCTCCAAAATAAATCTAGCCTAAAAAGTAACAGATAAGTAGATAAGTACTCGTGAAGAGGTATAAGCCAAATAATTTTCAGAACTGTTGAGGTAATCAAACAGTGAAATTAGTACAGAAATTATAAATCAAAAATTGGTGTTTTATTGTAAAAATATCTCAAATTCGATGTCTGGCCTCCTTCGCTTCTAAAAAAACTAAAAAAATTGACAAAATTTTAGACCAGATGTAACAAAAAACACTTTTTCAATTTGAATGTTGATGAAAATGAGAGAAATTTCGATCATTTACAACGTCAATGAATTTTGATTTCCACTAAAAATTTATGTCACTGATTCAAAAAGCCAGAATCGCTCCTGATTTCTCTAATTTAGGAAAAAAAACTACTTTTATATTTTTGTAAAAATTCAATTAATGCTTGTTTTGCGTTTTCTTGATTTTCGTATTCTGCACAATGAAGAACCTTGAAATTTGATCTCACGAGGTGATCTTTTTATCCCTTGATCCCCCTCCCTCTTCAAAAGCAATTAGAGAGCAATTTTCAATTTCTGACTAATTCTTGAAAATACGAATTTCAAAAACTATAACTTCTTCAATTAAAATCATTTTCTCTCCTATTACCTCTCACCTCTACTCATCTCTTCTTCGTATATTTGGAACACAATAAACGAGCCAAAAAGACCTTTACAGGCGGTACATACACTATTTCTTCCCTCCTCCCTGCCCTCGCCAAAAAAAGAAATAATTTCATTTTATCCCACCGTCAGCCAACATCCATATAATTCGGCTATTTCAACAAACCGAAAACAAAACATCGTACCCCGTAAAAACCACACACGAGAAAAAAACACCGAAATAAAAATGTTACGTACCGTCGTTATGAAAATTTAAAACCTCTTTTTTGCCTTTTAGTATGCGAAAAGACTACGCGTTAAAATGCTAACTCGAACTGGGCGCAGCTAAATAAAAATACGCGTTTTACTCTCCTTTGCTGGTTCATTCGTTATTTCTCGGTTGCCCATATTCATAATTAAACGCGTCCATTCACTCGCATGCGACACACTTTTTTCATTATTTTTCGTCGTCGTTAACGAGACAGAAAAAATACATTCTCTGGTTTCCACAGCCAACGCCTATTTCAATCCGCACTCGTTTTATCAAATTTCATCGATCTTTAGTCATCGCCTCTTCCGCAAATTGCAACACGAAATAAGGCTATTAGCTCTTATACTAAGCGCAGCTTAATCCTAATCGGGTAGGACTCTACAGATATTCGGTACCGACTAGGAAGCTTAACAAAATATGTACCGTTTACAACGAACAGATAGTAAAAGTTGAATTACGAGAGATTTCCGTAGAGATGCTTCGTTTGCCTTGCTGTTGCAGAATAATCGTTAATCGTCGTCGTCGTCATTCGAAAGCTCTCTCTGTTATGATTAACTACAGCGAGGACCGTTCTGCTAAGTAACAGAGTTTAATATTATAATTATATACGCGTATTATTTTCATTTCGCTTACGTACAAATAAAGCTCGCAGCTCGGCTCGACGACTGACTATACGCCATAGTGTTTTGGAATTCGTTTGCATAAGCGATTATAGTACGTACAATTGCTGCTGAATGTACAACGACAACGAAAACGTTTCATTCGTAAACAAGAGTTAGTCTGCGTATGTACCAAAGAGAGGAGGTACAACATTATTTATATCGTTTGAAAGCCGGCTAAGTCGAGTCCTTTGCTCGTTATACCGACGGTATTTATTAATATTTTCTCGGTGCGACGCGACGAATGTCCGCGTCCTTTTTTAAAAACGCGACTCGAGCGAAAAAAATCCTAATAAATTAACCCTGCAATGGCCATTTTACCATATACCAACCGTATACTAACTAACTGACCTAATAATGATACCATTTTTCCTCCACAGTCCACACCATAGCCGTCGCATCGCGTATTATCGCGATTTTTCTATGCGATGATGAATGCTGCGGATTTACGGTATTTGAGCGAGAATTTCGCGAAGAAACTGATCATCTATTGCAGATTTATTAATGTCCCCTTTTTTTCACAGATCTCAGTCGATTGTGTCCCCATTTTCCGCAAACTGATCATTTTACTGGCAAGGGAGGTATCCCAACTGGCAGGAAACTTCCGTAAATCAAAAGTGAATTACGGAAGAACACCATATCCAAAATTTTAAGAGCTTAAGTTCATTTCTTGAATTTTGGAAAAATTTTAAAAGCCCTGCTAAATATGAAAATCAAAAGTAATCAACGAAAAAAAAGTTTAATATTTACACTCTATTTTCTGTTTTCCGAATCTATTGGAAACAGTTTTGAAATATTTTTGAGTCTCCAGAAAGTTTTGGAATTTTCCAGCACTGTAGAAAGTCCATAAAAATGGCCTATATGAATTTTGGCATCCAAAAGCTCAAATCAGTAATATTGGTGACCTATTTGATAAATTGAAACATGATTTTCCAAAATTTGTAATTGTCAGGTCAAATTAAAATTTTATTGCAATAATAACAAGTAGGCCTACAAGAGATTTCAGCTTGTATTAGATTATCAAACACAATAAGCAGAAGATTAGGCCTACAGACGACTTCACAGCAGTGCTGTTAAAACCAAAAAGAACGGAAACGGAAACAGGAATGAAGAACGGATATAACACTATTTTGAGGATGAATGAAATCAAAAAAATAGAACTGAAACCTAAAAATGGAAGAACAGTACCAGAACCAAAACCAAAAACTCTGAACAAAAAATTGTGTTTCTTTGTGATCCGAACCAGAACAAAAAAATGAAATGTAGAAAAACCAGAAACAAAACGGCAACAAAAAATAATGAAATTTATTAAAAACTAACTAGTAAAAAAAGACTTAAAAAAATGGTTTGAAAACAAAAACACGAGAAAAACAGAAACAGGACAGAAACAAAGATCCTAAAAATGAAAAGAACAGAACACAAACAAAAATATCAAGAACAAAACCCAAAAACTAAAACTAAAAACAAAACTGTCTTTTAGAAAAGAACCAAAGGGAAACCAAATATTCAAATGCTTACTTATGCAATTATGCTGAAGGAACCTAAATGGAACAGCAAGAGAGTATGAGTCAAGCTACAATTGGCTTGTGTATTGAATTGAGACCAGGCTTGGGTCGTTCGTGAACGCGTTCGCGTTCAGTTCGTTTTGAAAATCTCACTCATTCGTTCGTTCGTCGTTCAGTTCGTTTCTGAAAAATTCGTTCGTTCGTTTCCGTTCGTTCATCTGGCCTCTTCGTTCGTGAACTTGAACGAACGTGAACGAACGTGAACCACGTTTTTGTTTTCCCCCTCAGGATCAGGTCATGTCAAGTGTTGTTCTGTTCTGTTGGTGTTAAAAATTAAAAAGTATAGAAGAATTTTAATTAATAATTTTATTTTTCAAACATGAAAATCGAGATCCAAAGTCGAAATTAACAAGACGTTTTTAGCGTTTTTATAAAAAAAAATGAACGAAAAAACGAACGTTGGGAGCGTTTCGTTCGTTTATATTCGTTTTTTTTTTTGGTCGTTCACTCGTTCACTTTTGTTCATTGTCGAAATACTCGTTCGTTCGTCTCCGTTCGTTCATTTTAGGCCTTCGTTCACGAACTTGAACGAACTTTTCGTTCGTTTTGTGAACGGCAACCCAAGCCTGATTGAGACATTTCTCAACGGTTTTGAGGTGAGTGCACAACTTTCTTTTTGGGTCAGAATTTTAAGGAAGCTTCGAGAACAGGCTAGACTTAGCGGACACTTAATTGAGAAATGTTGCATCAGGTAGGCCCCATCACTTGAACCATAAAAGATCGCTCAACCCGGGAATCCCAGATGATCAAAACATTGTGTAATACATAACAGTGATGTTCTGGGGGGGGGGGGGGAGGAGCTACCCCCACAGTTTTTTTCAAGATTGTGAAACCTTCTACTGTTTCAGTTTTACCCTCAATGTCTTTGGCCCAAATTTTAAATCATACCTTAACACATTCACTGCTAACTATGAGATAACTCGTAGTCAGCAAATTCCAGCTCTGTGCCAAAGCGATTTCTCAGAATTTTATTGACAGATTATACTTTGTTTGATATCAATCTACATGTGAAGTGATAACGAAACCATTTCTGTTGATAAAATAATATACAAATATTCTCATACTTGGCCTAGAGAAAAAAAACACTCTCATAGTACCAGGTACAAGAAATCTTGTAACGAATATCGTAATGAATATATTCGTATTTGGCAAATAGGATGTTGTATTTTCATCTATTCGCCAACTACGAGTATATTCGTACCTATTTTTCAGCGGTAAAATGGGTTGTCATTATCTAGAGGAGTAGAGATAGTGGCTGTAAGGTTTAATTTTAGGATTCTCATAAGTTATAATCAGGTTGTTGATTTACCTTCCTTTTGCGAGTTTATATTCATGTATAAAAAAACTAATAATTTTTGATTTTTCAAACGTGAATAAAATCAACTTCTAATTATCATAGTGCCATGCGGTTTATATAGATTGATGGCTAATTTACCAGGGAGTATTCTCTAACTACAGGGTGACGGAAAAGTAGTTCCCCAAAAAAAATGCTTAGCAAAAATTCCCTAATTAACTTATCCAAAAAATTTCAACTCTGACAGTATCCTTGGTCAATTACTATTCGAACATATGCCTCTTCAAAAATTCTCAATCATTTTTGAATTTTTTATAAAGAATAATTTGATTTTCCCTAACAATGCTATAGCTAAACCTAGTCGAACAAAATTTAAAAATTGCGTGGAATAAAATCTAGGAATTTCTGTGGATAGGTGGTGAGTTCCTCAAAATCTTGAATTGAACCCTGTGAATCTGAAAACAGTGCGTTCAATTTTGAAATAAGGAGGATTACATTTCAGCGCTTCACAAATTGGAGTCAGGTGATTTACATCAGTTTATTGAATTAACGCTCTAGTTTAAGGGAAAAATTGTGCAATATTGAATTTTTTCAGGTTATAAATTATACAGAGATTAGAAGACGATCTATATTAGTAGAATATGACCAAAAAAAATTTACCCTATCAATAATAATGTTTTACCGAAATTTTAAATTTTTTTGGGGAAGTAATTTTCAGTCACCCTGTACTATAAATGAGTTGTGTAGGATGAATCAACTCCTAGCTGGCAAAAATCAAACCTTCTTCAAGTACAAATATATTAGTGGTTGGTACAGCGAACCTCACAAAAACAGGTACGACGTACGAGAATACGTGTGCGGCAGCGAACGTGTTAAAAGTTAAGGTAGCCTTACAGGTTCCTTATCGCATTTTCAACAATCACAAAGCAAGAAACGGTTCCTTAAAACTATTAAGGTTGCCTTAATTTTTAAGGTATGATTTTAAAATTCATTCCATAGTATCTGATCAAAATTGAAAAAATTTTGGGCTAAAAATCTCAAATTTTAGCTATTAATTTCACATTATGCATCATTCTGCATATTCTGTGCTATTCTACGTAATCTGCGTTTATTATCCATTCTGATTTGTATTCTGCACGAAATGCAAACTAAATTATTCTTCTTGTAGAATGGCAACCCTGAAATAAACCAACCAGTTCAACATTTAAAAAAATAGAATTGAATCTAATTACAAGAATCCGGACAAGGAATGCATGATACAGGCTCAACGCGTTTATAAAGTCAGCACTTGAGCCAAAAATACCATCACGAGCATTGAATACCTTTTACTTCGAACCCCACAGCAATATTCTGAGTAGATACACCGAAACCCTATAGAATAACCATATGGAAAATACACCTCTATACTATAGGTATAGGTACGTGTAATAAACAAAAATAGGCCCTATTATACGATACTCGATGTGAAATTTACATCACATCGTATTGTATCTACAACAGCTTTGATGCTTTTCTTTCACTTTGTAAATGGTACCGGCGTACACTATAAAACATACACACATACGCATATTACGTACATCTACGTACGTACGATAATGGAAAATCGCGAATAAGCTGACGCCGAGAACGAGCTAAAGCAGGCTTTTAAAATCAATAAAACTACGCGTATAGCAACTATACATGTACGAGTATAAGTACTACTACACTAAAATAAAAAGTCGTATACATATATCAACGAAACGACGAGTCAGCGGTGTACCTACCCAGTAAAATACACTCGCTTAAAAAAAAGGGACTCAAATTCGCGCGAAAGAAGAAACTCATCTCGAAAAATAAACCGAGCCGGTATTTCGCCGGTACACCTAGAACGTTTACGAAGTGGCCGTTACATATGTTATTTTATGGTATTGCAGCGCCTCGGTTAGCCTTTGGCTGCGGTACCGTTTGTACAATAAATACAGAACACAGAAGACCGCACGTTTCGTAAGCATAATTCCAAAAAGCAGGAAAATAGTTCGAGGAAAAGAAAAACCGAGACAGAAAAAATGTTAAAACGACTACGACGACGCCGAATTACGTGCTGTGTAAGTGTCGTATGTCTAGAGGGGGCTAAAGTTTGCTGTGGGAGAAGAGAAAACGAGGTTAATACCGGGAGTATGAATTAAGGAATTGCGAGTACACGGAGAGTGGTTGGGCAAAAAAAAACTACATTTATAAAGGGAATGAATAAAAAAAAACATTCCAAGTGCAACGTGAATTGAACCGATGCTTTGCCGGACGGTTTATCTGCGGCGCGTCCGCGTCTGCTAGAGAAAGGCCGACCTCTAGCATTGATTTTTTTCTTCTAAGTATATTTTTACACGAATGTGTTAAGACGCTAGGGACGGTGCCGGTGGTTGGAAACGTGAAACGAGGAATGTGGATCGGGAGCTTATTTTTTTGGTTGTGCATTTTATGTGGTTATGATCTGAGGTGAAGTATTTTGATGGTAATTTAATTTTAATGAACGGTACAATGTCGTCGGATCTCATGTAGGTGTTAGTTTTTAAGTACCTACGTATATTAATTTCGTCTTGTGGTTTTGCTATTGATTGGAGAGATTATAACGCGAAAAAGATTTTCGGTATGAGGTAAGGAGTAGCTCATTGAATATGCGAAATGAGTATAAGATTAAGAATACGTGACCCGACTTGTGGATCTTGAATCGAGTCAGTGTATGAGTAGTAGGCGTTGTCTAGTGAAAGATTTCTATTTTGAAGTTTATACCATGAATGAACATAAGGTAAAATTTATGTATATTCAGTCCTTGTTGATGAGAGGAGGAGAAATATGATGATAGTTAATTAGAGAAGTATTGTTACCGAAGAAATGATTCAAATGCAACATGGAAACGATTGTGGGGGAAAAATTTTAAAAATAAATATCAGAAGTGGTGGAAATTAAGTGAAAATTGTTTGGAAAATATTCAAAATATTGCCAAAATTATTTTTAAAAAATCGAAATTGTTTTCTAAAGCGAAGAATTTTTCAAAAATTATGTAAAAATAGATTAAAATGCTCCAAAATGATTAAAAATACAACAAAAATCGTTCAAAATAGGTACTATAAACATGTTCAAAACATCAATAAAGTCTTTAAAAAATAATCAACCCGGTTTCCAATTACCTAAAATTGGTTCAAAATGCAACTAAAGTATAGGTAATTATATAAGATAACTTCAAAATTAATAAAATTGCAAAAAATTGTTTCCTTGCATTGGAAAGATTGGGAAAAAAGATCAAAATGACTTTAAATTGATTACATTTCAAAAAAATGTCAAAAAAATTTCAACAAGTTTTGCTTCAGAGCAAAACCTATTGAATCATGGATATATTTTTTTAATGATTTTTTTCCTATCAAAACCCCAGATACCTATCTACTTACATTTTTTAGTTCCGATGACTTTTTGTTAAAATATCAAATATTTTAGCCTATTTCTTCCTATTTTCAAAGGCAATTTTGATAAGCTGAAACATCATAATCAAATTTGACATTTCTCGATAACATTTTAACATTTTGTCAGACTTTAAAACACGAAACTTTTTTCGAAATTCCAACAAATTAAAGATGACTTTTCATTGAAATCTCAGCTGATAGGTATTCAAATTTTTTCCGGCGATAACTTTTTGTTAAAATAACAAATGTTTTAACCCTTTTTTCTTTTTTATAATTTTCAAAATTGCTAAGCAATTTCAATACAAAAAAAGGTATTCCTCGTTTATAAAAATTTAACAAACACACAAAATATCAAAAAGCAACAGAAAATGTTAAAATTCGGTGTAGAAAATTTGATCTCCAATTTTATGGATTGACCCACCACATTTTAACATATCCATGTTGAAATCATTAAATAAAAAAAATGAAACCTGATTTAAATGATTTGACATAGTTTTCATAACTTGTAACCAAAATAAAAATTTGAAAAATTCTTGACAATTTTTACAAAATGTAATAAAACGAGCAACAATTGTTGAGATTTCAGAAACAATTAATTTAAAAAAAAAAAATTGATTCGAAGAAGCTCAAAATTTTAGAAAAATTTGATTCAAATAAAAATTGTACAATTCTATGAAACTTCCACAAAAATAAAATAAATAAATATGTAAAAATTGTTGAAATTGCTGAAAAATTGATTAAAATACTTCGCTGAAATAGTTTCGAAATAAAATTTCCTATTTCAGAAAAATTGGTTAAACTTTTAAAAAAATTGTAAATTTCTAAGATTTCATAACATTTAAAAAATAATTTTCAAAGCAGTTTTTGAATTTTAAATAATTTTTCAAACATAAGTATCCGAATGATTTTGAAACGATATTCTAAAAAATGTTACGATACCTTACGAAACATTCTGAAAATAGGTATATTTATTCAAATTTTTCAAGCATTTTTTAGTCAGGTCTCAATCGTACAAAAAAAAGGCTTCCGCACGATATTCCTGTCAAAATTGATTTTATGATTGATTTTTGTTCTGGATACTAAAACAGAGAAATTAAGCCCGTAGCCCTTTTTTAGCCTCCCCTTTTTCCCCCAGGGCCAACCCAAAACATTTCAAACGCGTGTATCGCCTTATCTATGGGTCGTAATGTACATCTTGACTTCTCATCAAAATCAATTTTGGAGCAACTCTTGCCCCCAAAATTTGGAAATAAAACCATGTTTTGAGAAAACTTCAAAATCACGTTTCTTCATTTTCAACAAAAAGTTTCGCATTCGGAGATACTGGAAAATTTGAAATCTTTAAAAGTATTCAGAATTTAATTTCCTTTCCAATGAGCTTCATCACGACCATTTCACCAAATTTTCCTGACTGGGTGGACCTCTCCTCCACCCTCTTATCTCAGAAGTTGGACCCACGAAAAAAAAATTGAACGAATTTTGTTCTTCGATATCTAACGCATAATTTCATTTATTATCGAAAATCATTTTGGAGCAAATTTTGTTCGTAGGTCCAACTTTTGTGGTAACGGGAAAGGGAGAGAGGTCCACTCTGTCGAAAAATTTTGTGAAAATGGTCATGATAAAGCTCGTTGGAAAGGAAATTCAATTCTGAATACTTTTGGTAATTACCAATTTTTTCCGTATCTCCGAAACTTTTCGTTTAAAGTGAAGAAAACGTGATTTTGAAGCTTTTTCAAAACATGGTTTATTTCCAAATTTGGGGGGCAAGAGTTGTTCCAAAATTGATTTTGATAAGAAATAAAGATGTACATTAGGTGCTGAAGAACAACTTTTGTTTGAAAATTTTTTCATTACGACCCATAGATCAGGCGATACTCGTGTTTGAAATGTTGGGATGGATCCTAAGGCATACGAGCCAAAAATTTTACCATTTTGCACACATTTTGAAAGATTTTTGTAATATTTTTGAACGCTTTCGACACCTTTTTTACACAACTTCAAGGGTATTTTGTCAGATTATCGGTGATTTTCGACCATCTTTCTAAAAATTCTACTACTTTTTTCATATTCTGAAAGATTTTCAAGACATTTTACAACATTTTTTAATTTTTTACCCAATTTTGATAGAAATTTCGTCAAATTTTGTGTAATGTACAATTTTTTTTTTGTTGTAAATTTATAAAAACATGAAAAAATAAGACACCTATTCAAACATTTTTCATAACACTTGAGAAAATTATAAATATTACATAGATAGTAATTTCAAGTGTTTTTTTTTTTTTTTTTTTGGGGGGGGGGGGGGGTAATTTTATCAATTTTTCATACTTCTCAACAATTTTAAAGTAAATTAATTAGGTATCAGTTCCACATTTTTCCATTCTATAATTTTCAGACAATATTTTCAACCCTTTTGAATCAATTTTGAAATTTTTTACAAACTTTGAAAGTTTTCAAATGGGGTTTAGCTGGTTGTGAAATGAAATAAGTCCGTAGGTAGCTTTCGATATCTCGACCAAGGTCAAACATTCGTTCAATTTTTACTCAAACAGATGAAAAAAAAATCAAGGACACGAGCACACGACAACGCTGGGAACTTCTGAATACAATTCCACAACAATAAATTTTCGAATTGAAAGACAATAAAATTTACGATCGTAGCTCATTCCAATTAAACCCTTGAGATAAAAAAGGTAACATTTCCGTTACTTTTTCATCTAATAGTTAGTTACCCAATCAGTTCGCACGAAAAACGTACAAATACTACAAATATAGTTCAACTTTAACCTAGTTAAAAAGCCTTTATCCTCCGCCTATCCGAGACGAGTAAAAAGGTCGCGAAGATTAAAGAAGGTGAAAATTTCTGAAATTTCGCACCGAAGTAAGGACGCTGAGCTTTTTTTAATTAAAAAACTTGACGAAGATTACGTATACCTAGCACCTACGTGTAGTAAATATACCGGGATTATAAAAAGTTCCATCGTCTTCGTCGTTATACTCGAGTCAAAAAGATAGGACAGGAACGAGAATTGCAAAAGAAACGAACGATTAATCGGGTTTACTTCGGTGTAGTACCTACCTATGACACAGAGGCAAGGCAATGGCAAATTCTCGAAGGAATTTTTCTCGCTTCGTACAGGCGTAGGGGTATCTTCTCTCGATGAGCGAGTCGGATTTGACGATGGGCGAAGAGAGGAGAGCAAACAAGACGCGAAATTTCTAAATGGGGAAATTTTTTCCCCGAAGGGATGACTTGAACGTGAACAGCACGATAAGATAGGGAAGTTCGGTTCGTTGGCGTATGTGTGCAAAAGACCAGGGGCGTGCGTCGTATAGAACGGACGAAAGGATGGATAGATGACGACCCAGCAGGCTGACAAGGCTCAAGACGGAAGTCTACGGTACGTACGATGCGGTAAGGTGATCGTCGTGTATTTTGGGAAATACGCTGGAAACGGGAAGACGAGAGACTGAAGATCGTAAATTTTATACGACACGTTGAACGGGCGGTGGCTGGTGGTTTTTTTTCATTAAAGGCGCCGGTAACCCTGCGCCTTTGCCCATTCTAGTCGTCGTTCTCTTCGCAAGCACAGACGAAATACGTATTATAAATTTATACTTACGTAAAGTATAATACGTTATTAAAGAGTACTGTAAACTGTATAAACTTTCCGCCTGTGCTCGTCACGCCAGCTTGATCCGGCGCAAGCCTTCGCAGCGGGGAGACCGTCGTCGAAAAACGAAGGGTAATTTTATATTCGCGTTTATGGAATTCGCCTCTCTCGTCGATATAGAGCGTCGCAACGCCATAATTTTTCATCGTCGCGTATACCGGTGCACTTTGAAATTAATCGAGATTTGAGCCATCTCGAGCCCAACGCGAACGAGCGAAAATTTATATGAAATACTCCTACGTGTAATTGAGCGAAATACGACGAGTTTTTCTCATCGTTGACGACGGCTCCTCGAGGCTTATAATTGAGTGGTTTTTGAGTCGAGATTTCCAACAGCAAACGTCTTTACGATGCCAGCTTATATTAGCGTGAGAGTTTGCGAAAGATTGAGAAAGATGGGGATGAAAGCAGGGTGGATGAGTTTTAATTAGATAATGCGTAGGTTGTACGTGTACGTGTATTAATTATTATTGGTTCGAGAGCTCTGCTGTAGTTTCTCGTGTGGCATATCGTAGATGGATGAAGATCATGTTCGCTGGTTTGAAATTTCATCGGGAAGGGTTCCATAGGAAAAGGAGACGTGAGCGGTACCGTTTACCGGGTGCTTGATAAATGATGCGGAATAAACTTCGTTACGAGTTGAGAAAAGATCGGCTTGTGTTCTGTTGGTATTATGTTCCAGTTGAGGCGAAGTAATTTTTTTCGAAATTTTTAGGTCAAGTATTGATAAATTTTACTACGCCGAAGGTGATTTTCATCATTTTTCAATTTTTTTAATGGAAAATAGGATGAGCTGAGATTAATTTTCGTACCAAAGGTAATTAGAGAGAAAACCACCGGAAAATTACCTATATCAAATCATCTGAAAAGGGTTTAGTATTAAGCAAGATGAATCTATCTTAAGGGTGGATTTCATTTTTAAAAAAAAAAAACGAAAATATTTCCACTTTTAGTCCTAATAACCGGAAAAAATTTCATTTCAAGCCAGAAAATTGGGAAATAAATGTCAAAAATCTTCAATTTTAACCTTCCCCTCCCCCTTTTCCTCTTCCTCATCGCCGAGTAATACATTAAATATTTAATTTTTCTCACAAAGTAGCCTGCAAGCGATCTCTTCCCACAAGATCATCATCAAAATTACCACATTTTATTTCTCCCATTTTTTTTCAATGTGTAGTAAAGTTTTTGCAGATTCCTTCCCCCCTTCTACCAATAAAAATTGCAATTTTGACTGAAACTTTTGTAAAACAAGGTGAGTCAAAAAATTTTCCAACATTTTTGTTCTTTTATTCAAGAAAATATTGATTTTTTTTTGCGTTGAACAAATCGAAAAATTTCACTCGAGTCAAGAATTTTCCAATTTTAAATCTCTCCTTCGAAAAATAATGATTGCAAATTAGATATTTTCGGAGTTAAGTGGTTAACTTTGGACTGAAAAATGAAAACAATAATTTGTCTAAAATTGACTTGAAAATCAACAGGCACTAATTTTCAAGTTGAGAAAAAAAATCAACAAATTACCACCCAAAAGAAAAACTTCATAGAGAAGAATTGAAGACACGATTTGATTATTGTAGGAAGTGATAGTCTCAATTTTTCCTCACTTATTCCCTCAAAAGGTCAGTTTCTCCAACAAAATGGGAAATTTCAGGCATCATAGCGAAATTTTTGAAGAAAATAACTTTCAGTAACTTTTTTGAGCAAAAAGTGAGCAAAAAGTGACCAAAAAATGACCAAAAAGTAACCAAAAGTAACCAAAAATTCAATTTTTTTCTGGGGCAGTTTTTTTACAGTTTTCGGGGGAGCAATGTTTTTTGTAGTTTTTTGCAAACATTTCAAAAATAAATCAACTGAAAAGACGCGAATAATTTCATTTATTAAATTCCTTCGTCAAAACAACAAACAAACTAGCAAAAATCGAATTTTCTATTTTTTTTCTTGAAGAATTTTAAAAAATGGAAATTTTTACATGAAAATTTGAATTTTTGCCTGGACGTGCGAAGAAAAAGTGACTTTTGAGGGGAAAAAAGTAACCAAAGTGACCTTTTAGACGTGAAAAGTAACCAAAAGTGATTGAAGTCGAAAAAAAGGACAAACAACCTAAAAAAGTGACCCGCTATGATGCCTGAAATTTCTCACGAAATAAAATTCCCCATTGAATAAGAAAAATTGAAAGGAATTTTTGTTTTTAAGCTTTTCTTTATTTAAAAGTTGAAACTGTTTTTTTTTTTTGTTTCAAGGTTAATTTTTCTAAGTAAAAAAAATATTATTTTACATAAAAAAGAGACATAAAATCAGCCTTTAGAATTTTAATGAATTTTTCACGATATTTTGTAGTTTTTTTCGTAAAAATAATGAACGATTCTTAGCAGTGCTTGAATGGAAAAGTATTGAAAAATTTTGTCACTTTTTTTCAAATTTCATGACCAGTGAACACCCTTATATTATACTGAAACTTGATTCCACTCCTACCCCTTCACCTTCTTATTTTGAGAAAATTGTTGAAAATTTTAAAAGGAAACGAATCTGACAATTCCTTGTTTTGTTTAAGTGAATAAAATCTGCCATTAAATACACGAAATTTATCAAGAAAGGACTACAATAAACACATTGATGGAAAATTGAATATTTTATCCTCTTTTTTTTGGCTTTGAAACCACAAAATTTCAAAATTAGTTTAGACACGTTTCAAAGAAACGACCGTTTTTTCGGTTGCTTAAAAAAATTACATCATTGCTTTTTTCTTTCCCTCTCTTTCTTCAATTTTGAGTCAGAGTTCGTATTAAAATCAAAAAACAAAACTTCGAGCTTTTTTCGTGCTAATGTTTCAACTTACAAAAAAATCTAAACTGAAAATCACCCCAAAAAATCGAAAAATTTATGAAACCCCTATTAGAATTTCAGGCTATTTAAAACTTTTTTACGAAATTTCATGCTTTTTTCGTAATTTTGGGCTACGTAGTAAAAATTTGTACTTTTTCATGCCACTACGAATCCTGATGCAACAAACTTCCAATTCGAATTGGGAGAGAAGGTCGAGTCGGAGATATCTACAAATAATTAATGTGGCTTATGAAAGGGGAAGAAAGGGAGCCCAAAAATTATTTGAAACATAAAAATATTAAAAATAGTTCGAAAGAACTCAAAAAGTGTTACGTAGAACGTCAAAAATAAACTGTTAAAATTACGTACTTTTCAAAATTGTTTTAAAAATGACGTAAAAATCATCGCAATGATATCATTATGGTTCGATAATTAGAAATGCAAAAAAAATCAAGAATTTAGTTTTTTTCCAGTAGGTAAATATTTTGTAGATTTTGAACTAAATTTTATGGCAAGTTTCAAAATTAAATATGAGCATTTTTTTAAAAGGAATACTTTGATTATTTTACACCGTTGAGTAACTTTTCAACAACTTTCATATGATAATTTGAAAAAATTCAGGCAAAATAAGACATTCTTTAGAATTGTGAAAATGACTTACCTATTCATTGATACTTTTTAATTATTATATTGATTAGTGATGAAATTTCTGTTCCAAACTCACCTGAAACAAAAAACAAAATAAATTACATATTAGAGCTTTCGCAATAAAAACTTTTTTCTAAAAATCTTGTTAGAAACATAAAAACTGTTTTTTAAAACCATTTTACAAGTCCTGATGGAAAAAGGGATATCGCACCTTCCCCTCTCGACTTCCATTTTAAACAAATTTTCGCAAAATTTCAACAATAATTTAATCAATTATCGAAATTGTAAAATTTCATAAAATCTCTGCATACTTAATCCCTTTTTGCAAACCCAATACGTATTAAAATAAACATATTATTATTTCGACACATCTTTATGGTTTTACATCATCGCCATAAAAAAAAGTTCACATGCCTACACAAAAATCAAAATCTCTCCCCATTCATTTTCCAGACCTACACACACAGTGATGAATAAATCACATTTCAACATCACTATCCCCAGAAAATCCCTCTTTTCCATGACCAAACTTCGTTTGGAGTTTTCAGCTTTCCTGGCCTCAAACTACACACAATATCTCTAAATCGCATTATCTTTTCGGTCCAAATTTCACAATACCATTACAGTATCAGTATCAGACCTCGCAAGTATCTCCAAACAAACTTTCGATCAAACTTCAAATTCTTCGCTGCCTTCGTGGCCGTTCGGATAGGAAGAATTACGTTACTCGAACTCACTTCGAAATACCAATTGCATATTATAAAGTTATATGCCCTCCGTCCTCTCGCCACAAGTCGCAAATGTACATAGCTTTATAGCCAAACATCGGATCGATCGCTAGCCAGGCCGGCCTATACGCGGCGAATTCGACTGTTCGTTTGGCTTTTATGACATTTATCGTCGTTCTCGCTTTACTTATTGTCGTCGTCTCTGCCTCCCGGCCGGCTACGTCTCGCAATACGGGTAATTTTCATACAGAACGTTGCGTCGCGCCGCAACGTCGATAAAAAGACTGCCAGAAAATACGCCCTGTAAAACCACAGTATAATATTCGGGTATTCTGGCCTGGTTCTAATATTCGTGTAGTTATCAATACAGTCTCTGGTGGTTAGAAAAAAAGGCGGGGTAAAAAATTGAAGAAATGAAAGGTACAGGTATTTATTTTGCCATTGTGAGACCAACCCCAATGTTGGTGTCAATTACATTCTATCACGGTCTTTTCCATCTACCGTCCGTGGTGTTCCTCCGATGTCAAGGTTATACATATCTAGTATCAGAGAAAAAGCTCGACGAGGCCTGCGATGGGTCTATAAATACCTCAACTTGCTCGCAGCAGTCGAATATTATATTATGTTCTTCCCTCGTCTCCCTCTCTGCAACGTATTTGCCAACCCAGCAGTGCGAATATAGTAATTCGATAAAAATTCAATCAATTTACATAACGAGCTGGGAATTTGATAGCTACTGAAAAAACTTCGTTGGAGAGAATATCCTCTTTTTTGCCCCTCGTTCAACACATAGCATACTACTAGCCCGCCTTTTTTCAACATCTTTTCCAATAAAAAGCCTCGTACAGTTTCGTATATGCCCATATTCATTAGGATGGTTCGAAAACCCAGAATTTTCGATTTTTGAAAAGATACCTCGTGCAAAATTTGCTAGCTCGGGGAACTGTAAAAATAAAAATAAAATTTCAAAATCGATTTATACCTTCCGATTGCGCAAGAGCCTTCAATTCTTCAGAAATTGCCAAAAATTCAATATTTTCAAAAATTTCAGAAAATTGCAAAAAAAAATCGAAATGTATTAAAAATTAATTTTAGAGCTTATTTAGTGACTATCTAAACCAGTGTGTATTCTAAGGGGTTTTTAGGCTCTGTTTGAGTAGCTCCAAAAATCTGTTGGACAGCTCCAAAAAAATTTGGGTAGTTTTGAAAAAAGTTCTGAGAAAAACCTCTTTTTCAGTACTAAAATATCGATTAAGTAAATGAAGAAATTTCAGCATTTGAATGCCTTTTTCCTGATAAATTTTCGCCCTCGCTTGGCTCGAGCTCAGTAACTTATTACAATTCATTTTCAAAATGATGATAGAACTTTCTTCCCTTCTAGCCCAGACAATTAAATATTTTCAAGTGAAAAAAATTGCCCTTTACATTCATCAAGGAACTTTGATAATCTTGAATGGAATTTTCAAAATTTTTTTAGAATTTTTTGAAAGGAGAGGAACTCGTTTAAGAATGCCGTTTTTTTGAAAGTCAGAAAAGTAGCATGAAAAAATTCAGCTTCTGGATGGATTTATCTTCGAAAATTTCCGCCATCTTTTCGCTTGGGCTCGATAAATTTACACATTTGATTCTAAAAATGATGTCTTTCCATTCCGAACAATTGAATATTTGGAAACAGAAAAAATTTGTCCTTTTCCTTTATTAGGGATCTTGAATGGAATTTTCAAAAATTTTAATAGATTTTTTTTGAAGGGAGGTGAGTATTAAGGAATTAGTTTTTTTAGAAGTTAAAAAAGTAGCACGAAAAAGCACAAAGTTTTGTTTTTTATTTTCACACGACTGGTCGGCAAATTTTCATTTAAAAAAAAAATATGAGTCAGCAAATTTTTTATTTTTATCCTTTTTCGCTTAAGTTTCGTCCCTGATTCTAACTCTCATCATTTCTAAGTAAGTAGGTACCTACTAATAAGGGTTTCTGATTTAACAGGAAATTGAATTACATATTTTTGTCCCCTCTCTGGGAGGGGGGAGCCAAGTAGAAAAAAATTGTAAAAAATATTCATTTTCCAATTTGAGCAGCTCCCAAAAAAAATTTAGAATACACACTGATCTAAACAAAAAGCACAACTTTTTTGAAAAAATCCATGTTTTATGGTTTTTTTAAATTTCTTCCATTTCTTCACAAATTTTCCAAAAAAATTTCCGAAATATACTTTCTAGTGATTGAAAAAAAAACATAATATTTTCAGGCGAAAAAATAATCAATTCAAAGTCTTTATAAATTCCGTATTTTGAAATTTTATGATTTGCTGTTGGCTACACTGGTGTATAAAATTTTCAATTTTTTTTTTCAAAATTCACTTTCAGTGGTTGGAAAAAATGTTTTGTTCAATTACTCGATGAAAAAAAAAATCATTCCAGCTTAATGAAAATTTCATATTATTGGAATATTGCAATTTGCAACTTTTTAACCCCCTGGTAGCAGTCTAAGTTTTGATCGAAGAAAGATGGCGATGGTTTAGGGAGATGTAGAAACTCAAATTGCATGTTTTAAGTGCTAAGAAGGCTTCTCACACAATTTTGATTGACTAAAAAACACAAAAACAGAGGGGTTTTTTCAAAAGGAGGTGAACTTTGAGCACCTCCTGCTCCCCCTCCCCTTACCCCATGGGGGGCTCAAAATTTTTTTGGGAGGTCTCCCACTCAAAGTAAACCACCCCACCAAATTTGGTCAAAATCCAAGATTTTTTTTTTCATTCCACCTAATATTCATACAGCATAGGCCAATTTAGACAGGTAATATGCTAAATAGATGGAACTATGGATGAAAATAATTAAAGGATGGGATAGAAAAGTCCTAATATACCTATCTGAACCTCTATAATACATATATCCAGCAAGAACAGGGCTTATAACGAAACCTAATACTGTAGCTGTCGACACATGCTACCCAAACTACAAATGATCAAGACCAACGGGCCACGTTTTAATCTAATTTTCAGCTTTTAATTAAGTATATCGCGTATAGCCTCGTAGCCGTCGTTATTGTCGTACAACGTGCTACTGCTATAGCCCGATACACATGTACCGCACCACCTACTTCGCCGAATACTGCGGTTCTTCACGTGTCTGATGCTGTATACCTACGTAAATTTCTAAATTCGTACTGGCTCCTTGGGACAGATAGTCAGATACTCGTACTTTCGCCTTTTACCTCAGTTGTCGGGCTCTTTATGCCATCTTCGTACACCACATATGTATTATGAGAACCAACCGTTGTCTAGAGATGTTTTTATTAATACGCACGAGTTACCTCTCGATGTATACGAATATCGACCAAGGCATCTTACGTATATCGCGCACGACGAGTCTTATTTCAGCAGCGTGGTTGAATCGATCACATTCGCCGCATACGAGCGTCCATAAAAATACCCTACGTACGGGTAATTTGGTCCATAAACCGTTTTATCGTTCGAAGAGAAAGACGACAAAGTATCGGGGACGCGATTCTGCGACCGAGTAATTTACCTACTTTATAGAAAGCGACGATAGTTTCACCATAGAAAGCCGAAAAAGGTCACCTTGATGTAACTGAACATTTAAATGCAAGTCTTTTTTTCTGATCCAGTAAAAATGCAACAAGAATAAAAACCAGCCTTGCATGATTTTTGAAAGTTTTGAACAAACTTGAAGTTGACAAAACTCTACCGACAAAAAATTAGAGTTTTTAAAATAAAAAATTGGACCATGAAAAAATATTTTTAGATATAGTAATCAACAGTATCCTGAAAATCGAACCAATTCCTTTTTCATGGCAGTTTGACTAAAACTGAAAGAAACAATTCTAAAACCGAAATCGAATCGTGAAAATGATTCAAACTTGGGAAAATAAATAGGTACATATTTTGATGAGATAAATTTTTGCCCGAGATGGGAATAAACTCTGATAATCCATTAAACAAATGAAAAGTATGATGTATGAACAGCAATTCCTCATGCAAAAATCATTGAAATGCATGTAAGATTCATAAAAGAGCAATAAAACCGCAATTATTCATAATAAATTGTTAAATGAACAAAGGTAGATCAAAACTTACAAAAGTTACAATAATTTGTAAAAAAGAAACACTACATATGATTTGTAGTCATCAAAATAGTATCACCAAAATTTCAGGAATAATAGAAAAGATTAAGTACTTATTAAAAAAATAAAAATTATGGTAATTATTAATTTCAATTAAAAAATTGATGCCATAATCTACCAGAAAAGCAATCAACTAGAATTTCAATTACAGTAATTCACCAATTATTTTACCAAAATTACAGTAATTTACCGAAATTACCGGTATTTACCGAAATTGTCGGTATTTACCCAAATTACCGGTATTTACCGAAATTGTCGGTATTTACCTAAATTACTGGTATTTACCGAAATTACTGGTATTTACCAATGATAAGATAATTCACTAGAAAAATACAACCATTCACAAAAATTAACAAAATTTGCCATATTTTACTGTAATTTACCAAACATTACCGTATTTTACCATGATTTATCAAGAATTACTGTATTTTATGATAATTTACCAAAAATAACTGTAATTTACCAAAACACCAAAAATTACCGTAATTTACCAGAACACCAATAATTACCGTAATTTACCAAAACACCAAAAATTACCGTAATTTACCAAAAATTACTGTAATTTACCAAAAATTACCGTAATTTACCAAAAGCTACCTTAATTTACCAAAAGTTACCGTAATTTACCAAAAAATTATCGTAATTTAAGAAAAAATTACCGTAATTTACGAAAACACCAAAAATTACCGTAATTTACCAAAACACCAAAAATTACCGTAATTTACCAAAACACCAAAAATTACCGTAATTTACCAAAACACCAAAAATTACCGTAATTTACGAAAACACCAAAAATTACCGTAATTTACCAAAACACCAAAAATTACCGTAATTTACCAAAACACCAAAAATTACCGTAATTTACCAAAACACCAAAAATTACCGTAATTTACCAAAACACCAAAAATTACCGTAATTTACCAAAACACCAAAAATTACCATAATTTACCAAAAATTACCGTAATTTACCAAAAATTACCGTAATTTACCAAAAGTTACCGTAATTTACCAAAAAAATTACCGTAATTTATCAAAAAATTACCGTAATTTATCAAAAAATTACCGTAATTTACCAAAACACCAAACATTACAATATTACGCAAAAAATGTTCAAGATTTATCACAAAATTACTATATCCAAGAAAAATCACCGTAATTCCTGAAAAATTATCACTAGCCGTTAAAAAATAAAACACCCGTAATTTACCAAAAAACTTCGTGGTTTCCAAAAAATTACCATGATTTACCGAGGAAGCTTACAAAGAGTCATCGAAATTACGGTAATTTACCAAATTTTACAAAATGATGAAACTTTTTAAAATGTTAGATACCAGTATAATTACACAAATTACGATAATTAACAGAAAAAATGAGCTAAAAATTATGAATACCTAATCACGACGATAAGAAAAAAAAACATGCAATTGCGATGATTTGAAAAACTCGAAACCTACCAAAATTACAATAATCTGCGAAAAATTGTCAACCTCTGCGCCAAAAATTTTTAAGCACAATTAAGTGCAGGTATCTTGAAACTCATTAATGAAACACAATTTCAAATTGAAGTGTGTTAAAATAACAGAATTCTTTCATTTTCGAAAATATTCTATCCATTTTTCTATCTCCTTTTTTGAATTTTTTGGCCCTAAAATAGGTACCTTTGTGACCTGTTCGGTTTTTGAAGTAGAGCGGAAAATCATCAAGTGGGAAATTGTTTAGTTTCCGAGACGTGAACTTATTTCCATGATAAAAAAATGCACGCAAGTATAAAAAATTTTTGCATACAGGCGAAACGATAACGATTATTTTTACAATTTTTGAAAAAAAAGAGGTTGAATCTTTTTATTGCTGTCATTGGTAAATTTTAGCTGGATACTTTCACGATTTTTCAGATACCATAATGACAACTGGTTCAAAATTACCGTACTGGCATCAAAAAATTGAAACATTTATAATACATCTCAAAAACCCAATAACCAATTTCAATAGCTCGAACTCAAAGTTTGGAAAATTCATTGATTACTTTCTTTCATTTTTTCGAAACTTTTTTCCTCCTTCAATCACTAAAAAGACATGCATAAGTACCTCGCTCAACCGAATAGAAAAAATTGTCACACTAATCGAGACATCATCATCAGCATTTTTCCTCTTCAAAACAAAAACAACCTTCACTTCACACATTACAATTACACACCAAAGAGATCCTAGCACATGCTCCAAAAAACTAGGTCATAAATCGTACGTATAACGTTTTGAGACTCGAGTATCAAATGCGGAAATTTTCACAGCACAGCGGTACCGTGCAGTCGAATATCGACTTTATGGCCCACCCTGTACAATGTGCACGTAGAATAGATATACGCGAGACAGCGCGACGATAATTGGAAAAATTAAATTTAGCTTGTTAATGGGTATGTAGATGTACTTTCGAAACGTGTCTTGCAATATGAAGCAGCATTTCTACCCCCCCCCCCACCTGATGGTATCTTGCTGTTCCGAAATATCTCGTTACGGATGCTGGATTAGGTCTATTTCTATACATGCCTCCAGCAGGGTATGCAATACGTTTCAACCAACAATAATTAGGTAACTCAACGAAGGAAAGATGATGTATTTATGTTCAATAAACCGTATCTTTAAAAGAACATAAATTCAGTACACAGAACTTTTTGACAAAATTCTACCAAAAAAAATAGCATCGATACTGAAACTTTCAAAAAAGAGCACGAAAACTACTTGCGGAACCACCCACAGCAACAAAAACGGAAATAATATCGACATCGTCTTTCTCAATACGTCATATGAAAAACGTGAATGAGGCGAATCGAAATAGATGAGAAAGGGGAATGTTACCCAAAATAAGATATTTTATTATATTATTGTCGTCTTCGTCGTGACAAAAACAATTACCCCAGCGATGTATTTTCGCGCCGAGACGTCTTCCATTGTCTTAGGTTAAGACGAGATCGCAGCATCGTCGTCGAGGACACTCGCGCCCGCCCTCCACACCACACAACATATGCTTCATGACACGTAGACAGGAAGCTGTACCGCGGTAAAAGGGTCGATCCGACGACATATTCTCGAATCTCGAGCAAGAAGAGAGCTAGCCAACTCTCTTCTGCCTGTCTCGCAGGAAACATAACGAAGCTGCTATTTGAGCTCGGGCTCCTCTTAACTTCTCTATCAGAAAAAACCTCGTATAATACAAATTAAGCTTCATCGTACCAAAAAAATATACTTCGTAGCACGATGATAATACTATTTTATACCAAAAGATTTACTTTACCTTCTATCTTTTTACATAGAATATAAACGTATAGTTGGCTCGAGGATATTGAACAGCCAGTCAGCCGAAGTACATACTTGAAAAATAACTCTTTTCTACTTCAATCTTTCTCTAACATATACGTACGCTAAAAAAAAAGAGTAAATAAGTAAATATTCTCTCGGTTTACAAATTTCGTCGATCCCTTCGGTATTTTTTTCCTCATTCGCTTGCACAAACTAGAATGATTAATGAACCAATGCGAAAGGATAGATCAACTGAAAGTACAGAGATGAACAGATGAAAGCCACAATCACCGAATAGAGTGATATCCTTTGTCCACACTTGACACCAAAATGACGTACACTTTTCCATAGTCTGCTTCCTCTCTGGCTTTTTTCGACGATCCAAGTCCAAATTTATTCTAAATTCAAAGTTTTTCCAATTCCAACTTTAAATTTTTTCAATTTCTTTGATACCTACCTAATTCAATTTTTTTCAAAACCGTATCAAATTTTTAAAATTTTCCATCAGTACAATTTTTTATTTTAAATTAAATTTGCTGACAATTTTTTCAACTTTGATTTTCTAATTACTCATTGAGTTAATAAAGATTTTGAAACACATGAAGCAGGCATCGGACCGAAATTTCGAAAAAAAATAGTAACTTTAGTAACTTTTTTTCTGAAAAAAGTAACCAATTTTTTGTGAAAAAGTAACCAATTTTTCGTGAAAAAGTAGACAATTTTTCAATTTTTCGCCTTTAAAAAATTATTAATACCCCCTCCTCCCCATTTTTTTTCAAACTTGTTTTTTTCTCTGTAATTTTACTACCGAAGAGAGAGAAAAAGTTTCATCTAAGAATGAGTTTTATCAGTGGCGTAGCCAGGAATTTCTCATGGGGTGAGTCAGAACCAGGGTCCGGAACCACTTGGGAGAACAACCAAAAAAAGACCAGGGGAACCACTTTTTTCGAATTTTCAAATGAGAACCAGCACCAGAACCAGTTGAAAAAATTTATAGAACCATTCCCAATAAAGGGAACGACCAGGGAGAAGTAATTTTGAAACTAACCATAACCACCAGAACCAGTTTTTATCTAGATTAAAATAGTTTAAGAGCACCAAGAGCAGCAGCAGAACCCAACCTTGATTTATTATTGCTTAAACTAGTTATTCAAATTTCAATTATTTCACAAAAATTTGATAAAATTACAAAACTATACGCAGATCTTAATTTGACTTCAAAATTGAAGTTTAGTCAAATTTTGATGTGTTATTTTGAAAGTAAAAAAAAAAAACAAAAAAAATGACTGGAACTGGGAGCACCAGAACCACTTGGAACCGGGAGAACCAGTACTAATTGGAACCACACCACAACCAGGAGAACCATTAAATTTTCTTGACTCCTGGAACCAGAACCAGAACCCCACCAAAAAAACTGACTACGGAACCACTTTAGAACCAGAACCGGAACCATTTCATCTCAAAGGTTAAAGAGCAGCGCCAGAAGCACCAAAAAAAAATTTTCAAATGGTTCCGGACCCTGGTCAGAACTTTCATGGAACTTTCATAAATTTTTGGAAAGTTCTAAGTTTACTTCCATGTCAATTATTTTGGCTTCAAAACTCCAAAATAATAAGAAATTTAAGCAGTAGGCGTCAAAATCTGTCTTTGGAGAGTACAAAATTGCCATGTATAATTTATTTAATCGTGACTTTGTTCATGCCCGAGCGAAGCGAGGGCGAAACTTCAAAAAATTGGATTTTCAATGCCTAAAACAGGCATTGGAAACCATTTTTTTCGTATAATTGCCTCAAATAATTCATTAAATTGTAATTTTGTTCATGCCCGAGCGAAGTGAGGGCGAAGATTTGAAAAATTTAATTTTGTATGTCCAAAAAAGACATTTTGCATGTAAATTTTATGATTTCGTTTTGCCATTTTTTTTTTGCGAGTTGAGCGAAAAAAGTAACTTTGGAGCTGAAAAAGTAACTAAAGTAACTTTTTAGCCAAAAAAGTAACCAAAATGAGCTGTTAAGGAATATTCCTACCAAGATTGCACCATTGTGGACGAGGTAGGTAGGTATATCAGGTAGGTACGTGGAGCTACAGCAATACGTACGCGCCAAATATCTATCTACAATGATCTCGTTTGGTTGTGTATTCAAGCTCATTCGTGCAATTAACAGTGCACTGAGATGTACATAATCTAATGTACGTTTACGTACGTTGTGTTATCTTTTAGATAATACCAGGTAGATGCCCTCTCGATGGTTTCGCACCTTCGAGAATATTCGGTAGCTATCTACCTGAGATTATGTCACATCTCAGGCCTGTAATTGGCTAGCCAGGTGCTAGACGACTTTAATTACCAACCAATCAGGTGTGCTAGCTTCCTAAAGCCAGGTAGCTCGCGACTATAAATAGAGGTGCTTCGAGTCGCGAGCTTCATTACGTTTTTATATTTCACATGTACATATACCTTGCGTATATTACGTTTTTACCGTTTATATAGTGAACTTATCTGTGTGTATTTATGTTCGCGTATTGGTACTGGTTACCTATCTTAAACTAAGTGTTTGTTAGTGTAATGGAGTCGCGTATTTAAACGTAATCGTTTTCTAAACCTACTGTAATAAAGCAGTTGACTGTATTGAATTGAATATACGATTTAGTACATTGTACCTTCGTATATTATTTGATACAGAACTCAGTAAGGTTGTGAGCTGCTGAAACGACGTTTCCTCTCACCAACCTACCTATTGAAGATAGGTATTCGAACCTGGTGCACTCTTGACACCCCACCAGGTTGCAAGAAACACACTCTTGCAGAGAGGGTGACCTTATTTTCATCAGTTCAAAAAGTAACCGAGCTTGAAAAAAGTAACCAAGTTACTTTAAAGTAACTGCCGCGCCGTCCGACGCCTGATGAAGTTAAAAATTTTTAAAAAAATTCAAAGTTGAAAAAAATTACAAGAAATTTTCAATTGGAAACATTTTATAGTTGAAAAACATTTTTCAAATTACTGAAAGCAATTTTCGAGTTGAAAGAAATTTTTAAAAATATGAAGTTGAAAAAATTTGAAAAAGTCAAAGCTAAAAAATTTTTCCGAATAAATTTTTTCCAAATTTTAATTTTCTCAAAATTTTTCCAACTTTCTAAAAATGTTTTCAACTTTTTTTCAAATTTCTTTTCAACTCAATAATTGAAAATTTTTTTTAAATATTAAAAAATCAAAATTGAAGTTTAAAAAAAATTTACTGTTTCAAATTTTGAAAAAAAAGAATGGAAAAGAACTGGAGTTGAAAAAATTTGAATTTGGAAATTAAAATAAATTTGAACTCATATCGTTAAAAATCCTATTTTCGTTAAAAATAATTAGGAGCTGGTGCTTTCTCCCCTTTTGCCACTAGTTTAGTAAATTCAACTTAGGGTAAAATCATACTCAAAAATGTCTTAAAATATCTCAAAATATCTCATTGTCTTCGGACTATTCAACAAAAGACAACAGCCTGACTCATTCAATGACAAAGGTACTTAGTACCTACCCAGAAAATAGGTAGAATTATCGTTCTGCCTTGGGAAAACTCTCACACAAATACGTCATAGTCACTTACCTACGTATAGGTAGGTCTAGGTATATCATATCGTATCACCACAATAACTGTCATATACCTACAAGATGAAAATAAAATACACAAAAGAACCATCTACTCAAACGTCTTTACATTTACCGTATACTTGAATAACTTTTTTTCTGTTCATGCGTCATTCGGAGAAAAAATTTTCCATGCTTTTCGTATCAAAATCATTTAAGAAAAATTTTACGCCTCGAGTGTTTTCATTCAGTTATGCGATTAATCAGACGTATTATGTGAATTATTTAGTTACGTGAACAGTTTCAATTTGGCAGAATTTATGAGCGACGAACCAAGCGAAAGAATAAACAAAAGAAAGCCTAAATTTGTACACAAAAAAAAAGAAGAAAATACAGATTCATTCATACGTGTACAACTAGAGTCCCTTACCTTGTACCTGACATGTTATAGTTTTAAATCTATTTTTTTCTTTTTTTCAAATATTATTTTGTTATTTAGCTAACTTACGTCATCAGCCATTTCGACAGATTTTATATTTTCGTCCACAAATTAATTCTTTTCCATTACACCTAAATGAGGCATAACAGAGTGTCTACTACATTGGACTTTCGAATTTTCATAACTTTTCTATTGTTCTGGATTTTGTGATCTCTCTATTTTTCAAAAAAAAAAACATCATAATGAGACTGCAAATTGAAAAAAAAAAACGTAAAAAATCAAAACTTTTTCAATTTTTTATGACTTATGACTTTCGTTACTGTCATAACATTCATGACCGGTAGACACCCAGTAAGTAGGGGTTAAATTATGTTTTAAAATCGTTAAAAATACGTGTCGTGAATTTTGAAAAAATAGCAATTTATTGAACTACCTGCTTGAAATACAATAAGCACCAGAAAAATATTTAAAAATTGAGAAAGTTCTCAGAAAAAACCTACGTAAGTAAGTATTTACGTTAGAAGTGTTTTTAAATACCGCGAAAATTATTCAAAATAAAAATGAATAATATTGTTGAATTTTTCCAAAAAAAAGGAGTAAAATTATCAAATATTTAATAAAATATCAATTGGGAAGTTACACGCTCGCGGGATGCGCTAGTGTCGCTGTCTGAAAACGGGACACTGTAGAAATGTTATACACGTGTTTATATGGAGGTTTGAAATTGAAACGATAGTTGAGTTAATTTTTCAATTGTAATCGTATTTAAACATTGTTTTTTTAATTATAACTATTGAAATGTACTTACCATTTAATACATAGATACTGCAGTAGAAATCAGAATTAAAAAAAAAACCAAGTAAATCTTGCAATATAATTCGCAGTGTATCGGACCATTTGGCTATGCTACGTTAGGAAGAGCATTATGGTTGTGGAAGATATCAATTTTTTTATTTTTATATTTTTCCTTTTCAAGTATAAATTTTAAAAAATATAAGAGGTATTTATTACACATAGGTAATTGAAATGAAACTGAGTTGAAAAATGTATTTGAAATTGAATAATTTTATTTTAAATCAAGAAATCAACTTTATAATTACCTAGAAAGGCATGCCACACAGATTTTTGGGGAAAATAGTGACTTTAGTGACTGTTAATGAGGCAAAAAGTGACCTAGTTTTCGAAAAAAGTGACAAATTTTTCAATTTTTTTCCATAAATAAATACACCCCTCAAAAAAAGTTGATAACTGCATTTCTCTCTGCTATAGTGCTGAAAATACTTTTTTTTTCTGAAAATTTTTTTTATTAAGGGTGAGGGTGCCATATTTCGACCACTTTTTTTCAAACTTCCACCAATCAAAGACTTATTGAGGTAGAAATGTCAGCAATAGCTTAAAAAATACATTGATCCTTCCTCTACCACCCCTAAAATTTTGAGTCGATAAGATAATTTTTTGTATTCTTTGTGATTTTTTTCTGAAGGAATTCAAAAATTGATTTTGAAATATTTTGGCCTCCTAATTTTGACCACCAGCTGATTTCGTCTGCAATGAGCGGAATCTACTCGAAAATAATTTTTTCGTCTATTTATGGTTTGTGATAGTAATGAAATTTATTTACTTATATAATAATTTACTTTATCGAAGTAATCCTTTATTCAGGTATTTTATTTTATATAATAATTACGTAGGTAAATAAATTTCTAAATTAATTATTCAAGTATATAAAGTTGATTTTTAAACTAAATAATTCATTTTCAAAATAAATTTTTCAATTAGGTTCATTTCATTTAGATATGTATATTATTATTATTTTTTAAATGTTATAAAAAAAGAAAATAATAAATAGAAAATTAATATTTTCACAACCATAATGCTCTTCCTAACGTAGCATAGCCAAATAGTCAGATACACTGCGAATTATATTGCAAGATTTACATGTTTTTTTTTTAAATTGGATTTTTACTGCAGTACGTATGTATTAAACAGTTTATTTTAATAGTAATAATGAAAAAAAAAACTATTCTAATACCATAACAATTAAAAAATTTACGTAATTATTGTTTCAATTTCAAATCATCGTATAAACATATGTTACACATGTATAACATTTCACCAGGGACCCGTTTTCAGACTTTCTATAAAAATCCGCCAGAGTGCAGTAACATTCGTGGTAACTTCCCAATAACATCACTTTAAATGAAAAGAAATCTGCGAACTTCTCGAGAAAAATGGGGGAAAAACAACAAAAGAGGAAAAAAACATGGTTAAAAATGGGGCGAAATACTGAAAAAATCATTTAAAATGAAAAAAAAATTAGAAGCTTTTAGTGCAAATCACATAAAACCGGTTTCACAATAAATAGTTAAACACCATTGGAGCCATTTTAATTCTGTTTACGATATTTTAATAATAAATTTGAAATCATTTCAACAACTTCAACCTAACAAATAAGTTCTAAAGAATTTTGAACAAAGTTTGTTCGTTTTTGAACCGGTTTCACATTTCAAATAAAAATCCCATTTCAACATTATTTACAATACTTCAAATAATTCTAAAGAAATTTCAACTTTCAAACATCACAATTTAATTTTATGAACTTTAAGCAGCATTTGTGCTATAAAGAACCGGTTTCACAAATTTCAAACCATTTATGAAAAATGAAATCATTTTAATGTGTTTTACAATATTTCAAACAATTTTCAAACGATTTCAACATTTTCAATGTCACCTCAACAAATTCTATGAATTTTAAACAACATTTGTTCAATTTCGAACCGGTTTAACGATATTCCAAGCAACTCTAAAATCATTTCAATTCTCTTTACAATATTTAAAATAATTCTGAAATCATGTCAATATTTCCAATAAGGATACCTCAATCGAATTAAATGAACTTTAAAGAACGTTTATCCTGTTTCGAACTGGTTCCACAACAACTTTCAGAACTTTGAAACGCCATTCGGATAATTTTGAACCAGTTGCACAACATTTCAATAGGCAGAAATCTCTCCATCCCCGAATAAAATTTTAAGCGTGGCGGGAGGGGGGTAGGGGTTGAAATGGAAAATTTGTAGACTAATATTATTGAAAAACAAGAAATTTACCAATTCATATTCCTAAAAAAGAGGAATTCGTCGACCAGAAATCGTACAGAAATCAAAAATTTGTGCTTTTTTGTGCTTCTTTTTTGATTTTCAAAAAAACTATATCCCTCGGTGACCCCTTCAACTCCATTGCCCATCTCCACAGAATCCAACTCCTGAAATCTAATTTACCACCATCGAAACAATTCCACTACACTCGCGCATCTTTCGTGGAAAATTCCGTTCATACGTTCATTCGGGCGAATACATCTCAACGTCTATAATTTTTCTTCATTTCACTTCGTTTACTTTTCTTTGCCGCTCCATTTGTCGACTGATACGTGCGCTCGAAGAACCACAATACAAAAAAAAGCTTCAATATACCTATATAGCATCCTGCTGTATTGTTACATTCATCAATATATCATTTTCCAAATATCCTTCGTTTTTTCCATTCATCTCTCGCTTTCTATGTGCTCTCCATCTTCATCAAGCACACAGCAGATACTCATCCGACCATAAGAGAATAAAACAACGATGGCGTATATATCCATAATACGAAGTACAAAGCTGATAGGATATACGTAGGCATACAAAATACATCCTCGTTAGTCCTTCGATCTGCGTAGTCTGTATACGCCAAGTTAGGTGTATGCTTTCAACTCTCATCGTATTTTATAACACGCTTTTATTTCGAGAAAAGAAAAATCTCTCCAAAAAATATACCAAGGTCGCCGTAACATTAAAGTACACCCATGAAAACATCGCAGCACGCGAAACGAAATGATATATTTGAGTACGTGTATACGACGATTAACGCAGCCTGAATTACAAAGGAGGGGGCGGGATAAGGATAATATTTCGTCGCGTATACGACACTTAACCACCGCCGCATCGTACCGTAACCGTATAAAATACCATACCATTTCTATTCCTACGTACACGAGCATTTGTTCCAATTGCCACCAGACAAGCAGACGACACAAACGCTTTAAATTTGCCAAGTTTTTGGGCTTCGACGACAAGGGGTTTCAAAAACGACCAAAACTGGTACGTACGAATTTACAAGCATTTTCGCCATGTCGTTTCGTAACGAGTGTAAACTTTCGCCATCAGTAGGTTGCCCAACTTGGAGGAAAACCCGTTCTCAGCTATAAATCGTTCGGATCCTACGCGATGAGAGCTCTTAGGTCATGGCGTAAAATTATCCTCATACTGGAAAAATTACAATTGCATTATTTTTCGTCATCGTCGCATATGGACGAAACGTGTACAAAAATCTTGGGGGAGTGGAAATGGAAAATTTGCTGACTAATATTATTGAAAAAGAAGAAATTTGCCAATTCATATGTATTCTTAAAATAGACGAATTCGTCGACCAGAAATCGTATACAGCAAAAATCAAAGATTTGGTTTTTTTTGTGCTTCTTTTTCGACTTAAAAAAACTACATAATACTTCTTAGTGATCCCTCCAACTCGCACCCCCTCCCCATCCCCCAATAAAAAATTATTAATAAATTAATTTTGTAGAACGAAACAAAGATATGCCGAAATGAAAATTAATAATTGAAAATTTTTGAGAAAAAATCAAGTATCTGTGATGTCTCTCTCGTTCACATGAAGCTTTTTTCGATCTCAATCTGCAATTTTAATACTTATAAAAAAATTTTAAAAAATTCCAGTTCGAGTTCTCGTCACGCTATATTGTAACTCTTGGGTACGATTTAAAGCTAAGGACATAGAGATCACGTGGACAAAAAAAATCGCTTATTTACTCCTTTTGAACGAGTTCTGTAGCTGCTCAAAGTAAGATACCTAATTATTAGGGTGCGGATTTTTATGATTTGTCATATTTTGCTACGTTAAAGATGATTGCGCATATCACTAAGATATTTGCGATTCATAAAATTTAGAGTAAAATGAGCCCTATTTGTTATTGCATATTTTGCATATTTTGGCCATAAATGCAATTTATCATATTTCTGACAATTTAAGCGCATATTTCGGCATATTTCGCAGGGTTAGAGCATATTTCAACGATTTTGACCAATTTTTCCTTTTTTTCGACCAAAAAAATGGAATTTCTAAAAAATCGCCCAAAAATATGGTTAAAAAAAAGTTTTAAAAATCACATTTTTCTCTCCATGTCGAGGCATTTTTTTAAATGAGATTGGATCTTTCATCTTTGCTTTCTCTTCACTAACTAATTTAGTCGTAAAATGTGTGTAATTTATCAAAAAATAGTGTTCATGATATTCTAATCAAAAAACCTTTCTTTAGACACCCATATCGATTCTGCATATTTTTGCATATTTCGCTCAATAAACGCATATTTTCGTCATATTTCAGGCACTGAAAACGCATATTTTATGCGCATATTTTGACTTTTTTAGAGCATAAAAATCCGCACTCTACTAATTATCTAAGCATATCTACGAAATGTGACTACTACGTGCTTTTTCTGGTGCAAATGTTCGGATCACATCGGATACCGTTGGAAATACTTCGTTCAACTTGTTCTGTATTTTGAAATACCTATTGTATTATTCGTCATACTTCAGACTTTTTTTTAAATTTTCGATTTGAAAAAACTTTTTTCTGTAAAATTTTCTACTTTTCAAGGCTCTCAAAATTTTTACTCATCATTTTGATTTAAAAAATTTTGTCTGTACAATTTTTAATTTTTTTTTGCTCTCAAAATTTTTACTAATACCTAATTTTTTTATATCTGGGAAAAGTTTATACGAACTCATAAATAATTTTTATATGCCCTTGAAAATTTATTTCTTCATTGTCAAAATTCCAATGCGGAAGTTTTTTTTAACGATTTTGAATTTTTTTTCTTTTCGAAATGTTAAAAATCACGAGTCAAAATAAATTAAGCTGTAAATGAAGTAAATTTAAAAGTATAAAAGAACACAGCTACTCTGGATTACATTTAAAATACTTCATAATTAAATTAAGATGATTTACCTTCTATTTCAACTTGAAAAATATCAAGTACACCGAGAGACCCGATTCAAACTTGAAAATAACGAGTTTTCAAGGAAAAAATAACCGAATGAAAAAACCAATCCCGTAATCCCGTTCAGCAAGTCAAAGTACCCCATTGAACACCCTTTTCGCGATCATTTTACTTAAAGTCTCGAAAATCACTTTTTTCCCATAAAAAATCAGTGAAAGAAGGGAATTTTGATATGTACCTAGACCTACCTACTTCAAATAAAATGATCGTGAAAAGGGTGTTTATCGGGGTATTTTGCCCCGCTGAGCACGAATCCGGCGTTAGTTTCTTCATTTGGTTATTTCTTTCCGTATAAAATGCTCAAAATTAAAAAATCTGCAAAAAATTGTGATTTTAGCCTGAAAAATTCTACATGAAAAAACAAATTTTTTAGTCGCTTATACGGCGTTTCTCAGGTTTAAAAACTTCAAATGGCCGAAAAACCCTAAAGAAGTGCACCAAAATTGATACGAGATGTAACTTTTCAACCGAAGAACAAAAAATATTCATCCCTTCTGTTGAAATTGAGAATTCTTGAGTACTAGTACAAGCCCTAATAGTGAATCACGTTTTCAAAGGTGCACTTACACGGGGGGAGGGGGTGACGAATTTCGAAGGTGCTTAAAAAAATGTTCACCGGTATCCATCTACAATTTCCATTGAAATGTGTAAATCAATCTCAAATTTGAAAATTTTTGAAAATTATAATTTTTTTAAATTGTGAAAAAGCACTTACATTTTAAATTAAAGAAAATTTCATTATTTCTCAAAATCCGAAGTTTCTCGTCTGAAGACAATTTTTAATTCATATTTCAGAGTGAAACGCTACTTATGTTTTATGGTTTCCCAATGACCAAAATTTTTATCAAATATTCAATTTTTACAAAGAATTTTGGGCATTTAAAATAATTTTTGCCCAGTTGTTAAAAAATTATGCACCATTCAAACGGCACTTGCGAGCAGAATAAAAATCATTCGTGATAGTTTCTTGCCGTCATGAGGAGTCGACGAGCAACGAGTCATCAAGTGAACGCGATCGTAGTGTTCATGCCGATGTGACGCGACGCCGCTACATAGCTGTTTTACTACTCGCTGATGAATTGTTGCGCGAAAAAGTACATAAGCTCAAAGAAGTGCTCAATAAAGTATCGCTTCTCGGCTCATTGAGCTAAGATCAAAGTGTAGTATCTGTTCTTATCAGCTTAACATCTGATACGATTTCCATTGGGAATCCAGAATGTTAAACTTATTTTTGAAACCCGGTAGGGAGCTGGAGCTTGCTCCTCCCCCGCCACGGGTCGACCCGGTACTGCAGTACTTCCGGGAACGGCCCTCATTATCTCAACAAACACACTACACAGATTTTCATTCTTCTTCGTAAAAAATTAGAATCAAAAGGCTCCAAGTGTGGATTGTAATTATATTCACACTTTATAGTAAGAAGATAATGTGAAGTTTCCATGTAAGTGGATTTTTCACCTTCATCTTCCAAACTGTAGTGACACCGAAAGTGACTTTCTTATACTAATGTTAGTTACTGGCTAATAATTTTCAGTTGTTGCAATTTGAGTACTTGTATGTTATTCATTTCTTTTACATTTAAACGAGTATTCCTTTTTTCATTCAAAAATCTGAAGAATTCATCATAGGTATCAAAAAAAAAAAAAAAAAGGAAATAAGTTGTGCACTCTATCATAATAAAAATTGGGTATAGTATTTGAATTTCGAATTAATATTGACAGCACTGATTTTTAAAATTGTTATGTGATGTAAAAATGTCTAAGATATACTTTAATCAAAAAAAAATAATAATAATAAAGAATGTTTTGAAAAAAATAATAATAATAATAATTAAAACATGAGAAAAAAATTAGTTTAAAAATGTTGAAAAAAGAAACAAATTTTTAAAAAAATTAAAAAAGGAAAAATGTTGAAAATCTTCCATTTTTCAAGTTTCAAAATTGCTGGAAAACAAGTACATAATACATATGAGGGGAAAAAATCCAATTTTTTTCAAGTTTTTTCAAGTCTAACAAAACATTATGTCAATTTGGCCTTACGTTACGTTGCAGAAAAACATTTCACTTTTTAAAAATTAACCCCAAGGCCTAAGACATCCATTAGGGTGGACCGAAAAACCAAAAATTTTGATTTTTGAAAAGTTACCCCCCCCCCCCCCTCCAAAAAAGTTGTTGACTGGATAGACTAGAAAAATAAAATAAAAAATTCAAAATTGATTCAATCCGATCGCACAAGAGCATTCAAGTCTTCAACAATTGCCAAAAATTCAAAATTTCGAAAAAATTTAATATTGACTAAAATTAATTTTAGAGCTTCTACAGTGACTATCTAGACAAGAAAGCAATTTTTTTTTGAAAAAATCAGTGTTTTATAACTTTTTCAATTTTTTTCTGAGCGAAGTGAAGAAATATGAGAAATTAAAAAAAAAACTATAAAACATGGATTTTTTCAAAAAAGTTGTGCTTTTTGTTTTAAATAGGCTCCAAATAAGCTCTAAAATTGATTTTAATAATTTTTTTTTTGAATTTTTGAAAATGTTGAATTTTTGACAATTTTTGAAGAATTGAAGGATCTTGCGCGATCGGAAGATATTAATCGATTTTGACATTTTTTATTTTACTTTTCTAGTCTATCCGGGCCAACAACTTTTCCCGGGGTAACTTTTCAAAAATCAAAATTTTCGGGTTTTCGGCCCATCCTAATATCCATGTCAAAATGTCCATACTTTCGAAAAGGAAGAAGGTGCTGGGTCAATAATTTTTCCAGAATTTTTTTACACCATGGGACACTATCTGAGGAGGTTAGAATGAAAATTGAAGCTAGGGCCAATTTCTCCACTTATCCAGCCAGACCCTTTGCCGATTTATACCTAACGAAATCTAAGGGAGTGCACCACCCTTTCGTTTCGTTTTTGCATCGCCGCATTCAAATTAACACCATTTCATACATCGTAATATTTTATCCACTAGGTAAAAAAAATCGCGAATATAGCTCATTTTTCGAACCAACCGCGTCTAAGAGAATAAAATTATACTCGAAAAGTGGCTTTATTGGAAAATCACTCCTGGGCTAATACGCATTCTCTGAACAGATTACGCTGCTTTATATCAGGCACCTATTCTCTCCATCTCTTTCAGCCATCGTCGAAGGAATCTTTACCGGCAAATTTTCTTTTGAAAAAATACTCTGGCGAAATTTCGCCGAAAAAAGGCAAGGAAAAAGGTACACAAACGTACCTCTCTATCCCCGTTATCGCACAACAAGCCATGAAAGTTCGTAAAACGTATTTTACTTTCACTTTTATAACGAGAGTATAATAAAAATGGTGCGAAAGGAGGACGAAAGTTTTACGAGACGACGTCGTCGGCCGTTTATTTTGTTTTTTTCACATTCGATTAAACTCGTCGTAAACGAGGATATTTCTACGGTATAAAATATCGCTGCCATTTTCGGTCGTCGCGTCGATTCGCCTCGTTCGTCGTTGTTTATTTAAATCAAAGCGATAACTCTGTATAGGTATATTAATAAAGAGATAAAATCCTCGTCTTGTCTGCCCCTCGATTTCTTTGAATGATATTCGTCATACTAGGTCAACATGTTTCGACGTAGATTTTATCCATTTTGCTGGCCGGAATTGTCGTTAAGACGAGATGACGAAGAGGAAAGTTACAATGAGCTTTGAGCCTAGAAAAGATAACCTGTAAAACAAAACATCCGAAATGTCGATTCTTCGACGCTGTACACGACATCGACGACAGCTACACGCACAATCACACCGGTGGCTAAATTAAAAGCGCCTCGACGCGTTTATTTAGTCAGCGACACGATTTTAACACGACGACGATCGACCGAGAAATTTTACAGGCCTGACTCTTCTTCTGGCTCTTCCTTTACAACCCTGTTTTAATTTCTCCGTTTTCTCCGTACTGGTAGAAAATTTTCGTTCTGTATTGTCAGCATCATCGGTAACATTCGTACCATAGTCAACGCCCTCGTAACGTGTCCTGAATACACTATCGCACCATAAAATTCGACTTGCTTTTTTCACACACACATATCCCTAGCAAAGGCAATTTACTGAATGAAAAACAAAACGAACGTCTTTCCTCTTTCGCTAGAGTCCAAAAAGAGCCTAATCCAGAGTAATACACCAGAAAAAAAAGCTGTAACGTTAAACGAATCGAATATAGATAGGCCTAGAATACCGAGGACCGAATGACAGTGCTGCGTATTGTATTCGACAATCGTATTTTTGACACTGTCCCACAGTGTGGGTTTTATTTGACCCGCGTTTGTGGGCGATGGTGTTTCCGCGTCATAGATTTTCTTCGCGAAATTGTTGTAAATTCACGCAGGACCGGAAATCGCGTATCCCTGTTGTCGAGGTTCGATAATATACATAGGAGATACGCGGAGACCAAGACCGTTACGTGCGGAGATAATAAAAGTATCAGAATAGAATGTAGACCTGCCAACGAACGAGGTGAGGTGCTTTGTTAAACTCGCCACAGAATCTCTGTATAAAGAAAAGTTTCAATTAAATTTAACCCTGGTTCGATCTCGCTTCATAGACAGTGATGTAAAATGTGGAGGTAAAATACCTAGCCGCCTATATCCTTCACATGACCCTAACTAATCCAATTCTCGGGTTTGAAATTACGCCTATCTATACTGAAGCCGAAAAATTTCCACCGAGCTTGTATACGAAGGTATATCAAGCTGGGTTTCTTTGTTGTCAATTTTTCAACGTCGATAAGAATGCCATCATGGGTAGATGAAAATATTACGAGCCTATATATTTTGTCAAATTGGAATTTATCGAAATTAAATTCCAAATTATTCGCTCGTGAACGATTTACTCGAATTTGGAATACGATTCTCGAGAATATTTGAAAATTCACTTTTTTTATACCCTTTCCCCCTGGATTCAGACTTCGAGGTCAATAAATTCATTCTTAGTGGATTCGTGATTCATAAAGTCATGGTAAAGCGAATTCCGATCGGATCAACTTCAAAAGAATTAAATTTTTTCTTCTTAAGAGTTTGTCGTTGAAAAATCATTGGAAATTGAAATCGCTTTACAAATTGATCGCGAATGACTCGATAATTTCTATTAAGAATTAAGAATACAAATGAATTATGAAAAATAGCCTTAGATCAATTTTCACAGCAAATAGAGGAAAAAATGGAAATTTAAAACCACAACATTGAAATAATTCACGTAAGATTTAAAAAAAAAAAACTCTTGAGAAAATTTTCAAGTCCAATGTGATTTTTCACCAATTTGTAATCACTTTCTCAACGTCTAATTTCCTTACGCACATTTCCCCGGACAAAATATTTCACGAAATTTTCCCTTCCGAATTTTTTTCTCAAATATAAAAATTCCAAATCAAAAATCTAACAAATATTTTCTTGATTATTTTGTCATTTTGACTCGGTCAAATTTGGTGAAATTCGTGCCTTTTTGAATCAGTAAGATAACTTTAACTGGAAATCAGTTTCTTCGCTGATTTTTCACGTAGTTCCCAATTTGTCAGAAAAAATTGATAATTTTTGACTGACCGATCAGTGAAAAATCACTAATTTTGAGTGAAATTCATTTCACTGATTCGAAAAGTCAAAATTTCACCAAATTATATTGCTTTAGATTAAGAAAGTACATACTGAATTGACTGAAAAATGGGGGTTGCACATTCCACGAGAAAAAAAAGTATTTTCAGTGACATTCCTTTTTGGGTATAATTTTGAGAAATAAACTTTTGGATCCATTTCAGAATTTTTCAAAATATGAAAAATAAAAATTTGATACAAACATGAAGTTTGATTAAGCTATTATTTTGTCTTAATAAATTTTCAACACCGATTTGTGCGATTTTCAGCTACTATTGGTCGTTTTTTGTCCATGTGTGCAAGTGTGGTCCAAGTCAAAGTAGCCTACAATATCTGAAAATTGCACAAACGACTGTTGAAAATTCTGAAATTTCATATTTTTTCAGAACGTGAAGCACTCAAACAAACCAATAATGGAAAACCATAAATTAACCTTGTTTTCCAAATTTCTATGGCTTTAATAAATTAACCTTTGAAAAATTGAAAAAAAAAAAAAACTTTTCTGCAATGATTCCAAAAATTTTCAAAACTTTGGTACTTCTTGTACCTCACTTTTCGACGCCACTGCCACGAGAGATTTTTTCGGAGAACTCAAAACCTAACATTGAGGCAGTTACCTGAAAGTAAATCGGTGAGAAAGGCAATTTAGGAGAACTCGCTGGCGAAATACATATGTCGCTAAGTACATCGAAAGACGTTGAACGAATGGAAAAAGTTTAACAATACTTTTTTAAACAAGTTAATCCCTCTTGAATTTCCTACAAACAATTCAAAATTAATTTTTCGAACATGTTGCTCTCGAAGAATTCCCCGCATAAAACACACCAATGAAAAATGTACTTAGAAAAATCGTCACAAATCAACTTATCAACTTGACCTTAATAAAAAGTGTCGATCAAATGAACGAATTGTTCACAAACAAGTTCAAAAATCTCAACAGAAAACTGTTGAAAAAATATATTCAAACCCCATCAAACTTTATAGATCCTCAAACAAACGAATTTGGCATTAATAATCACGAATTTTCTAAAGGCAGTAGGGACCCAAAATTTATGAATTCTTAACAATATCGACTATCGAGTAAGGTATCTAAATCTGCGTTTTCACCCCCCCCCCCCGTTCATTTTTAGGGTTTTTGCACCGTAGCAGCGAAAACCCCTATTGCAATCGAATAATTCTTCATTTTTTTCGTCAACTTTTAGCCAACCACAGATTAGTATATTGCAACAGCCAATCAGCGAGCCGTAATTATCCTATTTCAACTACCTATCTAATTATTTAGCCAATCATCATCCAATTCTGATATTACTAAGCAATTTATATTCAGTTATGTATATTTAAAGCCAGGTCCACACTAAGCGAATTACCTATGTTTGTAATATGTTTGATCAATTAAAGCATATTTTCCTAGAGATGAAATGATTTGATCGGGAAGCATCGATTTGAAAATTCATTTCCAATTAATCGGAGTATGAGAATCGATTATAAACGATTAAAATCATAATCGTTTCATCGCTGCATTCTCCGAAATTTACGGTTTTGAGATAACATTTTTTTTATAACAGAAAATGTTTCTGGAAAAAGTCTAAAATTTGTACTTGAAACGAGTGAAACAGCTAGAATCAACTTGAAAAACAATAAACTAAAAGCAAAAACCATCTTGCAATCAGCGAGTACCTGATGGCTTGTTTTAGTTATTTCGGCTCCAAGTGCAAAATTAAATTCTGAGGGAGGCGGGGTCGGCTCAAAATAGAATTTTTTTATCAAGTGAGGTGTTGAAATCCCTTTGAGCATTAGCTCACAAAACAGCTTCGTGAAAATACTTCGAAGTAAAATTTTCAACTTCTAGTTCATTCGGAAAATTTTCATTCAAGAAAATATATGCGTGAATAACCTTTTTGGAAGTTTTTTCATTCGAGAAACTTCGAAAATGAAAATCGGTCATTTCTGAATCACAAAATCAAACGGTTCTTGGAATTCAAGAAAACTGTGTAATTAGCTCATTCAGCACAATTTACAAAAAGCTAAAAAATTTCAAATCCGATTAGGTTACGTTTCTAAACCGTTCATCATTTCAATAAATCTGACTGGTTGATTCGCACATTCAATTGGGGGGGGGGGGTGTCTTCATACCAATTGTAATGACGGAAAATAAAACGTTTCCAACACCACATCTAACCTTGATCTAATATTATAAAATTCACCTTTCTCTATCCACTTTCATACATGAATTTTATTATGAAATTCGTTATCCGTTTTTACTCTACTTTCATTCTAAATTTCATTCTTGATTATTTTTCATGCATAGACCAAATGAAACTTTAATAAAAATCACCTAATATTATTTTCTATAATATTTCTCATATTTCCCAAATAGAAATCCTCTCCCAAAAAAGAGTATATAAGGACTAGACTAAGTAAGCATAAGCAGAAGAACCGGGAATCTAGAACTAGACAATTCGTGTTTCTTACAAAGTGTAATCTCAAGAATGTTTGAGAAATAAATATTTGAAAATAGTTCAAAGGTGTTGTCATTTCCGTCACTACACCAATAAAAACGACTAAAATTCAATTCTAAAATTGTTAGTTCCTCTCCTCCTTCCGCGGGACAAAAACTTGAAATTCGAATAAGCCACAGAAAAAATTTCAAATCAAAAGGAAAAACTGTTTAAAATTATAAAATTTTGAAAAATGAAACAAATTATTACCCATTTGACAAACCTGTAAAAGATTTCAAAAATTTTTCCGAATAAAATTTCCCAAATATTGGGTTGGGGAGATGATACCAGGCCCCATACTCTCCAAAAATTCGACTCAGCATACCTTCCACGCAAAATGGGACGTATTCTATTGTCGGACCGAAAAAATGCCACCCTGCATCACAATAATTATAGAAATTAAATCATCATATCTGTAAATAGATTTGCCTAATCCGAGATCATAAGGAGCAACGTTCGTCAACATTCTTACAGAGTTCAAGTCCAAGTTAGTCTTACGTTAGAAGTTACCACCAAATACAAAACTATTCTCAAAAATGTCATTCTCGATCCTCCTTTTCAACTTCAAAGCACAACGAAAGCTCAAGGTTCACTAATTTCATGAAATTTTCTCGAAAAGAAGGATAAACACCAACGTAGGCCCTATTTCAAATAATTTTTTACGCCGAATTCAAACATACCGGTATCTGAAAACGTCGCATCGCACCTTCATCACTTCTCAAGATGAAAACTTTCGAAAAACGAGACGTAAGAAAATTTACGAGTCTCAAAGAACTTCGCAATTTGTTACGGCTCGAGTATAAAATTCGAGGTGGAATAATTACGAAGTTCATAAATTTTCCAAACTTCGTACTGTTTCGATTTCGTTCACCTGCATTAATAAAGAATTTATATCACTTAATTGAAATAACGTTCGATACTGAATATCATCGTCCCTAGTTCCAACTTCCAATTTCCAATTTCCAAAATTTCACGAGTAACTCGAATTCGACTTCGTCGACCATTCGCGAGGGAAATTGCACGTCGATAATTAATTTCACTGCTGAGCTCTCTTACATCATTACACAACAACATAAGAAACTTATCCTTTGGAAAACGATACCGACAACGTAGTATCAATTACGTAACTCGTACTTACCCCGGCTTAGATTACAATCCATACACATACAACAGTATCAACTTAGATATCGTATTATGCTAATCCCGTGTTATCGTCACTTTGCTTCCCTTCTCAAGACTTTTCCAAGAGAGTAAAAAAATGATGGGGAAAGGAGGTGTTAACTCGATAGGGGATGCGATATATGTAGCTAATGCAAGCGAATACTCTAACAGGTGTTTGAACAAGTAAGGTTTCAAAAATAAGGTCACCCTGATCAGCTGATATGTGCCGCGGTATTGTCTGCCGGTATCGATTTTAAAAGCCGTAAGTGCGGTAATTTCTCTCCTCGGCGCACCAGTGTCACAATAACGATCTGCATCGAGTGTTGTACTTGCCCTATCCAATATCGCTAGACCGGCGACGTTCGAAATTACATATCTCGCTTTCCCGGTCGAGTCGGTCGGCTGGTCCAATGCGCTGTCTCCAGCCCTTTTGTAGCTTCCTGCACCAACAAGGTTGTCGGTGTCGCACCGGATTCTCGTAATCAGCTGCTTTTGCACTGGCAAATGCAACCGCTGCGTTTGCCTGCCAGCAGGGCTGTCCGATATCCCGGTGGTGTCAGCCCAAGCTCCTTGGTCGTCGACAAATCCATATTCTTGGTATTTTGCTTTTTCTTATTCTCTGGTCTTTTTTCTCATCAGTTTTTTTCAGTTCTTCACCTTTTTTCCTCGCCAGTTTCTCCAGTTCTTCACCTTTTTTCTCACCAGTCTTTTTCAGTTCTCCTTTTTCATTCTCCGAATCAAATATTTATAAATTGTGAAACCCTGTTTCTCTAAAAATTGACAGTTTTGCCCTTCTAACCCAGACGACTTGAAAAATTGAACGCCAATCGTTGTGTAACCCCATGTAACGTCCTACCATCAGCCACAACCCCATCGCCACCTCCGGCCTGCTCATCACCCGGCGCGACGCCGGCAACCACGCCTGAAATCATCCGGCTTCGTACGCCGAGCATTACACCATCCTACGGCACGTCAACTCCTCCTACATCAGCATTCGAGCCGCACTGCACAGCCTCAACGCACGTTTCGGCCGCAACGAGCAGCAGGGGACATGCCAGCTCATGCATCGAGGTACGCGCCGCGTACGCCGGCGGCGCCCATAACCGCACCCTGCTTTCTGCTCGGTTCGCAGTTCGCACGACGACGCGAAAATCAATACAAATAAAAAGCTCTACTTGGAGTCTCGTCCTCTGCGTCGCACCGCTGCCGACGATGAGCCGGCATCGGGCTTTATCGCGGACCTCGATCGACGACGCTGTCACGGTTCACAAATTCAACTTGTGTTTCCGCCACAGCACCCTGCGTCCGCCCCAATTTGGTGATAATGGCTTGTCGTCGTCGCGAGGGATAAAAGAGGTGGTCGGGGATGAAAACAGTCGTCTAGAATTACGACCATAGAAGGAGAAATTATCTGCTTCGGGGAAAGCAGGATGAAATTAGCTCATGTTGTGTATGCTAGTTTTCCTCGAGCATATGCCCTTACTTGATATCTCCTCTTCAACTTAATCGTAAGTCTGACTCGGTCATTTCAACTTGAGCCGAAAAGGGGCTCGTTAACGATTGTAGACATCCAACGTCCGTCGTCGCCGTCGACTCCGAGCCTCGTCGTAATATTACTCTGAATAATTAATCCACTCTGTCGACGATATTATTATACCCTTTAGCCATCCTAGCCTTTGGCTGGCGAACGAGCAGACGTGGTCGAAAGTTTTTTCGATTTTATACGACGATGACGATACTTTCGAATTACTATCGTCGTCGTCGTCGTCGTTAAAGCCGGCAAAACGGTCGTTTTATTTTCCGGAGCCGAATATGGCCGGTTGGTTTCCATGTATTGTAATCGTTTCTCGATTACTGGATTCTGAGCCGTCGAAAAGTAGGATGTTACTTTATTCGTACGCATTTCGTTTGATTCGATTTTCATCTTCGGTCATTAATTTGGATATTCGTTGAGATCGAAGGTCGAGTCAAGGTTTCCATTAAATTTTAATAGATTACATTCCCGTTCGAAAATAGTTCATTTGTCACACTAGTTTTTCGGAGGAACGAGGAAGGAAGTCCGCGGGGTGAACGAAATGGTATTTTATTGTAAGGGTTTTATGAAATTTCATCGCAAAATTCATGGGAAATGGGGAAAATTTCAAAATAGTTGTAGGACAAAATGTTTAAAATGCAATAAAATTAATGAAAAAATTTTTTAACCGCGATTGAAACAAGCAAATTGTAGACATTTTCGAAAAACTTTGAAAAATCGTTCAAAGTATTATGAAAATAGTTTGAAATTATCAAAAAAATTGTAAAAATAATGTCAAAATCCATTTAAAAAATCATCAAAACTGTGCAATTTTTCTTCAAAAGTTTATTTTGTAAATCATGTAAGTTTTTAAGACCTCTTTAGATGAAGTACTACTGTGGAGGTACCAGAATTGAGCTCTCGTCCAAATGACGAGGAGGAGAGATGACTATTTTTTCTGGTTCAAAATATCCAAACTTATTGAGTAGAATAAAAAGAGGGTTTTCATACAACGGTTTTAAGAATCGAATAATTGTTTTAAACCTTGCAAAATAAACAAGCATTGACCCTAGAAGAACAAAATTGAAAAATTATGCAGGAAAAGATATTCTATAGCTAAAATTTAATAATTTTTCACATTTCACTCTTTAGAGAAGACTCTTAGCCTCGTTTTTTCATTCACGTCTCAGATTTCGTGATCCCGAACAAAACGAGAGCGAGGATTTTAAAAAAATAGTGATATTCAGAAACAGAATAACTCAAAACCATTTTTAGTAGTTTGTAGTTTTGAAAAAAAAAATTAATAACTTTCAAGAGAAAACTTCGAAATTTTAATATTTCCTGCCTACTTCAGATTTTCCAGAAAGTTGAAATCATGAAACAATTCAAATAGATAATATCTATTTAAAAAATGTAAAAAATTGCTTGGAATTTCATTTAAATGATCTAATGCATTACCAACATTTACTTTAAATGTTGCAAAAATTCATAAAAAATCATCACAATTTATTATAAAAAGTGTCTAATACCCACAATTCCAAACCCCCAGAAAAATCAGAATCTTTAAATAAATTCAACGATGGCAATGAGATTTCAAAACTACAAAATTCATGTTTTTTAGACCAATTTCCCAGCTTCTGAATAAATTCAAAAATTCACCCTCCAGTGTCCATCCCCTCCTCATCCAGTCATCCTCTTTCCCAACTCACAGTATCATATAAATAAAAAATGAAAAGCTTCTGCGTTGAAAGCAGTACTTTTTTAGCACTATTTCAATTTTCAGCACCACTTTGACAAATGCACAACTTTTTTACAAAATTTCCAAACACATTAACATTTGCAATAATTCAACCAACAATTCAACCAAATTTAAAGAATTTTTTGTTGACGACTTTTTCTCAAAAAAAGTCATCGAATTTTCAACTATACCTATTCGTAATAATTGGGAAAATCATGAAACTTGAATTTGTTTTTATATGATTTCAACCAATTTTAATACGATTCATCTTTTTTGAACAGTTCGTCACTTTTTTCCATGGGTTCACAAAATTTAAAAAATGAAAAATCTGTTGCCAGCTTTTTTTATCTTTTAATCGAAAAATTCAAAAAGAAAACTTGTTGAAAATGCTTACTTTTACTTTGGAATTTGTTAAAAATTTTGCTGTTCTTTGGTTCTCTTGATGTTGTGAAGAAAATCTTGTCATTTTACAATTTTTTTTACTTGCAGACACTTTACTTCTAGAGTAAACCAAAAAAAATTGAAGAGCTAGGATAAAAAGGTCCATAATATTCACAAAAATGACAGAATTCCATTTTGTAATCCAAGATTTGCGAAATGAATTTTTTCAGAAAATTGGTATTTCGATGTCAGAAAAATTGTGAATAATTTTATTCAAAGTAGTCCAGGCATTTTAGCAGTTGACCCCCAAAAATTAAAGCCTGTTTTTTTCGCGTTTTACGTTCGTAATGGTCCGCTACATAACATACTAAAATGGACACCCCACAACCCTCCGCTACCATCAAGGGAGGGGTAAACGTCCGCTGAAAACCGGTTTTTCGTGAATATCTCCTCAAATAAGCCTCAAAATGAAAAAATAGTTATGAACACTCTTGTTCTACGCGTAATTTCCTATTGGGAAGGTTTTTTCTTTTTCAAAAACACTCACTTCCTTGACCAAAAATTAAGGTAAAAACACCCTTTTTTCAACAATTTGCAGCATTTTTGGAAAAAATCGAAACTTTTGGAAATATCTCCTCAAAAAAGCCTCAAAATGGAAAAATGGTTATGAACAATCATGTTCTATGTGTAATTTCCTATCAGGCAGGTTCGTTTTTTTCGAAAACGTTCGCTTCTTTGCCCAAAAATTAAGGGTGAAAAACGCCTATTTTTCCAATATTTACAGTATTTCTGGAAATGATGGAGATACGAAGCTAAAAGTACCCAAAATTAATATTTTTTTATACATGCTGGTAGGGTATTCCAAAAAAAATTCACGCAAAAATTTCAATCCCCACCGTTAATTATAAGGGAGGTTATTGAATACTGCATTTAAAAAATCGAGGTTGTGAAAAGAAAAAGTACTATAAACGCGATGTTATTGCTGATTATTGGTGATACGCAACATTTCTTTGTGTAGTAAGGATTCAAAAACGATGTCAGTCATGGGGGTTGAGGGGTGAGGGGTGAAATTCAAAATTTTGAAAATTTTCATGTTTGGTGTCAAAAATTAGGTTTTTTGGCATTCCAATTACAATTTTGAGATTGTTTTTTATGAAAAATCAAAAGGAGCCTTCGAAAGGCATAGGCAAAAGTCATAATTTCGATTTGCATAATTTTGGTTCGTAATTTTTGGTGGCTCGAAGAGGACAATTCAAAATTTTGGTAATTTTTTTTTGGTTCCAACTTCTTTAATTTTTTTTTCAACGTCAATATTTTTATACGTTGAAATTTAATATTGTAAAAAACAATCAACAATGACCACTTCGAGCCACCAAAAATTACGAACCAAAATCGTCTATTTTTCCATCCACCAGTCATTGTCCTCCAATTTCTCACAACCATCATTATTCCATTTCTCTTACTAGTTTAACAATATCGTCATTAGTTCGTCCTGCCGTTACGTTTTCTTTCTTCATAGCCAAAATTTTCAAAGGGATTCCAATTAAGAAGAATTTATTCATCTCTACCTCTCATTCCCTTCTCCAGATCCGGCTTATATTTTCTTTCAAACAACATTCTCATACTAAAACAACCATGTTAAATTTTCAAACCGAAACCTAGTGTCATCAAAGATCAAAAAAAAGTATTCAAATCATCGCTGACAAATTTCTTTTCTTCGAAGTCGACTATTTTGCTACGAAGAGCAAGGGGAAGGGAGACAAATTTTCGGAAAATTGAAACGACTCGACGAAAAGTTAGACGCTGCGTAGATTCGTTTCATTAAATTATCACCGTTCAAATTCGTCATCGTCGTAATAACTTCAATTTCCAATTACCGTTTACACAAACTCGTCTTTTTATTTTTCCGAGCCGAGACGCAGATATATTCGCATATTAAGCCTAACAATCTCGCTTTCCTCGCTCCACTTTCATCTGACGCGTTAAAGTAACTCTTTTGTTATTAAATTAAGGGTATATACGCGAGCAAAGTGTAATCAATTTTTCACGTATCAAAGGAGCATTCCGCATACGGCTGGCAAAGTAGGCGCCTTATAGAGTTTATTTCTATACACATACGAGTTCGTGTGTAGAGACACAGACGCAGACGCGGTCTGGTATCGTACAGAAACGCATTACACTGTAAGAAGTACCTACATTACATCAAATACCCTTATGTAATTTTCTCAACGAGATCAAAGCTCCCTGGCGCAGCAGCCGGAGAAGAATTAGTTCAATTTCGTCCACCTCTGTCGTCGTCGGTACCTTTGTGATGAAAATACCATCTCACTTTTATATCGCGTTACAATCTCCATTAATTTTTTTTTTAATGAAAAATAATAGCAATAAATTTTTAAAAAATACGCGAAATATCAAAAATATAGATAATTTTTTTCAACATTTCCAAAACAGGTCCGACCGTTACGTTTTCTAATCGCTTCCGTGCGCATATTTCGATAAAAAGATGCGTTCACGTGTCTGAAATCATTAGCGTCGGGTAACAGAGATGGAAGGGTGTCAGGGTACTTCGCATCCTAAGTGGCTCGTATACGCGATGGATTCTCCGCCATTCGATAAGGTCAACTTATAACCCAATTCTCAATTACACCCGACGAATTTTTCGTTACAAGGAAAGCTCGCATTGTATAGACGTTCCTTGGCTACGACTACTTAATATTCGAAGTCAAACAGACGGTACACCGCCTTTTTGGTATGGCACCTGCTCCTCTCTTTCTCAAATTGCTGCGGGTTTTACAAATTCGATCGGTCGGTTTGTCGGTGGTCGGTCAATTTTAATATCCTTTTGACACGTATACGACGATATTTCACCATAACCAATACCAGTTACTATTTCCGACCAAATTGCCACCGTGGAACGTATTAATTATGGAACATTTTCCCAATTCTAGACTTCCTTATTGAATAGGTATTATTTGTATTTCTTCAAGAGCGTGTGTGAGGATTAGTATACCTATATTGCGTATACCTACGTGAAAAATACACGTGTTCTCGGCTATATCGATTAACGATTAATATAATTCTGTCTTATTCCTTCGTCTTGCCCCATTTTTTCTTTATTTTTTTTCTGTACCTTATACTTCTTTTTCATCATATTCGGTATCGAACGATCCCAAGTGCACGATGTGCGTGCCATTGCCCACGTGTATAGAGTTCGACCTTTAATATAATATGTATACTTACAGGTAGATTACCTTTGTAGAAAGCGAAACGAGTTCATTAGATAATATTTTCCTATCGATATTTTTCTTCGGTTGTTGAAGTATTTTATTTGGTTTTTTCGTTCACTGTGAATGAGGAAGTGAAAAAGAAATTGAATAAGTATACCGGATCTAAGATCGACCTGATCCCTTTCAAAATATTCCTACGTTGATGACTTTGAAATTAAAATGTCCATATGAAAAGCCGTATTGATAATAATCAGTTAGAAATTTTAATAAATTCTGCTTTTCGACTCATAGTAATTAGTTTCAATAAAATCCTAGTCATAGGCGGAACTAAGGGCGGGCCTGGGTGTGCCGGGCCCCGTCAAAACTTTTTTTTGGCCCGGCCGATTTTCCCCACTAATTTTGAATTTTTTCCTCAAATTCCGAGCAAAAAAATAGGTTTTGGTTGTGTTAGTGTGGTGCGAATAATTCGCGAAATCCCACAAGTTACAATCACGTAATTGTTCCTTTGAATACGACTTTTCAACTTTTGAAGGTCTTTTTTTTGCAAAAATTTTCGCCCTCGCTTTGCTCGGGCTTAGCACAAACCTTCAAAAGTTAAAAATTCATTTTAGTTTACCCTCAGTGAAGTTTTTCAAAAATGTAAGCAATAGGTTATTTCAAATTCTTTTCCATTATCTTTTTTTTTCAAACATGGTAAACTAGGACATCATTGTACATATTTCTTTCCCATCAAATTTTATCCATTAAAAAATATCCATGTTTTCAAAAAAAAAAATGTACGAATTCTGTAGATAGAAATGAGGTAAATCAACACCTCCTATAAATCGAGCGTGGCGAGAGAATTTTTTGAAGATTTTTCACCCCCCCCCCCCCCCACAAACACACACAAAAATCAATCTTTTACCAACCTGGCCCACGGTTGGCCCTTTGTGCCCTGGCAAAAAATAATTCTAGTTCCGCCTATGATCCTAGTACGAGTCATTTAGATCACTCTTTCCAACAATTATTCAGGAATGATCAGTAAATTTTAAGCTAATGGCTCAATGAGAGAAAGTGAAAAAATGACAAATTCTCCAACAAGGGAGGTATCCCAACTCAAAGTAAAATTTTGAGCCCGAACAACAAAAAAATCAAAAGTACATTACATCAGGACTCCATATCCAAAATTTCAGTTGCTGAAGTTCATTTCTCGATTTTTGGCGAATTTTTGAAATTTCAAAATCATCTCCACCCGCGCCCGCGCGCTTTGCGAAATATGAAGTTTTAATCTAATTAACGAAAAAAGCTGAAATTTGGTGTATACCCTATTTTCGATTAGCCAAATCGATTGGAAGCGGTTTCGAGACGTTTCGGAGCCACGAGAAAATTTTGGAAATTTCCAGCGCTGGAGAAAAGCCCTAAAATTGGCCCATATGCACTTCAGCACCTATAATCGCGGATTATCTATATTGGTGACCTATTTGATCGATTAAAACACAATTTTCCAAAATTCGTAACTTTGAGCTCAAAATCGATCAAATAGGTCACCAATATGGATAATCCGCGATTATAGGTGCCGAAGTGCATATGGGCCAATTTTGGTACCTCCATTGTAAGAAGCTCACACAGGGTGTGCACAAAATATTTCGGAAATGATTTTCTTTGACTTTTCCAGATTTTTCAAAACAATTTTTCCAATGAAAACCAATTTTAAAAAAAAGTTTTTCAGACCTTTTACACATGATATTCACGAAGTATGGAGAAGAGAGAAATTTTTTCGCATTAAGGTTCCAGTAATTTTTTTTTTTAAATTACTACTTTTCACGAAAGTTTATATGCCTCTTTTCCGGCAAAAAAAACGTCTCAAATTCAATTTTGAAAATTTCTGAACCGCCTTCATCTCGGATAAAAACTTGATCATTTAAATTTATTACAGAAAAAATTGCAAATCAAAAAGAAAAACTCTGCTTTAAAAGCAAAACTAAACGTAAAACTTCGAAAAATAAAACAAATTATGTCCAGAGTTTTTACCAAATCATGCAAATTTAAATTCGGATTTTTTAAGGCTGAAAATTAAAAAATTTCTTCGCAATTCATTGCCCCCCCCTCCGAAAAACACGTGCCTCAAATTCTCAAATTCTAAGAAAGCCCCTGCAATCTTTTCGACTTGTCCCAGTAAATAAAAAAGGTGAAATATCAACCATCGTGTGAGTCTCATCACAGCTTATTAAAAAATTTGTTTCCAAAAAAAGAGTGTACTCTCTAAATCCAAATCAGTAAATATTTATAGATTAAGACGTCAGAATAATATTTTTAAAATATTATAATTAATTTTTAAAAATATAGTAATTAGTTGACAGTTATAATGTTATCATCACTATTATTACATTTTTATGAGGAATCTAACGGTACAACTTTCATTTCAATTGGCTAACGAAAAATCCCTATACCTATCTGGGATTCGAACCTACGACCCTACGACCCTACGTTTTTATGTTCCTACCTACCTGAACTTAACCCTTAGACCATATAGTATTAACATAGACCGCGCTACGGTCCATAAGACGTATGTTGTTACGGTGTTCCAACATTAAATTGGGTCCAGGGCAGAAAACGCGGAAAATGATCTAAAAATGAACTTGCGTCATTTGATTTCGCTCTAATTGTTTCTATGAGTCTCCATTGATAGTACAAATTGTTTGACTATCGATTTTCCGAATTTCGTTTGCAGCAATGGTCCCAATTCACGCGAATAAATATTGGGTCCAGGGCGGAAAATACGATCAAAGCACCGAACTCGAACCAAAAATGAAGTCGTATCCTCTCATTTCGCTCCAATTTTTTTTTATGATTGATGCAAATTGTCTGACTGCTGATGTGGTATCATTTCTCTTGATTTTTCCTGTAGAAATGGGCCCAATTTATGCAAAATAATTTAAAAAATATTGTTGGAACTCGCCGCTTATCAGTAGCGCGGTCTATGTTAATACTATATGGTCTAAGACTTAACCACTAGGCTACGGGGCTTATCTGAAATTAACTCTTTTAAAACAGTTTATATGTTTGCGATACCAATGTTTTTCCTTCCTTTTTCATGAACACAATTTTTGTAATATGTATGGTATCTGAATTTTTACTCCTGCATAAGGTAAATAGAAATCCTACTCTTTCCACAGAAATACCATGTCTTGAAATTTTTATAATGGTATCTACATATTTCATCAAACAAGATGACAAATTTCGTTAATTTTTTTTTTAAACAGATGCATACCATTTTCGAACCAACTTTTCTACCAAATACCTATTTATCAAATTTAATTGAAGTATAAACTCAAAAAAAACTCAAAATTATTTACCCACCTTATGTGCATAAAGAATTAACAGTAGAAAAATTATTCACCCTGAAGTTAAGCACAGGGTACAACTCTAAACCAGAAGTACTACATATACCTAAGGGCTTTAATATGTGAAAAGTAGACGAGCGTCTGTTTTCATTTTAGTGTTGTCGGGAATGTTGCAGCACGATTTTTTATTTCAAGTGTTTATGACGTCTGACTCAGAGATTTTCTAAACGTTTTTTTCCAAGTCCAATTTTTTTCATATTTTTCGCATATCAAGTTTTTTATTTAGTCACAATTTTCTCAGCTCAATTTTTTTTTTTAATTTTCCCATCTTAATTTTTTTTAGACGTAAACAATTATTTTCAACTCAAATTTTTTCAGACTTAATTTTCTCAACTCAGATTTTTTTCTTATAATTTTCTCAAAGATTTTTAAATAGGTAATGTTATAGCCCTAGCCCTGCAAAATATGAAATTTTGATCTAATCAGCAAAAAAACCTGAAAATTTGTGTATTTAATTTCGGTCTGCCGAATCGATTGAATGAACATCAGCACCTTTAATCGCAAATTACCCAAATTGGTGACCTATTTCATCGATCAAAGCCAAATTTCCAAAATTTGCGCCTTTGAGTTGAAATTCATATTTTTTGGATGACGAATTTTTTTGGGAAAAAATTATTTTTCTGCTAAAAAAATATGAATTTGAAATAAAAATTACGAATTTCGGAGAATTGTGCTTTAATCCATCAAATAGGTAACCTAAATGAGTAATCCATGATTATAGGTGCTGCATGACTTTATGAAACAAAAATTTTATTCAAATTCATTCTATCTCCAAAATTAGAAAATTTCTGTTTCAAAGTCGGCAAAATCGTGAACTTCGCTCCTCCCCCGAGAAAAAATACTTCGCCACGCCACTGCTTGTACAATTGTACATACGTAAACTTAACAATTAATTTTTTGTGTAAGTACTTAATTTTCAAATAACTTTCCAACTGCTGTTTTTGAATTTCTACTCGTTTTTCACGAGCGTCTGTTTTCATTTTAGTGTTGTCGGAAAAGTTGCGGCACGATTTTTTTTCCAAGTGTTTGACGTCTGAATCAGCGATTTTCTAAACGTTTTTTTCCAAGTCCAAATTTTTTTCATATTTTTCGCATTTCAAGTTTTTTTTTCAGTCGCAATTTTCTCAACTCAAATTTTTTCTTTCAATTTTTTCAACTCGACTCAAATTTATCTATTTAAATTTTCTCAACTCAAATTTTTTCAGACGTAATTTTCTCAACTCAATTTTTTTAGATGTAATTTTCTCAACTCAGATTTTTTCTTCTAATTTTTTCTACTCAATTTTTTTCTTCTAATTTTGCAGCAGCATAATTTCTTTTCCGAGTTCTTATCATATGACACAAGTTATGAGAAAAAAAATTTAGTTGAGAGAATTGGAAGACAAATATTTGAGTTGAGAAAATTATAAGAAAAAATTAGGTTGCGAAAATTATAAAAAAAATTAAGTTGCAAAAATTATAAGAAAAAAATTTGAGTTGAAAAAAATTGGAAGAAAAAATTCAAGTTGAGTAAATTACGTCTGAAAAAATTTGAGTTGAGAAAATTTAAATAGATAAATTTGAGTCGAGTTGAAAAAATTGAAAGAATTTGTGTAATTTGCGATTAAAGGTGCTGATGTTCATCCAATCGATTCGGCAGACCGAAATTAAATACACCAAATTTCAGGTTTTTTTGCTGATTAGATCAAATTTTCATATTTTGCAGGGCTAGGGCTATAACATTATTTAAAAATCTTAAAAATTCGCCAAAATTCCAGAAATGCACTCCAGCTTCTGAAATTTTCGATACATTATGGGGTTCTTTATGATGTCTTTAATTTTCAATTTTTTTTGTTTGGGTTCAAAATGTTATTTCGAGTTGGGATATATCTCCCTTGTTAGGTATTCTGAACAGTTAAATTACATTTCCTACCTTATTTCTGACAATCTTTATGATCACTGAACTACATGAATTACTTGCATTTTCAAGTACATAACAGTTATTTCTTGGAAATGAAAAAGTTTAACGTATTTTTGAGCGTTTTTCTAATGGCAACAATGTTACTTTATACGCATACGTTACAAGAACATTCCACTGGCAGCTCAGTAAAAATTAACTGATTTAAGCAGTAACTTTTAAAAAACTGTAAAAAAATCAGTAAAAATTTCTTGATTTAACGGAAAAAACAGTGAAAATATGTTAATTAAATCAGTACTTTTCAAATTAACTGAAAATCAGCTTAAAATGTCAAAAAAGTACTGATTTCAATAAATTTTAACTGATTTACAATTGAGGGGCTTAGTTCCAAAACTCACTTTTGCCAAAAAAAATCGATGTCGTTTTTTTTGCGGATTCTGGTTCAGTTTTTCATACTGAATCGAAATCTGCAAAAAAAACGACATCGATTTTTTTTGGCAAAAGTGAGTTTTGGAACTAAGCCCCTCAATTAATCTTACTTATAATTTCAGTAAAATTTATTTTACTGGAATGAATCAGTTATATTTTTACTGATTTGGATTTAGAGAGTAAATTACCCCTCAAACGTAGCGAGTGGATTTTTTTTTGAAAAATCCATAGGTAGGTACTTCAATGGACAAAGACCATACATTTAAACATCAAATTTTTTGTGCATTGCAATAAACAAAAAACGAAGAATAAAAAATGAGATACCTACGAGATGTAACAAATGAACTTGAGCGGAGCGAGGGCGAAATTTTCTGAAAAATTTTTAATAAAGTGAGCAAAGAAACTTTTTTCTAGATGATTTATCCTTCTTATTATGAATTTAAAAAAATTCCCTGACATTTCCCTAACTTTTCCAGACTATCAAAATTCACTGACTTTTCCAGGTTTTTCAGAATTTCCAAAGAAAGGACACCCTGTCACTTTCGAAAAAAAAATACTGACTACTAAATTTACACAGAGTATGTATCAGACATGAAAATTAAAAATGGTTTCGAACGACTGAACCTTTCCTGTTTGACGCATGTATAGGTATTAGGTAACTCGCTTTTTCTTAGTCCATTTTATTTTCAGAATTTTTTCAACTCCAATAAAATTTTTTCTTTTTGCTCCGAATTTTTCCAACTCTAATATCATTTTTAAAGATATTTTGCAGCTTTACAAATTTTTTATAACTTGAAAATTTGTCGTCTCCAATCAATTTTTGTCTTGAAAATAGTTCCAAATATATTTTTCAATTCTAAATTTTTCTGGAATTTTTTTCAACTTTTATACGATTTTTTCTCAAAAACTCTGATAATATTTTTCTGACTCTAAATTTTTTTCTCCGCATATTTTTTGTCTCCAATGATTTTTTTCTCAACTCCGAAACTTTCCACAAATTTTTCTCAGAACTAAAATGTTCTCAAAATTTTTTCAACTCCAATAAAATTTTTTCTCAATTCTAACATTTCTTCTTCAAAAATGTTTTTCACCTCCAAAATTTTTCTCAAATAATTCAAATATCTGTCAACACTGGAATTTTTCTTGAAATTTTTTCCTACTGTATTGTAAAACTTCATTTCAAAATTATTCTCAACTCTCAAAGTTTTTTTCTCAACATCTTTTCAAACTTCAATTTCAAATCTATTGAAAAAAAATTCAATTTTAAAATTTCTTCTCAATTTTTCAACTTTAATATTTTGTTTTTTTTACAGTAAAATTTTTCTTCAGAACATTTTGGAATTTTTTACTCTTCATATTTTGAATAAGTACGATTTTTAAAAAATTTTCAACTTCCGAATAATCCTTACCATTACAAAAAAAATTGTGGCAAAAGTTGGCCAAAGCTATTGAATTTTTTATCTCATTAATTTTGGAATTCCAACGAAATAAAATGTGTCAAACTTTTTTGATTTTCTCGATAAAGTACGATAGCCATCAAAATATAGGTACTCAGATCTAATTCTGTCATGTTTTTCATTCACAACGAAAACATAATCACAACTACATATTTATGTCCCAAATCAGAAAAAAAACTTCATTGCCTACACTTCTCGTGAAAAAGCAGTCCATTAAAAATGAATCAACTACCAGTATCATCCTGACAAACCACATGACGTCAACATTTTATTACGAAACGTTCTATAAATTGAGCAAATACCATGTAAATCAAACAGTAGTTCCACAGGATATTCGACCACGTCAACATACCCCGAGTTGTTTATTCATTTTCCTACTTTGTCAACATTTTTGAAACTTTAATCTCCTTCTAAAGATAAAAAAAAAATAGGAAAAAGTCATGAGTAAAAATAAATTCCCAATACGAAAATTCAAAATCAATAAATTTTGATATTTTTGCCAAGTTGACACAGTTTGGCTTATGGAACAGACAGAATTTTGAGCGGATAATAGTTCGATTGCAGAAAAAATATCAAAAATTACGATTCTACGATCATTCAGCATGAGATTCAATGCAACGAACCATAATCCTAATAAAATGTCAACAGAAATCATCGTCGAATTGACACTTTCAATATAACGTTCGTAATACTTTCCTTATTCTATCATTCGTAATAAAAAACGATCATCGTTTTCGATAAACTTTACGTAGGTACACTCAATTTTTATGAAAGTAGATACGATACGATGAGATTTTTCACTAAAGAAATCTTCGTTGAATTTTTTTCACAATTTCTTTTCAAATAATCTCCTTTTGTACAGTTCAGGCATTCTCGAACCACCCTCAAATGTAAAGTTACTCTTACATCACCCTGAACCCGAAACATCCACGTTACATTTCCTGGGAAAAAATAAAAAACGTAAACTTGACTCACCATAACACCATTTCACGCTCGACTTGCGCATCCAGAAATTATGGAACGAAGAATCGGGCACCTCTGCAGATAAATCTTCGAAAATCCTGAAACAAACAAACATATTGTGTGGGTAGTATCAGCCTAACAATACGAATGTATATCATCATTTCCTTGCAGAAATACCCAAATCTAGTTACACTAAATCCCTATTCCTACGCCTAAAGCTCATCGTTGGGCAATAAGAAAATCCTCGGCTCGAGTAATTCTGAATTTCCCTCTAGTTTCACCTCCGTGTAATGTAATATCCGAATCTGCATACGGTGGTCTCCGGTGCGTGAGTACGTCTATGTGACCTTCGTATTATACCTATAGGCCAGGGATACCTTATAGAATGCAAATAATAGTATTTCTCGTATATAATAACCTCGTTTTCATTCGATTCATAAATACCATACCGCGTGCGCGATATGCACGACACACGCAGATAATATCTATTTTTCTTTTTCATTTTCATTTTACTTTCTTACACAATAATATAGCTGAAAACCCTGGTATAGGTACATACTATAAAATATTATTGCATGTCGAATTTGGTCGCCACGCCAATATAGTCGCACCGCAGCGTAAATCACACTGGTTACGAAAAAAAAAAATTGTACGAGTTTACGTCACTTCGCATGCGATGAGGGTTACGAGCGGAGACCACAAGGTATCCGTATTACGTGAAGAATATTTGCTTAAAATGGTCATAACTGTTACAAAAATGAAACAAAATATGGTAAACATCGGCGACGTCATCGAAAGAAGGGGTGAATGGGTAGAATGGGATTAGGAGAGAAAGAAAAACTGATGTTTCTTTGAAAAATTTGCTAACTCAATGACTTTCGAAAAGTTCAAAGTTTCAAATAAGAAAAATCGAAAAAATTCACTCTTAATCGAAATTTTTCCATTTTTCACCTCTCTCCCCTAAAATTCGGGGTTCAATTCGTACTTTATCAACATATTCCAAAAATTAATTAAAACAGCATAGAAATGATTTTAAATTGAAGAAAAAAATGCTGAATTATCATGAACATCGTAAGAAAATACAGAATAAATGTCGATACAACTACATCAAAATTTCACAATACAAAATTTATTTTAAAAGATTGTAAAAATAAAAAAAAATAGATAAAATTGCATAAAATTTGGCAAACCTCCCCAAAATAAATGAAAATTATTCGACATATTAAAAAATGTTGGATTGGCACCAAAATCAATGTAAAAATTACGCAAACAAAACAATCATAAAATATCATGATTAACTTGTAAAATAATCCCAAAACTAAGAAAACTAGGATTAATGTGATCAAAAATATATTTTATTAATTACAAAATGATCATTAAAGTTATCAAAAAAACACTAAAATCGTAGAAAAAATTTCTTAGAATTTTGCAAAAAAAAAGGTCTTAAATTCTGAGAAAAAATTGGTAGTTAGTTCGTACAAAAATCGTTCAAAATATAAAAGTAAAATTTATAATACCTCAAAAAAATGATTGAAAGTCGACGAAATAATGAAATAATAAAATTTTAAACTTTTGCAACACGCTCAACGATTTTCGAAACAATTACAACAAATTTTAAGACATTTTCAGGATATATTTTTCAACAAATTCTACGAAACTTTTGTCGTTTCTGGCTTTAAAAATTTCTTGTAGTTTTTTGACTTTTAGAAACAATTGGGAAATTTTCATCAATTTTTAAATCAATTCCAAGCATTTTTACAATTTTCAAGTCAATTCAAGACTTGTTTTATCAATTTCCAACCACACACATGATTATTTTAAAATCATATACAAAAATTTAACCCTCTACTGCATGAATTTCCCATCAAAATTTTCCAAAAGTTTTCAAATTTTGGGGAAATTTTTTTAGCTATTATAAATATTTACCAAAGTATGCGAATGAATCATGAAATTTAATGTATTGGGATGTTCATAAAATGTTTAAAGTAAAGTTTTGGAAATATTTTGAATTTTTTCAAATTTTTTCAAATTTGGGCAAGCTGTGGTCGTATATGACCACCTATGCAGCAAAGGGTTAAACAATTTTCATTGATCTAAAATATTTTTTAGTTCTTAGATAATGAGAATTTTGAATTGAATTTCATCAATTTTCACGCCGTTCTAAATAAAAAATTTTAAACGATTTTCACGTCACTTTCAACATTGCAAAATTCACCTCGCCCTTTCATCTCCTTTTCTGACTGTAAAAATGAAAATTGAAAACCAAAAAATTGGAAATTATTTCGTATTTATCTCTCAATGAATTCTCCCACTCCCCTCGCTCGCCTTAAAAGAACATTAAAATCAACTCAAACGAATTCGAACCTAATGTAACAAAAAAAGAAAAGAAAAAGAAAAAAAAATCATCTTAAAAAATTTTACATACGGAATCGTATTCTTTTGAAATCAAACGAAATATCATGGATCATTTTTGTAAATCAATGTTTGTCAAAATTTCATGTTTTTAATTTTTTTTTTTTTGAAAATTTAAACAATTTTCAAGAATAGTTTTTGCTTATTTTTTACGAAAATTTAAGAATCGAGTTTGGTAATAATTTGGAGCACTAAGAAATGAAATAAACAGTGTTACTTCATGTAATTTCAAGCCTCAAACACAGATTTTGGGAAAAAATACTGACTGTAGTGACTTTTTTAGAGACAAAAAGTGACCATTTTTCAAAAAAAGTGATCAATTTTTCAATTTTTTTTGCCTATAAATAAATACACCTCCCCCCCCCTCCTATTTTTCATAACTCAAATTGTATTTTTCTGTGCAATAGTGCTGAAAAAACTATTTTTTCTTATTTTTTTATTACTTAATAATTTTTCGTCAAGGTATCAATCAACAGCCGCTGGTGAACTAATAAGTAGGCAAAAAAAGATGTGATAGGACATTTTTTTTTAGAAATATCAGCATTTTTTTAAATTGTATCCAAGAGCGGTAGGCCGTTTGAACGAAAAAAGTGACCAATAGTGACCTTTTGGCAAAAAAGTGATTTTAAGTGACCAACCTTGAAAATAGGAGACAATTCACAAAAAAAGTGACCCTGTTTAATGTCTGTAGGTAATTTGAATCACTGAAATTGAGAGCAATTTGAACTAATCGCAATCGATGAAAATCATTCAACTGGAAATTAATGAAGAATGCAACAGACTAACAGATGATTTCACCAATTTTGTCGAGAAAATTCGATGAAAATTGATTTCAAGAATAAAGATTAATTACATACGTTGATTTTAAAAAAAAAAAAAACTGTTTTTCGTTGATAATTAGTCAAAAATGTAAAAATCTTGAAATTTCTTCTGATTTTAGGGTTGGAAATTCAAGTAGTAATTTTCAAAGCAATAGAATCAATAATTCAGCTATCAATGTCTGTTTGAACGGAGGGGGGGAGACATAGAAAACAGTGATTATCTTAAGTAAAAAATTACAGAATTGTATTTTTAGTCGAAAACATTACTTATTCGAGTAGGAAAAGTTGAAACAATTACTACCATCCCTATTTTTTTTTTAAATAGACATTTTTAAATTTGATTTTCAAGATGTAAAAATTAATGAAAATAGCATTTGAGTTGAAATATTCCGAAGAAATACCAGATGAGTCAAAACTTCTTCGAATATTCAGTCTTTTTATGTCAAATTTGATTTTTCCTCGACTGTTACGAGTGTTTTTCAAAAATAATTCCTAGATCTAAGTATTCGTATGAAATTCTTCCGCATATTAACATATTCTTTGCCTCCGAATCTAATATCATACTTTCTTATAATTCAGCACCCTTCGACCTAACACCGCATTCCAGCTCTTCACACCTTCCTCAAAATTACCTGCAATCCTTATCACCATATCGTCACGGTAAATCTCGAAATATGCGTGTCTCTGTAGCCTCCGACCATTCCGATCGTTCCATGCGATAAACCCATTAATCGAAATTCTCGAGTACCTGCTGCACGCCTTATCAGCTGACTGCCGCAATCCGGAAAGCCGGAACCTTCGTAAATATCGATCCCACACGAGTTATTTTTACAACCCCATCCCTGCAGCCGACAATCACCTTGCACACCCTCCAACTCCGTTACGAAACCACCTCCACACCTACACTTTCAGGACCTACGATCGCGTCAGAACCATTCTTTTCATTTCTTCTAACGCTAGAATTCTTTTGAAGTACGCCACCATATACACGTACACGTATAATACGTGCATATACTATAAGGACCGTCGTTAAAAATCCCAACACCCTCCTCCTTGTCCACTGATACAAAAGCACGTTACGTTTTTTACTCGTTGTTCGCGGTTTGCGTGCCAAACGTTGCTAAGTACGTATAATTTTTACGCGAAAGCGAAATTTTCAACAGGCAATTCGCTATAGACGAAATCGCGACCCCCCCCCTCTGGGCACCTTCTTCGAGATATAGGCCGGCTACACGCTGCGGAAATTTTTCGTTTTTTCAGTACTTCGCGCATGGCGCCGTCCTTTTAATTAATAATTCCTTTTACGACTACGTTTCTCGCATTAAATAATACTTACTCGAAGAAAATACTTTCCCTGCCCGGTTCAAGATGCTTAAACGAACCTACCTCTTTATTTTTCCACCAGCACGAGGAAAAAAAACACCAGAAAGCAAATCCTCTTAATGAAGAGAGGCCAGCAACAAAACGAGCCCGCGTATTCGTTTCCAAGATGGAAAAAAATTTATACCTACGCGAGTTCGAATATCTCGTTAAGAGGGTAAAAAAATTATACCCTTTTATTTCGCTAATTGCTGCGTTCGTAGTTTATGAACGATATGCTAACTAGAGACAAAAAAAAAAAGGTAGACGACGCGACGCTACGGTTCGTTCGATAGGTATTCATTTTATAGCTAGACTAAAGTTTTCTCGATACCCTCGCTTGTTTCATTCGCTGATGAGAAAAATTAATACATAACTTTTCGCATCAAAATTTCATAATTTTTATAACATAGTAGCAAAGTAAAGGGAGAAGAGAGAAGGTCGTAAATAATTTCTCGTGCTTTCGGGAATCTCTCATTTTCTGCTTTTCTATCGAATAATATATTCAATTATCCCCCTCCCACCTCCAGTCATTCGCAGAGAAAAAAACTATCGTAATAATTCAACGCATTGTTCATTTTTCTTTTTCTTTTTCAAGTCTTTAGTTGTTTTTGTTGCTCGCTTCGATTGTTTCAAAGCACACAGTAGAAAATTTTAATCTCTTTAGATGGCGTTTTGCATTTCAATACAATTGCACGAAATAAGTGTAAAAAAAGGTACTTTATTCGGAATTAATTCGCCTTCAATTATGAGGCCGCATCGTCTTCGCATTTCTCCTGTTCCTTTCGTACGTTTTTTCCTCCATTTTCATTTTCTAACGACGTATAAAAGAAATAAACACGAATCATTTCGCAAAAAAAAGGATGGAAAAAATCTCGAATCGTCGAAACGAAACACTAAGAGATTTTTTTACTTAGTTCGCTCGAATAATTTCGCGTAAATTCAACGTTACGATGGAAAAAACAGCCGTAAAAATATGGGAAATCTTTCATCGTCGCTATTTTTATACCTATAGCAAAATTAATCTTCGTTTACGAGTCGAAATTTTTCCCTGCTTGGTGGTAGATTAAATTCGATCGAGGTAACGTTACATTGTGAAACGCAGAGACGAAATTTGGGCAAAAATCTCGGGGGGGGTGAAAAATTTACCGACTAATAGTATTAAAAAAGGAGGACTTTCCCAACCCATATTTTTAGAAAAAGAGAAAGTAATGTAATCAAAAAACAAAATTTTGTGTTTTTTTGTGCTATACTTTTTTGGTTTCCAAAAAAAAGGTATATTCCTTGATGACCTCTCCTTCCAGAAAATTCGATTTTTTTTTGAAAATTCCACTCGTGAACGCTACCAAGTCCCCTGATAAATGAAAAGTGCAAATTTTTCCATTTCAAAATTTCCATTGTCTGACGAGAGCGAAAATTTTCGGAGAGAAAGGCATCCAAAAGCTGAAATTCCTTCTTTACTAATCAGTATTCAGTTTTTAAAGGGGGATGAAATCCACTACCCTTATCTCCAATATTTGAAGCGAATGCCAAAGGTTGAAAAATTAAGGATTATCAGAAATAAAATGATTCGTGTTTCAATAATTTGTTGTGTGAAAAAATTGTATTACTTGGGAGTAAAAATTTCGTGTTTTTTTTTCTCATTTTATGTTTTTTCATGCTAGTTTACAATACATCGACTTCTTGAAGAATTTTTCCAAATAATACATAAACTTTGTTGTAAATTGGCAATTTATTTCAAAAGTCGCAAAATTTTGCAGGCATCAAAGCGAAATTTTTGAAGAAAACAATAACTTTCAGTAACTTTTTTTGACCAGAAAGTGACCAAAAAGTAACCAAAAGTAACCAAAAATTCAACTTTTTCGGGGGGGGGGGATTTTTTTACAGTTTTTTTGGGGGGCAATTTTTTTTTGTAGTTTTCTGCAAACATTTCAAAGATAAATCAACTGAAAAGACGTGAATAATTTCATTTATTACATAAATTCTTTCGTTAAAACAACAAACAAACTAGCAAAAATCAATTTTTTAATTTTTTTCTTGAAGAATTTTAAAAAGCAGCAATTACTTGAATTTTTGGTTGAAGTGCGAAGAAAAATCGACTTTTGTGGGGAAAAAAGTAACCAAAGTGACCTTTTAGACGTCAAAAGTAATCAAAAGTGACTAAAGTCGAATAAAGTGACAAACACCTTTAAAAAATGACCCGTTGTGATGCCTGAATTTTGTGGTAAATTGGCACATTGTCAAAAACCTGTCAATTTATACAACAATATTTGCGAATTTTTTTAAAAAAATTGTCGATTTACAACAAAATTTATGGGTAGGTCTCCAACCCTTCCCCTCTCCCCAACTCTACCCCATGAATTCGTCTCTGGTGGAGGGATTAAGAAACCATGTCAAGTGAAAACCAAGTATTCGATGAGATTTGCCCTGTAGAATTTTATAATGGAAATGATGCTCTTTTAGGAGAATTTTGTTTGATCGGAGATCTAATTCAACTCCAGTGACAATGGAATGAGCTCTCTTAATACTGCTGTTTCGAACAATACATAGAAAAAAAAATGAATACTTGGAGTGGATCAATTTTTTACTCCCTTCTTTCCTCTCTCATCCCCAAAAATTTCGTAACCGTTCAATATTTGAAATTAAAATTTAAACGTGAAGGGCTTAAAACCTAAAATTAGTAAAAATTTCCATTTATACCTCACTTTCTCAATAACTCGAATATTTCCTCAATTTCGAATCTTCTTTTTTTTCACTTCTGAAGAAAAAACATCAAAAAATTAGTACCTACTTTCGACAAATTAGGCGTTAATAATATAAATCTCTATACTTTAACTCTCGACAAACGAAATGGCTCAATTTTCCGACCCGACCACAACCTTGGCCAAATTTCCACAATAAACCCCTCCACCGATGCTTACCGTTATTCGTTTTGCTTCGCCAAATTCCCACAGCAATCGCATCAATTTTCCTTAATTATATACCAACATCGCATCGTTCGCGAATCGTGACATTAGGGAAAGAAAATTTTCACGAGTCGAGGAGAGGAAAAAAATTCTATAGCGTACTGAATAGTAGAATCGATCTTGCAATATACAATAGAACCCATTCACCCGTTCGACCTTTGACAATGCACTGGCGGTTAAATACAAATACCTATACCTAAGTATAATGATCGTATACGTCCGCAAATGTACGCTTGCGCGCCCACACACGTAGGTAGCTAGGTGTAGGTACGTGTATAAATGCTAATTCGATTAATCAGTCGACGCCTCTCGACGACGACCAATTTCACGCATTAAAAACGTCGCCTTGTTATTAATATATCTATATAGCTACTTTACACGATTGAAACTCATTAATGTATTGATATAAAATTTAGCCTGTCGTCAAATTCGATTCGTATAGTTGGCAGATTTATTTTAGTGCCAATGCTGTATAAATACACGATACGAATGTAGGTTCGAAGAGGTATTTACATTGTTAGTTTTTGTACCTATCTGTGTGTATGAGCCTATGAGCCGATAGGATGCGATGCCGCCGGTGAATTGGCGTCAAGTAGTCTTTATTGATTTTCCTCTATATGCTGATTTTCCCTTCCCTTATTACCATTCCCATGCGTACATCTCTTTTTCGCACACAAAATGAAAATACTCGCAATTCAGCGTTCGAGCTGCACCAACGAAAATATTTATTTCCATGTTTCCATCAAATACAATATGAGGTATACTCTTTCACTTATAAATTAATGAAAATTATCGAAAATTACTGGAAATTAGTTGAACTGCAGCCCTATAATTAGTAAGTAAAAAATTTCACTAAAAGCAAATCAGTAAAAAATTTAACTGAAAGTAAATCAGTGAAAACTTCACTAAAAGAAAATCACTGAAAAAAATCACTGAAAGCAAATCAGTAAAAAAATTTCACTGAAAGAAAATCAGAGAAAACTTCACTGAAAGCAAATTAGTAAGATTTTTAAACTGAAAGAAAATAAGTGAAAAATTCACTGAACGCTAATCAGTAAAAAATCACTGAGAGCAAATCAGTTGAAATATCACTAAACAAATTGGTGAAAAATTCACTGAAAGCGAGTCAGCAAAAAATTCACAGAAAGGAAGTCAGCGAAAAATTCACTAAAAGCAAATCAGTGAAAAAATCATTGAGAGCAAATCAGTAAAAAATTACTTGGAGTAAATCAGTGAAAAAATTATTGAGCCTAATCAGTAGGGCAACCCAAAATATTCATTTAAATATTTTTTTGCAGCATTCGGATTTCAAAAATAACAAAATCATTTTCCATTTCAGAAAATTTCCTTTAAAATAAGCCCAACTTCTTTTCGAATATATTTGAATATTTTGCCCAAAAATGCATATTTTCACATATTTGATTGCTATTTGAATATTTTCATCCAAAATTACTGCATATATTACGATTTTTAAATTTTTTTTGAGTAAGTATATTTAAATATTTTGGAAATTTTTGCATTTTAAGTATGGTAACACTCATTTTAGGTAAGAAAAATAATTTAAAAAAATGTAACTGCTGATTTTTTTGATTTTTTGAATAAATTCTTGATTTTGATAATTGATTTAAAATACAATTTTGATTCAATCATTTGCCTTATTTTGTTAACAGTGTTCCTAATTCATAAAAGATAACAGTGATATCATAATATTTGAGTAACCCTTAGCAAAGCAAGTAAAATGATACCCATATTGTACTCGAATATATTTGAATACTTTCAGGATATTCGAATATTTATGGAAATATTTTACCTCAAAATATCCGAATATATATTCAATATTTTACCTAAAATATGACCATATTTTAGGTTGCCTTACCAATCAGTGAAAAATTTCAGTGAAAACACTAAAGCAAATCAGTAAGAACGCTAAAAATTGGTGAAAATTTACTCAAAATCGATGAATTTTGCTGATTTTTCCTGTGCTGCAATATTCTGATTGTTTAAATGACTTTTCAGTGATTCACTCTCTCATTCCAAATCAGTGAAAAGTCACTGATAAACAGTCGAAATTGCAGGACAGAAAAAATCAGTGAAATTCGCAGATTTTTAGTGATTTTTTTAAACTGATTTTCTAAATAATTTCACAGATTTTTCAGTAAATTTTCATAAATATCACTGAGTTATTCAGTGAATTTTTACTGATTTCCAGTGATTTTCTTTCGTTGCCTTGCTTTTAATGAAAAATGTTTCACTGATTTATTACTGTGCTGCAATTCTGACTGTTTTTCAGTTTTTTTTGATAAATTTTACTGATTCAAAAATGGGAGAGCAACCCGCGAAATCGCAATAGAAACAGCATTTGATCATAATTTCGTTTTGAATTATAAGAATCAACAAGCCACTCTCTCATTCTGAATCAGTGAAAAGTCACTGATAAATAGTCAGAATTGCAGCGCAGGAAAAATCTGCGAAAATTCGCTGAAAATCAGGGAATTTTCGCTGATTTTTCCAAAAAATTTCACCGATTTTTCAGCAAATTTTATAAATTTTACTGACTTTTTAGTGAATATTCACTGATTGTCCAGTGATTTTTCCCACTGATTTGTTTTCAGTAAAAAAATTCACTGATTTTCTCCTGTGCTGCAATTCAGACTGTTTCTCAGTGATTTTACATAATTTTCAGTGATTTATAATTGCGAGAGCCCATACGATATTTCGCACATTTGAACATTTGAATATAAAACCCCAAAATCGAACCTGAAATTTTTTCATGTGAAGGTACCAAACGACTCATCTCAATCCCCTTTCCGTTTTTTTACTGCGTTCCAAGTTTTTTTGAAAAGATTCAAATACTTGAGAATACGGAGTATTTCTCAAGCGACGTACCTCTATCAATCCATCAAGCAGGAAGCTTCTTCTGAGTATGCAGGGGTAAAATTAATTTTTTTAAAGATAATTTGGTAAGCAATTTTCTTATGGTCAATTTCACAAAATGTTTCTTTTTTTCGCAAAAAAAATTGAATTTAACATTCCGTCACTAGCCGAAAAAATTCTAAAAAATTTTCAGCTAGAAAAAAATACACTCCGTTCGACCGTACCTTCTTTTCAAAAAATTAAGTATAGGTACTCAAATTTTGCGAGTATAGAAAATTTTCACAACTTTTTCTCACACTATACTTGAATTAATGAATTTTTTTGGTTTCGCAGACGAAATTGAAAAAATATATTCTTAACAAATCTGTGCAATGAAAAACTACTGATTCTTTGAGTAAAAAAAATCATTTTATTAAATTAGTGATTTTATCATGAAAATAAAAAATTATTTTACATAAAAGTTTTTGAAATTGAATTTCTGCCCCTTCAATTTACCTAATGGTAGGCAAACATTCATACTTCATCTTCGGTTTGGTTGCCTATTCAAGTGTTTAGGGTGCGGAGATAATAAGTAAATTACGTTTGAGATACCTCGCAATTTCGTTTCTTATTAGGAACGAAGAAGAGAAAAAAAAGGAAAGCTCGACAGTTTTTCAAATTTTTTAAATCTCATTTTAAGAGAAAAATAAACCACCCTAGGGTTACGATTTCCAAAATTCGAAAAAAAAAATCACCGTGTTATAAGAAACACTTCAGATTAGATACATACATAATTTATGAAAAAAAAAAAAAACGAAGAGTACAGACTAAAAAAAAAAAAAAATTTTTTGAAATGGATGGGGATGAAGAGAGAACCAACGTCAAGAAACTCATTTTAAATAGATCTAGGCACATAGAAAAAAGTGTAGACGCTCCATTTTTATCTCCTTCGAAGAACTAAATATTTTTGAAGAAAAATTTTCAATTTTTTGCCTCATTTAACGACATCATTTTGATGTTGAACGACCCCAAGGCAAAAAGACGACGATATTATCTGCAGAAATGATACGAAATACGACGATAAAGTACCCTTCGCCTTTCTCACTCTTCTTACTTTAGCAGTAAGTACTTTTCTGAAGGCAAATTAACGAAAAAATTGTCTTTTTTACAAAATTTTACTCGGGCTATGGCTATGGAATAGTTTTATGGAACGATTACGAAAAAACTTACTGGCAAGTTTGATCAATTTTTTTCCAACTTTAAAACACGATTTCGTACGATTTTTATTTTTAGTATGGTACAAATTTCATAAATTTTAGCTCGTTTCGGTTTCACTAATGCTCTCATCATATCTTCAATTATCCTCATTTTGAAAATAGAATTTCTCCATTAACTCGACATAATACGAAGCTACTTCGGATCATTTTATGAGAAACCCAAAAATACCTATCTACCTAATACTTTTGCTCTTTTCCCAAAATTCCTCGCTGAGTAATTTTAATTTCATTTTCAACCATAACGATTATTTTCATTCTTGTTTCGCCACCTTCGCGTATCTATTTTTCTTTCCACTTGGTATCTTTTTTCCACAAACTAACCAACGAAAAATACCTACTTTTTGCTAGGGTACGTGTGTAGATAATTAAATCGAGGATAAACATTCGCCTTCGCATTATCCTGCGCCTTCAACATATCTTCGATTTAATCTACTCGTACTTTGTTTTTAAATGTCGAGCCAAGGTTTTTTCACCTTCCTTTGCTCCTTACCTCACCTTGTCTGACAACCACGTCGTCCCATAATAAACGACCTACACTAATTAGAATTCTCATTATTACAAGATAAGTAAAAGTAAGTCTACGTAAACGAATAATATCCAACTATTGCAAATATTATGGTTCGAATACCTACGCGTTCAAGCCAAAAAAAAAAGCTGGTACGCAATTTCGAGCCTTTAATCGTTACGAAATTTTTTCCCACCACCTTCCCAATGCGCTGCCATTTTACCCGAATCGATCGCATATATACGTGCACGTAGGTAATTTTTTTCAACTCGCTGAAATTTTATAGATGATGGTGTTTTTATTTCGCAGCTAACGCCTTCGAACCCGTCACGTCGCTCGTCGAGGGAAAACACACCTCGAACGTCAATCAAGAAAAAATTTCGATAAAGAAAGTTTCAGTGTCGGTGTACACCAGAATTTCTTCCTCTGCTTTTGCTACTTTCTCTCTAACGACGTTATTAATAATTGCTCGAAAAATATACCACTAACCGCGCCCCCCTTAATCACCTCTCTACTTTCACCTTTTTCCCGCAGCATTTGTGCATTATTTCGTAGCTCGGTTCGCGATTATAAAAGTATAACATTGCTCTTCCTCATCCCTTGCCAGTTCTCAGACGATGGCGAGCAGAGGGGTGTTGGGTAGCTGACGTTAATGCATAAAAAAGTAACTTTCGTGTCAAATTAAACAACGACGACGACGGTTTGGTCTTGGTTCCTTTAAAATTTCGTGTATACTCTACCTCTATACCGATCTACCTTCTGCCTATACTATTTATAGTACACCCTGCCTAACCTAGCCTTACGTGTGCATATCGATTATAGTAGTACGTTGAGCCGACTCGGACGAAAAATTACGCCAATTTTTATTCGTCTCCTCCTCGAACCGCACCTTCTTGTATTCTTTATAGCGAAACTCGTTAAGTCGTCGTGCAGGACGAATTTAGCGAAATTTTTCACCAAGTTTAATGTACTTTTAAGAATTGTTCCTGCAAAAAAAAACTTCTCGAATGCAGGAAAAAAATTAAACGAATACCTCAGAAATTCTTTCCTAAGCCAATTCCAACTCGAAATTCATTAAGTTAATTACACTTATTAGAATAATCGTGCAAAAATTTTTTTTAAATTAAAAATTCAATGTTTTTTGTTTTCTTACCAAGGAAAAAATAACTATTTGTTTTTTTTTGTTTGCTTACAGCATTTCTATCATGGAACGTAGAAGATTCTGGTATAGATATAGAACGCGAATTAGCCATAGTTACTGCCCTATCGCCCGAAGGAGATTTTGCAAAAAATGGTGAGTATACAGATGCATTTATATAAAGTTTTAGCTTATCTTCGCCTTTATCCTTTTAATACATAAAACCGCCGAAGTTTAACTGTAAATCGACGAACCGACCGTTTTTTTCAAAAAGTTTCTGACCTCGTAACGAGTCAAGGGGCGATGATGACGGTGTGAAGTTATACGACAGACAATTCTCGTGGAAAACTTTTAACCGAATTCTTTTCTTGAAACACACCTTATATAAGAAATCCTTCGGGAAATTTAACGTCGCGAGTATTGAAAATTTTCGCGAGAAATATTGAGAAAATTTACAAATATGAAATTTTCAGCACGTCGGAGAAATGCGATGGAGGACAAATTTCGACGCTCACGGTGCACAAATAGAATAAATTATATTCGTGGATATCGTCCACGACGTAAGCAAAATATAAATATTACGAGGAAAATATTGCACCATTGCCCAATTTCTTTTCCATCTTTATATTAATACTAAAAAAAATAGCAACTAATCTAGAACAAATATTAGAAAATGAGCCAATTTTTTCAACGAGGGAAGGAAAGGATAAGTAGGACACAAAAATGTAATCTTTTGAAGGAAAAAATGAAATTGGAGTGAAAAAAAAAACAATCCCAGATGATAAATTTGTTATTTGGAAATCGTCAGAAAACAAAATCAGATGAAAACCAGGAAAAAAATAATATCGAAACTGAAATACTTTTGAAAAACATTGAAATGAATTCTCATTTCAATTTTGAATAGATTTGCAAATAAAAAAAATGATACTAAATTTCACACCAAAATAAGATTGCAAAAAAATCACTCTTTTTTTGAAATCCTTCCGAGTCGAATGCCAAATTCTGTCAAGATGCATTTGAAAAGTACTAATAAAAAAATTGTTTTAAAACATAGGAATTTTTTTTCAATAGCCTATTTAATCTTTCGATTAAACCGAGAAGCAGCGGTAGCGACGGTGGTGTATGGAGGTAAAAAACAATTGAAAAATCGCGTTGAAAAACGTAATAAAATTTTTAGACCTGAATAAACCTCGTTTCAACTATCCATTTTTTCCATTAGCATTCAAAATTGCGATATTTTTTGTTGGTACAATTGATCGTGAGCATAATTTTTTTTCATGCATTTGGAAATGACTCAAATTCAAAAACGAGAGCAAAAATGAAACAAACGTTTTAAGCCAATTTTCTATTTTTGGAAAGTATAATGTTTTATTCAAATAAGTATCAAACTATTTTGAGATTATTCAACACTTCTATTCAAAAATTGAGATGCTTGAAAAGAAAGATTTACTAAAAGTGTCTAATTGGATTTTTATTGAAATATCATACATTAAAAATACATTTAGGGTGTCCATTTTTCATTAAAAAAATTCTAATTCATCAAGTTTTTCACACTAACTATTCAAACTTTTCTATAATGCGAATCGAAAAGCAAAAATTCAGCAGAATTTTAACATAAATAGAGGAAAGAGATATTTCGTCTCAGAGCAAATTTTACAAAAAAATCCTATTTCAATTCCAGGAATTTCCAATTTAACAGAATAAATTAACGAAATCGATGGAACTTGAGCGAAGCCCTCGTATCAAAATAATCTGTTAAGAATACAAACGAGCAGAGAAAAACCAAAAGTCATAAAACAATTAATTTAAAAAAAATGTGATTCAAAAATATTTAAATTTCTAAGCGAAATTTCGTCATTTTAAAAAAAATTAAATTAGGAGTGACGTTCAGTGGCGTCGGAAGCTTTTTTTTGGGAGGGTGCAAAGCAAGTACAAAAACTTGGAATAACAGAAAGATTTTCAGGGGAGGGGGCAAAAAGGAACCTTTTTTCGCATTAAAGACTCAAATAATTCTTACAATTGTGATTTTGTTCATGCCCGAGCGAGGCTTCGAAAAAATTAAGTGTTCAATGCCCAAAAAAGGTATTTTTTTATGTTTTAATGCTTCGAAAATCCCTATCTGATGCAATTGGGGGGGGGCAAATGATACTTTGCACCCACACCAGAATTCCAGGAGGGAGGGGTGCAATTCATCTCTTGTACCCCACCTTCCGACGCCACTGGTGACTAAAATATTAATTTTCATTTTTTTTCAAATTATTTCAATAAAAAGTAAAAAATTAATAAGTGATAATTTTTTCTGTTACTTTTTTGAAACTTGACCAAGTCACACTCCGAAGTCGAATTAAACAGGGAGCAAAAGGAGTAGCTCGTAACATCCCCTCTCCATCATCATGAAAAAATACATTTTCATTTTTCAGTCGAGAAAATTGGATTAAAGTTGAAAAATTTGCAAAATTGATGACCTCTTTTTTGAGAAAATTTACATTTTGAACCAGAAAAAAATCAAAAAAAAAGTTCATCTAATCAAGAATTTTTTGAATTATTATTCCCCCTTTCCCCACAAAAAAAGAAGTGTTTAATGGCGTCTCAAGGGTAACGTTTGGTCCAAGCATAACACCAGTAAAATTCAGCTGTTAATACAAGGTGTACCTTCTACCTTCTAACTAAAAATTCAAAATTCAAGAATTTGAAAAATTGTCACAATTAAATATTTTTTCATTGAAAGAATTTCACGTAGGCCTGGCTCTTTTGAGTCGAAGCGAAGGACTTTCATCTATTTTTTCGTTATAAAAATTTCCAATTGGAATTTTCAATTTTTTTCTTAGGTTCTTATTTTAAATTATTACCTACTGAATGACTCAAACTCAAATTTAGCAGCCAAAATTTTAGCTATCGTGATACTTGGGTATTTGGGCCAAAAGGTGCTTCTAGAACATTTATGATAAAATTCCTCGTAGGACCATTGATGAGGGTCCTTGGAAATTTTACAATTTTTTATTTTCTCAAAAATGCGAAGTTTTGCATAAAAAAAACATAGGTACGAGTATAAGTATTCATGATATCGAAGTTTCTCTTTTGAAAAGAAAATTGGTTTTCGACTCCAATCACTTTTTAATTTTATTCATGCACCCAACTCGATTAATTTTTATATTTTTAAAATAAAATTAGCAAATATCGAAATAAATAAAGATGTTATGCCTAAATCTGGCAATTGCCGAATGCGGGCATTAGGCAAAAAAGCTGCCCAATCCGCATTCGGTAAAGAAATTGGGAAAAAGTGCCCGATTTAGGGAACGATCATTTACACCATACAAAATGAAGTAATTGAGAGCCAATTCAAAGAAATATCTAATTATACCTATAGTCCCAATAATATCACAAATCTTTCTGGTAATTTTTTTGAATTAACAGTGCTCTGAAAATGATACCGAGTTTGAAAATTGAATTTTTCAAGGGGCAAATTTACAGATTCGTTAGATAAATATGGACTCAAACAAGAAATTATTTTCAAAAGGACTTGTAATGTATTGAAATAGGTTAAAACAAATTAAAATAGAATCAAATTTGACAAAGAACTCGAAAATACCGATAGAAATTTTTTTTTGAGTCATACTATCGATTTTGAGCTCAGTGTTTCATTTGCTCATGACAACAGAAAATTTTTTTACGTAAAAATGTGATCTTGTGACCCACCACAGCCACTTAAAATGGTGTCAATAAAATTTAATTTTAAGCTTTATCACCGATATAAGGATCAAAATTTCATTCGCTAGTGAGAACCTTTTAAATAAATGCACAGAAAACGTCATACTCATCCCTTTTTTTAAATTTCCTGGTCTAAAATTGAAATTTCGCTTTTATTGAAGGGAGCTAGTTCCTCTCTCTACCCCTTTCCCATCATTATATTACATTTTTGCTTTTTTTAAAGTTCAAAATCAGTTTTCTCACAAATTTTTAATAGTTTGGTGATCTCAAAAATTTGTCAACTCCAATTTTTTTCCCCGATTCCTACAATTTATAAAGTTCAAATTTTATCCAAATTTTTCAGCACGTTTAATTATTTTCAACTTTTTTTAGAAGTTCAAATATAAAGTAACAGATATTTTTCCCAAATTCTTCCAGACCTAATTTTTTTTCAACTCGACAATCTCTACAATTCCAACGCAAAAGACGTTTAAATACAATGCTAGAGGTAAAAAAAGAAGGGAGAAATATCTATAATATTAAAAAAAAAACGACTTATGCATAAAAAATTTGAACCTGATAAATATTTAAAACAGATTGTAAAAATTTGAAAATTTGGAAAAAAAATCAAATACCTAATTGAACTAAAAAAAAAAAACTTTGAACTTGAAAATATTTTTGAAAGAATAGGTAAATATTCTAAAAATATTTGTGATATTATTGGGACCATAATTAAATATTCATTCGAATTGCCACTCAATTACTTCAGTATGTATGGTGTAAATGATCGTTGCCTAAATTGGGCACTTTTTCCCAATTTCTTTGCCGAATGCGGGCATTAGGCAGTTTTTTTACCTAATGCCCGCATTCGGCAATTGCCAGATTTAGGCATAAAAGATACTGGAGAAAATTTCAATTTTCAGAATATGAAAACATAGAAAACGCATCAAAATTCGATTCATCGATAATGTAATTTAATACCACTTCTGTGTAACTTTTTTGACAAATTGAGTCGATACTTCATTAGACATTTTGTCAATTTATAATCCCCTGAAAATTTATTTCGGCACGCCCCAACGCGACGTCTCTTTGTTTACCAACTCATCTGTTCATTAGTTGCATTGAATTCGTAAAATAACGCACACAAAACTGCAATAATAATTATTTTCTCTTTCAAAAAAAAAAGTAGGTACCCATCTCTCAAAATTAAACACTCACAACCGACAACAAATCTCGTAATTACAAATCCAACATGTATCAAAATATGTACCACATACGATAGCTTTATCCTGCATACGTTCGAAAAAAAAAGCAATAAAAAACCCCCTCATCCATTTCTCTCCTATCGCCTAAAACGTACACGTATTTTTCATCATCTGCCCCTCTTCTCCCATCCTCGCGGCTGGAAAACCTACTATTTTCGTTTTAATTTCTACACTCTCATCAAAGTTTAATTAACTACACATTGTTACGAGTACACGGTCGGATTTTCATTTTTTTTTCTGTTTTTTTTCCACCCTTTTCCGTTTATTAATAATTCGTTGTTTTTGTATTTTGTTGACAATGCGCAGGCGAAAGACTGATACAGAACGCCAGCGAACATTTAGTAACCGAAATACTAATACATCCGCAGATCAATACCATGCGACAGTGCATACGTAATTTACTATCTAGTTTTACCAAGTATAGATTTATTATTCACGCCGGATACGTATTTTGCGGCAATGGCTCTTGGATATTGCAGGTTAGTATACGAGCTCTAAGTACACGTACCTAGGTAACGCACTGAAATTACTTATTTAGTACGTAGAGCCATTATAGTTAAGTAGTACATATACCTACATGGCCCAGCACAATAAACCGCGCCCGTATTGCAAATTCCCCGAAGAAAAATCCCCCGGAATTTTTTTCCTGCTCGTATTTGGACGGGGAAAAAAACCTCGTCGTAATAATAATACTTCATCGCATACGTGAGCAATTTCGCTCGCTCTCGATACCCCGGCCAAAATGTCCTGTCCCTCCGTTATTATATAATTTATTTAACGAAACGCTGCCGCTGATGGCGAAGGATACCGCCACGTACATGAACGTAAATCTACCTAAATTTCACGCCGGCAATTTCTTCTCGCTCGCTGTCTCCGTTCAGCATTTTTCCAACCCTTTAAACAAGGATCTGGCTCGCGACCCGGCCAATATAGGTATTGCGAGAGTACTAATGTAAGTGTACTAAAGTATAAAACACCATTACATACGTGCCTGGCGAAACCGAAACCTTTCTCGGATTCGTTGGTTTCTTTTATAGCGGCCCAACTCCTACTCGACGGTAGCCTATTTTCATATTATACACGTAATTTATACGTAGGTACGGAATTCTGCCAGTATCTCATTTGGACGCAAGCTCGCAGCTATTGTAGAGCATCAACAAGTTTAATCCCTTGAAAAATTACGAACTGTGGTAATATACCTACACGCCAGCTCGACCACGAATCCAATTATTTCGCCACTTCTGACTCTCGAGCGACCGAATTCTCGCAACCACGTACCAACGATTACACAATTTGGAAAAACCTTGGTTTGTACGAAAGTTAGAATCGTTTGGCGGCTCTTTGTCTATAGTTACCGGTTCAATTATAAAAACAATATCATAATATTATGGTAAACCGTAGATATACAGGGTGTCCGGTATGTCACCTTAAAAAAAAATACCACGTATTCTACTCGTCATAATAAATCAAAAATTCCTCTCACAAAATTTTCCCAAACCCACCCTTACCGAGATATCAGCAATTAAAAGTTATGTAGATGTTGCAACGTCGCCCGTACACTAAACAATTTTTGAAAGATTTATCCACAAAATAACGTAGAGTCATTTTATTTAGCAGCCAATTATTTCTACTACTTTGAATAGGAATATTTACGATTTATCGGGGTAAAATTTGCGAGGTTGCCACATGGATTAGAAAAAAGGAAAAAATTGTGAATTTTGGTAAATAATCACGATTTTTTTAAATAAAAGTGTTCAAAAGTAACGAAATGCCCGAAAAAATATCACCCAATATCACCCTTTATGAATTTACTCACGTGATCAAAATTTCAAAAATTGATGACTCAGCATCTAACGTACCAAAAAAAATAAAAATAGGCTTGTTACATGCCAAATGGGAGTACTATCCTAAATTAGTAAGTTAAAAGTCGAAAACGATTTCTAATTTTTTTGTTAAACCAGTTTTTCTCGCCTAGAATCAAATTTTTTGCTTTAACCCCCTTATTCATGACCCTCTCCCCCCAAAAAACCGTCATATGCTTCTAAGGATCCCATAGCACATTTACCACCACTTACCCCTCAGTAGTTTTCGTTAAAATCACTGAAATGGCGAAATTCAAGAAAATATCATGCCCCCTAAAATGTCGAATAACTCGTGAACTAAGGACCTGCGAATTTTTTTGTACATAACATTTCTTCTTGTATTCATGTATAGAATACGTGGTCTTTTTGTTTAAGGTGACATACCGGACACCCTGTATAGCTACGTATTAGCGTCGATTGTGAGGGGGAAAAATCGCTCTTTAATTTCCCCCGAGTCGAACAGCAGGCCATGGCTGATACCCAAAGAGCCGATATTTATGTAGATGTATAGGTATAATAAACTTTCCTCTTCTGGCTCATTCGCCTATGGTATAACTTATCCATTCAATCATCGATTTATTTTTTTACATAGCTTATTTGGCGAGACCTACGTGTATATTTAATCCCTCTCGTTTATGCACGTACGTTACATATTTAATCTGGTATTAATTCTGCAATGTATTTTCACCTCGTAAGCAGAATTTCGAGCGCGAAAAGCTCGCGTTTTATTTTCTCAGTGAATTTCGATTTGGCAAACATTCCCCAGAGTGTTTTGATTACCATTCCGACGATTTCCAGCTAAAAGGTTCAGATCAACTCGTACACGAAATGGAAAATTTTTTAGAAATAATTTTAAATTCTGCGAGGGATTATTTTAGCTGCGTAGCGTTGAATATTTTGTTCGATGTTCGTGTAATCGATTTGGAATTTTTTTTGCTTTCCCGAAGCTTCCGGAGAATCGTTCGATTTTTTTCAACAATCTACACGAGCCAACAATGAGAAAATTTAATTCGCAATTATTTAATCAAACGTTTACAAAATATTTTTCAAAAGTAAACCATTTTTGATGTTTTGATCTTCATTTTGTTTTAAAAAAAGTAAGGAAAAAGAATCGAAATTTCCTTGAAAAGGATTGGAACTTGGAAGTCGGGATATTTCACAGATGATTCTTTCGCAAAAATCACCATCTTTCACACCATTTTTTCAAAATTTTCCCAACAAAATTCAGAATCTCTTTCTTTTTTCAATATAAAATATTGCAATTCAAGAAAACATCCCTTTAAAAAAAAGGCAGAACATTTTTTCAAGATAGAATCATTTTTTTTCTATTCTCACTACTATTATATTAACTGGCGTACACCATAAAAATTTTAATAATATAGGTATAGTCAAAAGGGCATAGTAGGATAAGTGGGTCGAATCTGCCCTGAAAAGCTTTTCGAACGATTCCAAGGTCAAAAGGTGGACCCTATTGAGAAAAAATGTTGACGAAATTTTTGGATCCCCACCCCACCTACTTTTCCGAGATATAGGCAAAAACGTGTTTTTCCGGTTTTATTTTTTTCCTCGCATTGTTTTCAAATCACTCTTTGAGCAATGCGATTTTGAAATTTTTAAAACGCCAGGAAAAAAGTAAAACCTGAAAACCCCGTGTTTGCCTATATCTTGGAAATTGGGCGGGGTGGGGTCTAAAAATTTTGTTGAAATTTTTTCTCAATCGCCATTGTCGTCGTAGTCGTGTCTCCTTGGCAGGAGATTGTGTGCATCTATATCTTTACCTATATTTGGCGGATTCTTGCGCATTTGATGGTATCTCTCAGAGTCTTGCAAGGTGAGTTGGCTGGTGAATTTGTTGTTAGTAGCTCTGACCAACCGCCTTCTTCCTCTTGTTGTTTTCCCTTGTATTTTCCTCTGTACAGCTGGTATGAAAATATTTATCTCCTTGTTCTTTATATCTTCTAATAGGACTTTCTGTTCTTCTCCTATTCTTGCTAAAACTACTTGGTTGGTTATGAAGTCTTTCCATTGAGACCAAGCAGGGCTGTGGCGCGCTAGTGTTGAAATCACTGATAAGAAAGGGAAATGGTCAAATGATTTTAAATTTAACATAGGTTCTTATGGGAGAATCTCATTTTTTGAATATTTTTTGATAAATGTTACAAAAGCATACATTTTTAAGAATGTTTATTTGAATTTTCTCACTTGCCGTGAAATTACCTTTCGAATGACTCATGGCAACCAAAAATTCATCCATTTAATGTATTGTTTTTCCTTTTCAAATGTGACTGTTTCACAAATAAAATGAAGTGAAGTGATAGTTTTTTCACAAAACTATCACAATTAAAAAGGAAAAACAATACATTAAATGAATGAAATTTTGGTTGTGATGAGTCATTCTAAAAGTAATTTCACAGCGAATAAGAAAATTCAAATAAACGTTCTTAAAAATGTATACTTTTCCAGTATTTATCAAAAAATGTTCAAAAAATGAGATTCTCCCATAAAAACCAATGTTAAATTTAAAACTGTTTGACCCTTTCACTTTCTCCACCAGAGCGTGAACCTTGTACGAGCTCGGTGTGAATGAGATTTTTAGTAGTCTTCGATAACAACACATTTCAAAGGCGGATATCTTCTTTTTGCATTCCATACTCATGGTTCAGGGTTCACAAGAATATTTCAAGGTCGTCCATACATAGCACCGCAATTTCCTCTTAATTCTGGCATTGATCATTGATAGCAACAACTTGAGTGAGTGACTGATTAACACAATGGTTCTATACTCAGAGCATTTCTACGAGTTATTCTTCTTTAGTATCAGTACAAAATTTACAGCTTTGAAGTCATCTGGTAGTACCCCTTTGTCATACACCTTGTTAATTATCTTCAAGAGCTCCTTTCCATACTCGGGTGTTAGATGTTTGAGCAAGTCTGCTAAAATGAGGTCTTCTCCTACCATCGGGTCCACCTTTTGGCTGTGGAATCGTTCAAAAAGCTTTCCAGGGTAGATTCGACCCCCTATCCTACCATGCCCTTGGACATTTTATTTTTGAAAAATGAAAATACCGAGTAAAACCACCTTGAAAACAACAAGAAAAATAACTGTAGCAATTCTAATAAATTTCAAAAACTGAAAACTACAAAATTATCACTATTATTTTTGAAAATTTTACCACCCCCCCCCCCTCTTCTAACTGGTATGAAAATTCGAGTTATTGTAAGTGATCAATTCCCTCCTTCCTGTTCTAAGTAACCTTTCAGAAGAGAGCCAAAACTAGACAGAGCTGATTAGATCTGGATCAGTCGGAGTTGACATTAAAAGTGGGAGGAGCCAATCCCATAACCTGTTTCCCCACTTGACCATATTGGTGGGGCATTTTTAGATAGATCCCAAACCAACCAGAAGGTGCGAAATAACACGACAAAAGGCCTAAAAAATAGAGCAATAAAACCAGCCATTATGCTAGTCTGAAATGCCTAGCAGGTGGTATTAACTCAGATACAATGCACGGCAAGGGCATGAAAGAAATATTTCACCTACCGACCCATAGCTGAGAAATTCTAAACACGCTGCCCTTTGAGACAATGCGGAGAATTATCTTGATACATGATTAACATTAATAGGATTTTTTATGAACTACTAAATTATGTACAATAAACAAAGAACAAATTCATGAACAGACAATCCTAGAAAAGTCCAATGGCTCGTGTTGAGACTTGGGTCAAAAGATTCACCTGTGGGTGATTAAATTCAATTAGCTAAATAGGCACCGAGCCAGTTCAATCCGAAATTTTGGTACCAATCCTCCTTCTCTCTCTCTCTCTCTCCCAACAAATCTTTTCAATAAAATAATTTCACTGTTCTCATCAAAAGTTCAATTTATAATTTTTAAACTATTTTGGATACCTATTCAAATATTGAGAGAAAAAAGCAAAATTTTGAGCCGACAAAAACTTCACCTTTTGTAAAAATTCAAGGAGATTTTTGTTATTGTCAATGTTATCTCAAAACACTGAAATTACTCCATCATCACTTCGTTTTAAAGTTGAAAATTCAATGAGAATGATATAATGGTATCCAGTAATTTTTCATAATAAACTTTTTTAGAGGGACGCCTCATTCATAGATATGGAATATAAAATATACAATACATGAAGCTGACATTTGAAATGCACAGAAAAATCATGTTCGCAAATTCAGCGTCGCACTAAAGAGGTGAAGATCGAAATTCAAACAAATAGGACACTTGAATCAAATATTTTGCTGAAAATTTACACTCCATATCTTTATTATGCTCTAGTAATTTGACTTTAAGCATTTATTTTGATCTGTAACTCAAAAATCTCAAAAATCTAGATTAATTAATTTTTACCTATTGGCAATAAGGGGCTCGGCTTTAGTTCTCTGTGTACTTTTGCGGAACCACAGCTCCATATTCAGTTTACATTTGAGATCAACTATAACTCAAAAGTGCTGTGGGGCCACATTTTATCGAGAGTTTTTACTGGTTTTTCTAAATTTGTCATTTTTAAAACGGAGTTTCAACGTTTCTTTAGGCTTCTCGCGTACCCTATTTAAAAAAAACCTCGATGATGACTGAATTAAACAGAGTTTGCTGAAACCACTTTAAAAATATCAGAAGCTGATAAAAGCTGTGAAAATTTAATTGATGAATTTCCAAAATGTCATACATGGTTTATGCAATCATTTCTTAATTTTATGCACTTTTGAAAAATTCAATTCAAATTTCCATTTCATCCAAGATTTTCTACAAAAAAATTTCTTACTACGCAAGCAAAACAATTTCGCAAAATTTGTAAGAACCTCAAATCAAGAACCCCCTTTACCCTGTTTTATTTCTTTACACCTGAACTTACACATATTATGTAGCATTATTTAATTTTCTCTCCCCCTCCCCACTGCCGAACTGTAGTAAAGCAATTGAAAACCAAGAACTTGTATTTTTTCATGCTAATATATATTTCAAAAAATTATTTTTCAGTCTTTCTCCTCCCTCTCCTCTCCACAAAAAGTCTTCCTAATCCACACAATTTTAACTCAAAATGCTTCGAAAATTGAAAAAAGTTCATTCCATGTTTAAAATCAAGTACATAATTTGTTATGAGAAAACATTCCAATTTTTGACTTAAGTCCTTCAGTCCCTGAATACCTTTCCCATAAAAAAAATTGAAACCCCATTTAGCGCGACTGGCCGGTTTTCTCAAGACATGACAAGTACATTGTATTACCTAATTTCTGTTGTAGATCAATTATCTTCAAAATTTTGCGCTCTTTGAATTCCTTCTTCAGAAAATTCGCATTCTTTTCATTTTTTTATTTGAGTGTTTTATACAAACCTTCCCCCTCCCCACCTAGTGAATTTCATCAATCATTTGACCCATAGGTATCAACAAATTCACACCTTGATTCATCATCCCTTCATCTTTGTTTTCGCAGGATGGCACATTCAGCGTTTCCGACTTCATCGACGCCTTCCAAGAGATCGAAGTCCAACGTGTAATCCGAGCCTACGAGAAAACCGTCAAAATCGACATCTGCTGCATCGCAGAAGGGGGCTGGACGCAATCGCGCCTCCAACAAGAGCCTTTTTCTAAACTATGCCAAGTGGAAATCAACCCTAGCGATAAAATCGCACCAGGCAACGTGGCCGTGCGCGAATTCATTGACTACCTCGAACAATACATAATTCCATCCAGCATCGAAGATCTACTCGAGCCGTCCGATATCGTAGGTAACATTCGTTTCACTCATCCGACCCTGTACGTATTTCCTGGAGGCGAAGGAGATGCTGCCCTTTTTGGCATCAATGGGTTCAATATGCTGGTCGATGGTGGTTTCGGGAAGAAAGCTTGTTTTTGGAATTTCGTCCGACATTTGGATCGTTTGGATGCTGTATTAATGACTCGAGTTAATAACAGTAATATTGGAGGGATGTCCGGTGTCGTGGAACGAAAGGTGTTCTCGCATGTGTATCCTCAGGTCGGGCATTTCTTCAGTAATCTTCAGGTAAGCTTTGATTATCAACAAATTGCTCGATAAGTACGACTATTTATAGTTTTTTAGTCACTATGGTTGACAGAAAAAATTTTAGGCCATTGAAAATCTCAAATTTTGTAATTTCTTTCATCTCGCATCAATTTTATTTCATATCTTTCTCGAAAATGACAATGCTTCCTCATTCGAGGCAATTCTTACCAGCAAAAATTCGCTAAATTCATTCCTCAGTCGGATATTCATCTTGATACCTTCAAAAACAAAGTCAAGAAGCTACATACCAAGTCTCAGCCTCTTCGACCATCTCTCCATCACCTTCAAATTAAACCACAATGCTTTCTCGACGACAAAAACCGAAGAAACCCAGCTTCCGCATTAATATTCCGGCACCCCCGGGGAAATTCTCAATCTCACCATAGCACAGGGGACAAAATTTTCTCATTTCGTGCCAAAACACCAACAACGAGTACCTTCACGCAACCTAGATTTATTAGGCTCTACACTTAGCGCGAATGAGACCGAACATGGCGCTTCTGTGACTTTAATTTATCGATGAAACGCGGCCTTACACGCGAAATAAACGCGTCGAGCGTCGCGCCGCCGGAAAATACGACGATTATGTAAAATAGCGAATTGAAATCCGCGTGTGTTATGCCGAGCCGGTGATTTTTCCACTACTGCCACTGCAGCATCCGTTTTCCAAGTTCATTTCTTTATACGCGAATTCGTACACGCTCGACAATTAATGTTTTCAAATTAATCAGCGTTTTATCGCGAGCGTGCCTATTTCGCATGATATCGCGTCTTGTGGTTTAGCCCGTATTGTATTTGAGGGCACAATGGAGCAGTTTGGATGTAAAAGTTAAATTAAATCGGCTTAGTTTATTCTTTATCGTGGTTTCGAACAAAAAATCCGTGCTGTCTGGGGTGATATTTTAAGAGACTGCACAGAATTAGAGAAAGGACAGGTGGGGAGATTATAACTTCAATGGAATGGAAATTTATATAGTCCGGCAGGGGACAATGGGAAACCCTGCACCCCCTCGCCGATCCTCTGGGACCTGTTTTTCCTTGAAGGGGACATCCTAAGGAACATTTTAATGATGGGTTGCCAAAAAAAAAGTTGGCCTTAGATACAAAATGGCGGCCATTTTGATCAACAGGTTTGCTCAAATTTCATATTTCGCTCTGTAACTGGAAAACTAAGGCACTTACGATAAAATTTATGATAATCAAAAATGCTCAGCACAAAATTTACTACATTTTTTGTCCCTACGTCAATGTGTGAAACTGCTGCGTTCGCGAGATATAAGCGCGTGAAGTTGCGCGAAGTCATCTTTAACAAATAATATTACTTAGTGTGTAGGAAAATAAGGAAATAATGAAACATTTTTAGCTAGCAAAGCTTTTATTGCAAAAAAGTGTCGAGGGTGGTCCCCTGACTAACCTCTAAAAAGTACGCACCCCCCAGACCTTGTGCTAAATTTCTATGGAGGCTCCACCCCCCACTCAAAAATGATTTTTCTCAAATAACTTTTCAGGGTTTGATTTAAAGCAAAAATAGCTCAGTACTTTTTTATTCTAGACCTAATTTCCTACAACTTTTGTAGAAAATTTTTTTTCGTACGATGATATGGTGATCAGGTGGAGAGTCCCGAAGGAGGGTGGTCTTGGAAAATATGCTCCAACACTCAAGTATTACGCTTAAAATCATCGCAAACAGTGAAGGAACCCTATTTTAGGGTACCATATTCATTTACAGTACGAGTGCTCTTGGTGACTTCCGTAGGTCACACACCCCTCTCCCCTCATATGACGACATTTTTGAATTGATGATATGAAGCTCTATCTTGGAAACCACAACTCTACCGATCCGCAGCTGCTGCTTTTAAGCACAAGCGAAAGCTAGAAAGTTCAAACAATTTTCATGAACTTTCGACCGAAGACATAGATGGTCGAAATTGGGGTCAAAATACGGTAAATTTTTGCGCTGAATCCAAATATATAATTCTGCCGACCCATAAGTGCTGCCAAAGAGTAAAGAGATAAGGTAAAAGGAGGAGAGAATTTGAAAAATTTATTAATTTTCGATAAAATTCTCATAAAAGACGCTTAATGAGTTAAAAGGGGTTTATAAATGGTTCTAAGAATTATTCGAGAATAGAGGTAACTTTACAACTTCAAAATTTCACAAAATTTTCATACAAACAAATGATATTTAAAAACAGCGTCATATGAAAGAGGAGGTGGTGGACCTAAATACAAGTCACGAACACAAAGAGCACTGGTACTGTAAATGAATACCCTAACATAGGTTTCCTTTACTGTTTGCGATGATTTTAAGCGTAATACTTGAGTGTTGGAGCATATTTTCCAAGACCACCTTCCTTCAGGACTCTCCACCTGATCACCATATCATCGTACGAAAAAAAATTTTCTACAAAAGTTGTAGGAAATTAGGTCTAGAATAAAAAAGTACTGAGCTATTTTTGCTTTAAATCAAACCCTGAAAAGTTATTTGAGAAAAATCATTTTTGAGTGGGGGGTGGAGCCTCCATAGAAATTTAGCACAAGGTCTGGGGGTGCGTACTTTTTAGAGGTTAGTCAGGGGACCACCCTCGACACTTTTTTGCAATAAAAGCTTTGCTAGCTAAAAATGTTTCATTATTTCCTTATTTGCCTACACACTAAGTAATATTATTTGTTAAAGATGACTTCGCGCAACTTCACGCGCGTATATCTCGCGAACGCAGCAGTTTCACACATTGACGTAGGGACAAAAAATGTAGTAAATTTTGTGCTGAACATTTTTGATAATCATAAATTTTATCGTAAGTGCCTTAGTTTTCGAGTTACAGAGCGAAATATGAAATTTGAGCAAACCTGTTAATCAAAATGGTCGCCATTTTGTATCTAAGGCCAACTTTTTTTTTGGCAACCCATCATTAAAATCTTCCTTAGGATGTCCCCTTCAAGGAAAAACAGGTCCCAGAGGATCGGCGAGGGGGTGCAGGGTTTCCTATTGTCCCCTGCCGGACTATTAAAACTTTCATTCAATTACAACGCCCAACTTTTTCAATTCTAGGCATAGGTATATTTCTGGCATGTAATGGAGTAGGGGAGGGTATGACTATTGAAATTTTCATTTTAGTTTTCATCATTTCAACAAAAAATGAAAAATTTGGAAGAAAAATCCAACTCATATAGAATTTTTCTCAAAAGTGCATTGAAATGATTGAGGAAAAAAATCGGGTTTTTAGGTTTCCTGATACCAGGTATGATTTATTAACCTTTTCTAGAAAATTGATGGCAGAAAAGTATTATCAAAAATACATTTATTTGACTTCTAATGGATTTTTAAAAAAATTAATTCGCCTGATGATCAATAATTAAGGGACTACGAGCCATTTGATCCCCAAACAATCAAATTCAATTAAACGCATCAAAAGAGTGTTCATCTTTTTCTCCACTCTATCCTTGATACAGATTTTTATGGAAATAATTCTTTTATTTTTTGAAATCGAATCGCGTTCATGGAAGACTGTTTTGACAAAATATCCAAATAAAAGAAAGGAAAAGAGATCTTCAAATCAAACTTTTCCTTTTGAAGCTCAAAAAATAATAAAATGATATCAAAATTGAGTAAAATAAAGCACAAAAAATTCAAAGTCGCATGAAAATTCATAAAATTACAAAAATGATTTAAAATCGAAGGATAACTAAAGTTGGCATTACTAATAACCCGCGGAGGAAAGGTTTTTCACTCAAAGGGAAAAATTTTCCAGGATTTCTAAAAACAGGTCATAACTTTCTTGAATTTCCGAAGACAGATCTAAAATTAAGAGTATTTAAATAAGAAAGCTACTTCGCCATTGTTGCAGAACCAGTTGTCCCTTTGCTCTTAATTTATTGAAAATTATGTAAAATGTATAAATTGAAAGGAACAGAAAAACTGGGATCGATATCTTTCAAAATTTAGGTACTTAAAAAAATATTAAAACTGCTTTCAAACTGGGAGAAATGCATTAAAAATTGTGTAAAATATCGCAAAAATAAATTAAAATGGCACAAAAAATAATGAAATCATTTCAAAAAAAAATTAAAATATAGTAAAAAAATTGATAAAGTTGCTGAAAATCATTGTAAATTTTTCAGATACCAATCGTAAATAATATCAAATTTCTTTACAAAATAAATTTTAAAAAACAAAAAAGTTGTACACCTTGCCACCTCTAACTCTGCGTATTTCGTTATTTCTTTTTGTCCTCAGGCTCGGAAACAACTCCCATCTCCAGACGGCGACAAAGACCGTGAACCTCTACTAGTCAACCTGATTGAGGAAGGGGACCGAATGGTAATGAATTTGAAACAACTGCAACTTAAACCTCACCACTGTTATCGAGATGCTACCTCCGATCCGATTAACCTCTACCACAAAGTAGGCCATGGAAAACTCGACATGTATGTCATAAGTCCAGCCAAAGACAGCCGCGAAGTGAAAGAATTTCTCAGTCGATGGAATAATCATGACGTTAAATTGTTTAGTGGTACTTCCAAAACTGGTAACCGCGAATTACGTGTACCTTTACAAAATCTAGTCTCAATCTGTGCACTTCTTGTATGGCAACCTGCCAATCCGGATGATAACATTACCCGAATCCTATTCCCAGGCAGTACACCTCAACATAAGATTTTTGAAGGTTTAGAACGTTTGAAACCTTTGGAATTTCTGAAACATTCCACGTGTACAGTAAAATCAGTGATGCCTGCACAGACCCCTCTTGTAGCCAAACCAACAGCAAAGAAATTTGTATCAAAATTAGAAAAAAGTGATAAAATATTGGATGAGTTGACCAAATCAGGAGCTCAAGTGAAATCTACACTGGCTGCTAATGAAAACGAAGCTGATAGTGGTCCTCGATCACTACCAGTTGACTTACTAGCTTTAAGTGGTGTTAAGTCCCAACCATCAAAACCCAAACGTACTGCTGGCAAATTGACTGAAAAGGCTGTGATGAAAGATATCAAATCCAAGACTGATCTCGTAGTCAAGGAGAGCACCGTTGCAACTAGACATGAGAAATCTGCTATCGATGGTGTGGCAATTACTAAAGAAGCTATCAATGAAAAGAAAAAATATGAAAGAAAACCAGTTCAGAGACCTGTTGTTGCACCACCGCCAAAACCCAAACAATCAGCTCCATCCAATGATGAAAAGAAACCCACAGAATCAGAGAAGTCTTCATCACCAACCACTCCTAAAAAAACATTTGCGGAAGTGAAATCAACTACTGCTGTAACAACTACTCAAGAAAAATTAGTGACTTCTAAAGAAAATGATAGGGATAATGAAAAATATCAAATAGTAGAGAAAGGTAAAGACCAAACCATAAATGAAGAAAAAGATAAAATCATTGATAAAGAAAAAGATCTTAGCATAGATAATGATCAAATTATCCAAAAAGAACATCAAAACACAGATATAGACAAAGATCAAACTACTCCAACTGTTAGCAGTACCATCACTACTAGGCCAGATTTCTCCACAATGACAACATTGTCTCAAGAAAAAGAATCTTCCAGTACTGGAACAATCTCTAAAGAACAAAGTACACAAAGTTCAACAACAACCACAACAACTATGACATCCAAACCAATATCTCGACCAGCCCCTCGAACTCAAACACCTCCCAAAGTATTTCCAGCCAAAAGTCTGAAAGATGAAAATAACCGTAAAGTAGCAGAATCAAAGCCAATGAGAACTGCACCACCTAAAATTGTATCATCTTCAAAACAAGTTAAAAAAGAAGAAGAATCAATTGTAAAAGCTGAAAAGAAACCAATTGTAAAACGCATTAAACCAGCAGCAGTGCCCTCATCAGTTCCTGCACCTGTTAAACCACCACCAACAGCTAAATCATTGTCACCAGTTAAAGTTATTAGGAAACCAATGATAATGTCCAAAAAACCTACAGCCATTGGAGATAATAAGAAATTAAAACCAGATAATGAGAAAACTGATTCATCTGCAGTTTTAACTCCATCCACACTCGATGCTGATACAACTTTACTGAAAACTAAAGTAAAATCAGAGTCAATAAAAGCAAAATCTGAATCTATTAAAGCTAAATCTGAATCGAGCAAAGTTAAATCAGAATCAATTAAAGGTAAATCAGAATCAATTAAAGGTAAATCTGTTGAATCAATAAAAGACTCTTCAAAATTAACAGCTGTTAAGAAAATCAGGCCAAAGCCAAAGCCTACCACAGAAACTCAACCTACTAAAGTAATTAGTGAACCTAAAGCTATCAAACCAATTGACCTATCAGTCCCAACCATTGTTCCTGAAACAACCACTTATGTTTCCAACATAATTACAAAACAAGGAGATGATGATGAAGATGAAATTCTCATCATTGAGACAACTGAAATGGAATCAGTCTCAAAACATGACTATGAAGAACAAAAACACCTTAGAGACCAAACTGAATCTGAAAAACAAACAAAAGATAAATTTTATGATACTGCAAAATCTAAAGATGCGCAATGTTTAGATTTTGCTCAAGTAAACATAACTAAAGCTTCAAAAATTGAAGAGAAAGTTGCTGTAAGACTGACTCCAGAAGATAAGGAAAAAATATTTGGTGAAGTACAGGGGATTATTAGTACAGCTACTGAACTTATAGCCACTTCTGGTAAACCCCCAGTAGATCAGAAAGCATCTCCTACAGTAGATAAACCAGAATCCCCAAAGCCACAGGTTAAAGAACTAGTTCATGGTAGTCAAGAAACTAGCTCTACTACAGCTCCTACCATGCCTGAAGATGAAAAGATTGATTTTGATGAACCTTTAAAGCAACAGGAAGAAATTGAAGAAAAATATGATAAAGAGGAAACTAAGGAGAAAAGTTTGGAAAATGGCCAACAAAATAAAATTGATGTTAGAATACCATTAGTTGAACAAACCTCAGAAGAAGTTATTCGCAAAGCTAAAAGAGATATTGTTAAGACACCTGATGAGGTGGCTGATCTTCCAGTCCATGAAGAAGTTGATAATAATGATCAATTTGTCATTGGTGTGACAACTGCAGAACCTGTAATTGAAGTTGTAAACCCTCAGCATCCTGAATTTGTTACTCTGACTCCAACTTCTTCTCCTGATGAGAAACCTTTGCCAGCAATGACTCCACTAAATGAAAAAGACATCAAATCTTCCATCACAGAAATCACCTCAGTTATAAAAAAAGATTCTATAACTGAAATTCAATCAATTAAGAAAATTGGTCAAGAAACTAACATACTTCCAAAAGGTCCAAAAGAGAATACTCAAATTGAAAACAATATCATATCAGATGAATTTGTTACAATTGATTTGCAATCCAGTAAATTGAAATTATCCACAGATACCACCCCTAAAGAAGAATCACCTCAAAAAGTATTTGCTAAAGATGATGTTAAAGAAGAACCAATCTCTTCTGTTGATAGCAGACATACCTCCAAAGACCCTGCACTTTCAACTGATGAAAAATCCACAGAAATTAAATTAGAATCTCACACAAAAGAAACTGAACAATTGGACAAACCACTTTTGAAAGGTCAAGATAAAATTTCTCCATTAGTTGAGACAACAATTGACTCCACTAAAATAACTACTCAGAGTCTTACAGAATTCACTAAAACTGAAGAACAGTTAGATATATCCTTACAAAAACAATCATTGAAAGAGATCGTGGATGATACTACAAAACTTTCTAAAGTTGAACATTCTTCTTTACCAGAAAAAATTCCAAGTCCAATAGAATTAAAAACCACTGCAGAAGAAATAGATCAATTGTTGAGAAAAGAATCCTTGAAAGGGGATGAAACATTGAAAACATCACCAGAAAAATCTCCCAATTTGAATGAAGATGGAGTAGATTCTAAAAAAATTCCCAGTCCAATAAAATTGGAAGAAAAAATTGATGTGGTCCAAATTTCCACTGATGAAACGCCAAATTTATGGGTAGAAAAATCTCCAAGTCTAATTAAAGATGAATGTGATACAAAAGAGATATTCAGTTCAACAAAGTCACAAGAGAAAACTGATTTGGTTCAAAGAAAAGAATCTTTAAAGATATCCCAAGACAAATTGTTCAAGTTACTAGAAGAACATTCTCCAAGTATGACTGAAAATCAACTGGATTTGGGAAAAATTCCCAGTCCAACAAAATTGGAAGAAAAATTGGAACAATCATTGAGACAAGAATCACTGAAAAATTTTCAAGATGAAATGTCAAAGTTACCAATAGAAAAATTTCCTATCCCTAAAGAAGATGAATCTTATTCCAAAAAAATACCCAGTCCAACAAAACGGGATGAAAATGTTGAGCAATTGTTGAAAAAAGAAACTCCAAAAGATTTTAAGGATGACACATCAAAGTTATTATTAGAAAAGCCATATTCTTTACCAGAAAATGAACCAAGTTCCAGTAAATCATCTCCTAGTGCAACAAAATTAACAAAATCTCCTGAAAAACTGGAGCAATCTCTAAGAAAAGAATCATTGAAAGAATTTTTAGATGACACATCAAAATTAATGCTAGAAGAGCCTATATCCTCTGTAATTAATGAACTTGAATCACGAGAAAGTCCTTCAATGGAACTGGAAAAACCTGATGAAAACATTGATGTACTACATAAAAAAGAATTGGTTAAAGGACAATTACCAGATTCCAAAGTACAAGATGAAAAATCATTATCATTGAAAAAAGATATAATAAAAGATGAAGAAGATATGGAAATGATTGAAACAACTCATTCATCATTTGATGGAACTTACAAATCAGTTAGAAAACAATCTGTTAAATTCAATGATGATTCATTAGAAATTATACCATCTGAAGACTTATCCAATGACCAATTTATTGTATGTAAAAGTAAACCTAGAAAAAGAAGTGTCACAGCTGACACTTTTCTTGACAATGATGATCAAATTTCACCAAAAATCCAGCAAGTTGAGAAAGATCCTTCATCTGTAAAAACAAAAGAAATTTCTAGTGATATTGAAGAATCATCAACTGATCAAAAACCTTCTTCAACAATAATAACAGATATAACTGAACGGGAAAAATCTTCAATTATTGAAAAAGCATCACCAAAAGACTTAAACCAAAGTCTGGAAGAAAAACCAGTAGCAAAGCAATCCCTACAACTATCAAAATCTGATAGTAAAGATATAATTACTTCACCAGAAACTTCACAAGAACTAGAATCACCAATAAAACTAGTTCCACCACCCGAAGATTTTTATTTTTGCAGTGATTCCAAATCAATTAATGATAAGGCTTTAACTAAAATTACCTTTGAATCAACAACAGGGTTACCAGATATTGATTCCCAAACACTTGATAGTGCTGAAGAGGATTTTGATATTAAAGAAACCTCAGTTGAGATCACAAAAAGAAAAAGTAAAGATGAATTAACTCTGTCTGAAGTTATTAAAAGTTCTGCTTTTGATGGAAGTGAAATTATTGCAAAGTTTGATGATGAAATAACTAAACATAAAATTGAAGCATCTATTATAAAAAAAGATTCTACTTTAGAAGATATTGATGAAAAGTTGGACTCCAAAATAACTGAGCTAAACAGTGAAAAAGAAGTTCATATTAAAGAAACTTTGAAACAATTTTCACAAAAAGATGAGATGATGAAAACTGAATATGAAGATATTACGAAACAAGACAATAAAGAACCTTTGTTAACTAAAACACTTGAGCAATCAGCTAAAAAAGAATCACTACCAAGAACAACTGATAAGAAATTTAGTCTCATAGAATCGTTTCAAGAATTAATATCACCAAAAGATGAAGTTATAACACCCAAAGATAAGACAGATGTCAAAGATAGTATGGAATCTTCTCCAATTAAAACTCTTGAAGTTACTAGAAAAGAATCTTTACTTGGAACAGCTGATCAAAAAATTAATCTTATAGAATCACTTCAGGGATCCATTTCATCAAAAGATGACCTCAAAAAACCTAGAGATGAAGTAGATGTTAAAGATGAAGAATTCTCTCCCACAGAAACTTTGGATAAAGTGATAAGTAAAGAGTTATTACAAAAAACTGATCAAAAAATTAGTCCCACAGAATTACTTCAGGGATTAGTTTCACTGGAAGAGGATATCACAAAACTTGAAGATATAGACAATAAAGAGCCTTTACCTATTAAAACCACTAATGAATCTGATAGAAAAGAGTCATTACCAGGAATGATTGATAGAAAAATAAGTCTCTCAGAACTAGTTCAAGAGTCCATCATACCAAAAGATAAAGTTGAAAACCTAGAAGATGAAATTGATGATAAAAAACATTCTCCTGCCCATGATCTCCAAAAATCTGTTGGAGAGGAATCAATTCCAGAAACAATTGGTAGAAAAATTAGCCTCGGTAATCTAGTTTTGGACTCCCCTTTGCTAAAAGATGACATTATAAAACCTCATGACAAGATAGACCCCACAAATATCACTGAACATGATGGTAAAGAAATTTCTCCGATTAAATCGCCTGAAAAATGTATTAAAAAAGACTCACTACAGAATGAAACTGTTGGAAAACCAGATTTTCCGAACCAGGTCATTGAGCAAAGCTGTTATGAAAAAATTATTGTTGCAGAAGTACACAAATCAGCCTCTAAAGATATTACCCCAGATGAATTCAAAGATGATAAGTTAGATCTTGATGTAATAATAAGAGAACAAATATGTAAAACTGAAGAATCTCCAGAAGAATCATTGAAAGAAATAGCATCTGCCAAAGAATCTACTAAAATAAGTAGTGATCAAAAAGACTTTGCTAAAATGACCAAAGCAAATAGTAGAGAAGAGATAACTCTTACACAAGCTCTTAAACCCCAGATTTCACCAAAAGAAGTATCACCTACCGCATCAAAAGATGAGAAAGATTTTGATGAAATTATAAAGGATGGAAGTAAAGAAGTAACGCCTACTGAAATCTTGAAAGAGCCAACAACTACTAAGGAATCAAGTCCAGAAATATTTGATAAAAAACTAGATATTTTGGAGGTATCTAAACGACTAAGTAAAGATGAAACTAGTTTGAGTGTAGCTCTGGAAAAATCAATATTGTCACAAAAATTTATTCAAGAAAGTGATAACAATGATGATAAAGATTTTGATCAGACTAAACCAGATACAAAAGAAAACATCACACCAACAGAAGTATGTGTAGCATCAATTCCAACAAAACAGGAAACTGAAGAAAAATCACACCAAAGAAAAGATTCAACAAAAATATCTCAGGATCCAACTTCAACAATAGAATTAAGGGCAAAATCTGTAGATTGCCAAAAAATGTTGGATGAAGTATCAAAAGATGAAATTTCATCAACTGATGCATTTAAACAACTATCCTTAGTGGAAGAAACAACTCCATTTGTTATATCTGATAAAATCCCATTAAAAGAAACAAGTGAAAGAGACAGCCAAGGTGAAATTTCACCAACTAAAGTTGTATCATTAAAACTAAGTGAAAAAAGTGAGCCTTTTAAAGAATCTAAATCACCTATCGATCCAATAATATCACAGCCTAATATTGATAAAACTAGCAAAATTCCAATAAGTGAACAAAAAAAAGAGGATTTAATGGTGGCCAAAGCTTTAGATCAGACAGAAATAGTTGAACAAGAGATAATCACAAAACTTGAGGACAACAAAGATTCCATAAGCAATATAAAAAGAGATAGTATAGGCAAAAACTCTCAAGAAGACACACCCATTATTAAAGCAGTCACATCTTTTTTGGATGACAAAAAAACTCTTGATGAAATCTCAAAATATGAGGAAGAAGACTTGATGCTTGAAGAAGCTCTAAAAAAACCATCAATAAAAGAAGAATTGAACAAACAAAAAGATATGTCTATCATTAAAACAATTACATCTCCATCAGAAGACAAAAAAACTCCTGATGAAATCTCAAAATATGAGGAAGAAGACTTAATGATCGTAGAAGCTCTAGAAAAACCATTATTGAAAGAAAACTTGAACAAAAAAGAATTAGTAGTGGGTACAGTCTCAGAAAAATCATTATTTGAAAAAGATACAATTTCTTTAAAAAGATCATCAGATGATGAAGTACCTTCACCACAATCCCCAAAATCTCCAAAATGCATAGAGTTTTCTCAAAAGTCTTCATTGGAAAACCCATCCCTGTTGGAAGAAATCTTGGAAGAGGATTCTAAAACTGAGATTACTCAAAAAGATTCTATCATGGCTCAAGAGAAAATCATTTCTCCAAAAATAGCTACTTTGCTTGATACAGATGAAATTTCACATAGTTTGGATAAGTTTGTTGAAAAATTGTCGACCTCACCTCCACAAAAAGAAACAAAAGTACAATTAATAGAAACACAAGAAAAGACAGTACAACTGATAGAATCACAGGAAACTATGCCAATAAGCAAACCTGATGAGAAACTATTACAAAAAGACATGAAAATGCCCAACTATGATGTGACGGAATCAGTTTCTCCAACAGATTCTAAAGGTACTCAACCATACCTTGATTTTAAGAAACAATCAAGCCTAGAAAATATTTCTGATTTTCCCAACAACTCAAAAGCTCAATTAAGTCCATTAGGTAAAGAATCTGCTGAGAACAAATTCAAAATTGACTCCAAATCATCTCCTGACTCAGAGAAAATTGATCAACCATCAATCAGTTCTCCATCCTTGGAAAGCTCACTATCTTTTGAACAAAAAACTATTGAAGAAGCTTGCAAAACAGATAAATCCTCTCTTGATAGGTCCTACTCAGAGACAACTGATGCTGGGAAATCAAACATGGATACATTTGCATGGGAAACATCACCAGTTAAGATGATAGATTCCAAAACAATTGATAGCTCTGAGTTCAAAGATGAAATCCTTGTTAAACCAGGAGATGTACTGACTTCTGAAATATCAACATCATTGTCATTTTCTACATCTCAAGTAGAATCTACCAATAAGAAATTATCTGATGAAAGTCAAGAAACGAGCTTATTAGTTAAAGAATCAGTAGCTGTTGCAGTAGAATCTAAAGTGTCACCCAGAATTTCTCCAATTTCCTATGAATGTTCTAAACTAAGTTCACCAACTAAAGAACCAATACCTGCTATGACAAAATCCAAAAATTTACCAGAAAAATCTTCAATTTCAAATGAAAGTACAAATATTAATTATCTAGAAGATAGTTTAGATATATTAGAGACTGTAGATTCTACTGCTGAATCGAGGAAGGAAAGTATTACAAGTGACTCTCAAAAAGGTAGCATTATTTTAGACTTACAGCAAAAGCCAAGTACCTCTTCTGAACCTCAAAAGGATATGGCTGAATCAAGAAAGCAAAGCATTACAACAGAGTCACAAAAAAGTATTATTACTTTAGATTCACAGCAAGTGGATTTGAGAAAGCAGAGTATTTCTCCAGAATCTCCAAAAAGCACAGGTATGTCTGATAGTGATGATACAGCACATTTGAGCAAATCAATATCAACAGATTCCTCACAAGTGAGAAAATATAGTGAAATAGCTTCATCAATTCCAGAACTGAAAAGTGATGTCCAAGAATTTGTCACAGAATCAAGTAAAAGTAGCATTGCATCAGAACTTACAAAACAAATGAACCAACAACTTCATCAATCGATCTCTAAAATAGACTTTATTACAACTGAAATTATTCAAAAAGAAAGTAATGATACTTCTCCAGATCACAAAAAACAAAGTTTTAGCTTGGAATCTCAAATTAGCTTAGAATTATCCCACAATGATAGTGGTGAATTTTCTAGTAAATCTACTACAAAAGCACCCGAATTAGTTACCAAAGCATCCACTGAAAAAGAGTCATCACCTATAAAAGAAACTGAACTTACAACTATTAGTTCTTGTAAAGAAAGTCTAACATTACATCAATTAAAAGATGTAAAATCTCAATCATCCACTAATGAACAGTCACCAGGTAAATCACCTTTAGATCAAGACATAGAACATACTAAATCAAACATTTCACAATTAAAATCCCCAAATTCCTCGATACCATCACCAGCTAAATCATCAAGTCCTATTGATGGTTTAAAGCTAGAGCCTTCTGTTCACACTACAATAATTACCGAAGAATCTACCAAAGATATACACAAACCATCCATTGATAGTATTTCTCCAAACACACACAATTTATCTACAGCAAAAGATATCTTGCCAATTAAATCATTAGAACCAACAGCAATGCCACAAAAATCAACCAGTTTTGGCGATGAATCAAAACCCCAGCAATTAGTTCTCACATCAACTATTTCTAATAAATCAGATGAAATTATCTCCAAAGACTTGACTGAGAAAACCTCTCCAATTAGTCAAAGTAGTGTAGAAACCTGTCCATTAAAAGATACCTCACTAAAGAAGCTAGATTCTGATGGGCACTCCAGGAAAGAAAGTATGATTCTTGATTCAAAAAGAAATAGTTATGCATTTGAGTCAAGGGCTAGTATTGAAAGTATTGCAGGTTCTATGGATGGTGATTTTGATTCTAGATCTTTACCAACAGGTTCTATTGACATAATGGAGAAATCTGATTCACCTATAGATGATTACACATCTAAGCAATTTAATAGTGACATTACCACAACCACAGATTTCACAAAGCGTGGTAGTATTGTGTCAGATTCCAGAAAAGAGAGCCTGGGAGATGCATCTTTGACAACCAAAACAATCACTGAAAGCACATTTATAAGTTCATCTACTACATCAGATGATGATCCAAAATTAACTTCAAAAAGGAGCAGTATTGTATCAGATTCTCAACGATCTAGCATTGCTTATGAGTTTGATAAAGATGGCATAGATATCCTTCCCATTGCTAAATTATCATCGCCAGAAAAGATATCACAAACAACAAAATCACCCGTTGATGATGCCAAAACAACTTTACAAGTTTCACCAGTTGAGGAATCATGTCAAGATGACAGCACATCAAATTCTCTGGAAAAACAAAAAGAGGTAGCAGTAGATTCTAGAAAAAGCAGTATTATAGTAGATTCTAGAAAATCAAGTGTTCAGTTGGATAAAAAAGATGATGTGATTTCTTTAGATAGCACATCCACTTCTCAAGAAAAACAAAGAGAGGTTATAGCAGATTCTAGAAAGAGTAGTATAATAACAGATTCTAGAAAATCAAGTACCCAGTTAGATAAAAAAGATGATGTAATTTCTCCAGGTAGTACATTAACATCTCCAGAAAAACATATTGAGGTTACAGCAGGTTCTAGGAAAAGCAGTATAATAGCTGATTCCAGAAAATTAAGTATCCAGTTTGATGAAAAAGATGATGCAATTTCTCAATCAAGTACATCAACATCTCCAGAAAAACAAATGGAGGTTATAGCAGATTCTAGGAAAAGCAGTTTAATAGCTGATTGCAGAAAATTAAGTGCCCAGCTTGATAAAAAAGATGTAATTTCTCCAGATAGTAAATCAACTTCTCTTGAAAAACAAGGAGAGGTCCCAGTAGATTCTAGAAAAAGCAGTATAATAGCAGATTCCAGAAAATCAAGTGCCCAGTTGGATAAAATAGATGTAATTTCTCCAGACAGTACATCAATATCTCCAGAAAAACAAATAGAGGTTGTGACCGATTCTAGAAAAAGCAGTATAATAGTAGATTCCAGAAAATCAAGTGTCCAGTTGGATAAAAAAGATAATGTAATTTCTCCCGATAGCAGATCAACTTCTCCAGAAAAACAAGGAGTGGTCCCAGTAGATTCTAGAAAAAGCAGTATAATAGCAGAATCTAGAAAATCAAGTGCCCAGTTGGATAAAAAAGATGTAATTTCTCTAGACAGTACATCAATATCTCCAGAAAAACAAATAGATGTTGTGACCGATTCTAGAAAAAGCAGTATAACAGTAGATTCCAGAAAATCAAGTGTCCAGTTGGATAAAAAAGATAATGTAATTTCTCCAGATAGCAAATCAACTTCTCCAGAAAAACAAAGAGAGGTCGCAGTAGATTCTAGAAAAAGTAGTATAATAGTAGATTCCAGAAAATCAAGTGTCCAGTTGGATAAAAAAGATGATGTAATTTCTCCAGATAGCAAATCAACTTCTCCTGAAAAACAAAGAGAGGTCGCAGTAGATTCTAGAAAAAGCAGTATAATAGCAGATTCTAGAAAATCAAGTGCCCAGTTAGATAAAAAAGATGTAATTTCTCCAGATAGCAAATCAACTTCTCCAGAAAAACAAGGAGAGGTCCCAGTAGATTCTAGAAAAAGCAGTATAATAGCAGAATCCAGAAAATTAAGTGCCCAGTTGGATAAAAAAGATGTAATTTCTCCAGATAGTACATCAATATCTCCAGAAAAACAAATAGAGGTTGTGACCGATTCTAGAAAAAGCAGTATAACTGTAGATTCCAGAAAATCAAGTGTCCAGTTGGATAAAAAAGATAATGTAATTTCACCAGATAGCAAATCAACTTCTCCTGAAAAACAAAGAGAGGTCACAGTAGATTCTAGAAAAAGCTGTATAATAGCAGATTCCAGAAAATCAAGTGCCCAGTTAGATAAAATAGATGTAATTTCTCCAGATGGTACATCAACATCTCCAGAAAAACAAATAGAGGTTACAGTAGATTCTAGAAAAAGCTGTATAACAGCAGATTCCAGAAAATCAAGTGCCCAGTTAGATAAAGAAGATGTAATTTCTCTTGATAGCAAATCAACTTCTCCCAAAAAACAAAGAGAGATCCCAGTAGATTCTAGAAGAAGTAGTTTAATAGTGGATTCTAGAAAATCAAGTGTTCAGTTAGATGAAAAAGATGATGTAATTACTTTGGACAGCACCTTAAATTCTCAAGAAAAACAAAGAGAGGTTGTGACAGATTCTAGAAAAGGTGGTGCAATTGTAGATTCTAGAAAATCAAGTGTCCAATTTGATAAAAAAGATGTCATTTCTCTAGAAAGCACATCAACTTCTCCAGAAAAACAAAGAGAGCTTGTGGTAGATTCTAGAAAAAGCAGTATAATAGCAGATTCCAGAAAATCAAGTATCCAGTTGGATGAAAAAAATGTAATTTCTCCCTTGACACCACAAACCCCTGAAACTTCCGTGAAAGGAAATATGGAGTCTTGTAAAAGTTCTTTGTATGATTCTAAACAGGGAAGTCTTATTACAGAAGTAGACCAAGATATTTGTTTTGATTCTATTTCTGAATCTAGACAATCTAGCATTTCTGGAAGTTTGACAGATCAAAGGAGTGATAACTTTTCACAAGTTTTGAAAGAAGAAAGTTTGATAACCTCTGCACAATCTGAAATTGTGTTGGAAACAACACAAATTATTGAATCTGTGACAAAAACATTGTCCAGTAATTGTCCAGATTCACACAAGAGTAGTAATACTTCTCTGGATAAATTAGCTGCAGAAGATTCTACATCAAAAGAACCAATCTCAACAGATTCTAGAAAAAGTAGTTTAGCCCCAGATTCTCGAAAAGCTAGTCTTGGTCTTGACTTAGGGCAAGTTATTACTACTTCTACCACAATCATTGAAACAATATCAACTGGTAATTTAGGTAAAGATGATACCCAATTGAGAAAAACAAGTTCATCATCTGATTCCAGAAAAATGAGTGGATTGGTTGAATCTGAGCAGTTGATTAAAGATGTAACAGGTGATGATTTGGAAGCAGCAGCTGCAAGAATATCATCAATGATCATTGAAACAAAAGAAACCCCCCTAAATTCCAAATCTACTGAGACCATTTCGGAATCCAAACTAGAAAGCTCCATTGGCGATGAAACTTCAACTAAAACAGTAACCCAAACTATTTTAGAAACCACATCACCACATTCCACAACAGGTTCCAGAAAACCTAGTATTTCGGATTCTAGAAAAGGAAGTATTGGGTTTGACTTGGGGAAGTATCCTTCTATTGATGATTCATTAAGCAAGGAAATATCTCCTTTAACTACCTCAACACAACATGAACTAATTGAAGCCTCACATGAAAGTTTATTAAATAAAAAGTCTGATTCAAGAAGAGCTAGCAGTGACTTACCTACTGGTAGTTCAACAATTGAATCTCACATAGAATCTACGACTTCTGAAACATCAACTTTTAAAGATAGCAAACAAATTTTATCTTTAAAACTCACTTCCGTCACTGAAAGTACCACTCCAGAAAAATCTTTAGAACCTGCAATCACTGGCAGTATAGATACTAAATCAATAAAAGATGAGATATCTCCAGCAATGGACTCTCGAAAAGGCAGTTTAATTTCCCCTGAATCTCAGAAAGCTTGCTTGGCATCAGACACCCCTACTAACATCACAGATTCATCAACAAAAGCTATCACAGAATCTGCCAAACAAAACTTGGCATTTACCTCAGAATCAATTACTACCTCTTTAACCTCATCTTCCTTGGAATCAAAAAATATTGTTGAATCTTCCACAACTGTAAGTAAATTTTCAACTGATGGAAAGTATAAAACTGAAAGTTCTAGGATTGAGACTTCAGAAGTTGAAAAAATTGATGAAATTAGCCCAGCTGTTTTATCAACATCTACTATCCAAAGTGGAATTGAATCAGAAATATTGTCAACAACTAATACAAATATAACTTCTCAAGAAACCAAAAACATTACAGAACAAACAAAAGATGATAAGGGTGTAGTTTCTAGCAAAATAGATGTTCCACAATCTAGTCAAAGTGGTGCAGTAGATTCCAAAACCTCCAGAGTTGAATTTTCAGTAACAAAATTTGATGGTATTCCAAGCTTGAGTGAAACATCAATTTTAGAATCTGCTTCACAAAAATCACTTACCACAGAAAATGATTCCATTCCTACAGGTATAATTACATCATCAACAAAACAAATTATCACCAGTGATAGTCAAACAACAGATTCATCTGAAACAAAAACCACAGATCAGCTGAGCAAAACAATTAGTACCCATGAAACTGTCAAAGAGAGCAGTCATGTTATTACTTCTGATTCTTCATCTCCTGATGACCTCCAGTCCAGAAAACTCTCATCTCATCAACTGGGCACTGTCTCAACATTGGAAACCTGCAATATAGATTTATCACACCGAAGTCCAAGTCCAGATTTTCATTCACATAAATCAACTACTTACACTTTTACAAACGTTGGTAGCCCTGATGATAGCAGTTGTTTAACTGAAACATATTCTAGACAAGATTTAGGCTATGTTGAACCATGTGGCATAGCGCAATCTGATCTCAAATCTTCTATAATAAGAGAAAAAACCACCACAGTCGGAGATAGTCTCGAATCATCTAAAACTACCGCTCAAATCACCACTATCGAATCACATACCTCTGATGCAGTTTCTAAAACAACCAAAATCTTGGATGATGATTCTGATAAAAATGCAGTCACCACCACCACAACAAAAATAATCATGTCAGAATCACCTCTGCCAAAAACCCCTCAAGAAACAACGTCGACAACAACTACCACTCGTGTGGAAACTGACCCATCTGATGGATCCACCACAACAACCAAAACCATATCTGATGATTCTGGTAAAACTACCACTACCACAATGACAACCAGAATCGTCACCTCCGAATCACCCTGCAAAATGATTCCTCAAGATACCACAAGCACTACTCAGGTTGAAACAATCTCTGAAATTGATCCATCATCCATAGATTTAGCATCATTCACAGCTCACCCAGGGGCAGTCAACCCTGATGGCACATACTCTACTATTGAATACCAAACCATAACCAAATATGTGGTCATCCCATCAGCTGACGGAAGCCCTTCACGTATTAAAAAATATACCACAGAAATAATTCCAACATCTGTAAGAGAAATTTCAAAAGCAGAATATGAAAAATTACATGATATCGGAGCCTCAGCTGCTACTGAACTCCAGCAGGATACCTCCCCAACAACGAAACCAACTCTTCAAGAAATAGATTCTAGATCTTATGAATCGTTTGCCCAAATCCAACCATCTGGAACGATAACCAGCACCATTAGGCACGAACCAGTCGCCAAAAGTGTCTCTGAACCTCAGATACTAACTTCACCAGATTTGGGGGCTCTGCACCTGGATACTAATCAAATGAGAGTACAGTTTTTGGCAGATTCATCGGCTTCATTGACCTCAGCCACTGCCAAAAAATCCTCGACTGGAGCAGTTATTTCAAAATCAAGCAGCGATGAAACCTATGATGCAACTGTATCAGATACTTTGAGCGACCTTTCTTCTGAAAAATTCCATAAGAAAGAAGTAGTCTCGAAAACTGTCAGTTTACCAATACTCGACGAAGTAGTTAAATCTGGCAATGTGACAAGTCAATCAGATAGCTCAGAAGATATCTCTAGATCTTTGACATATTTGGAGAAAATCTCTAGCATGGATGGCTCAAAACCAACCATCCTGTCTGATCCTTCGTCATTAAACAAGCAACCTGAAGACGGCGAACTAAAATCAAAAAGTGTTAGTCTTCCGGTAATCAAACGTCCGGATGACTCCGAAAAATATATGACATTGCCCAATCTGTACAAAAGCACGAATCTTGAAGATCTTACTGCTGATGATACAGTAATCGAAGGAAAAATTCTCAGTACAGAAACTCTGAGTTCGACTCACAGTGGCATTCGAGCCAGCGGCATTGCACCGATAAAAGAAACCGACGAATCGATAGATGACGAAAATCAGCCAACTTTGATCAGAAAAGTGATCGAAACCACAACTAAATTCACCTCGCAGCTCGTTGGAGCCCTCCAACAGGATTCCAGCTCTCCTCAACGATCCCATACGCCTTGTTCCGATGATAGAGAATCGGATGATGGCAGAAGCGACACCAGCCTTGACCAATGCTCGCGTATAACACAACACAGCGGTGGTGCTGGACGAGATTCATCACAGATTTGTGAAAGTGACGAAGACGAAGAATTAGCCGGATCAACCATGAGCACTTCGTCCAATCTAGCTCATTTCAAGGAAGATGACCACATCCAAGAGCAGCTAGCTAGTTTGCAAGAAGAAACTATACGAAAAATGTCCTCCAGCATGACACAATCATTTTATGGTACATATCCTGACGACGACGACGATGATGATGATGAATTACCCGAAGACTCCAGACCAACGTCCATGTCAACAACTGCACCTCAATCAGGGCAAGACCCAGGAAAAGACGATAAAAAAGATCCGATTAAAGATTGGGGACGACCTTTAGGGTTACCGAATGTTAGAAATATCGACAGATTTCTAATATGGAATCCGATTGAAGAATGGGGCCGACCTTTGGGATTACCAACGCCTGCACCGCCGCCACCTTCAATGCAAGATCGTGAAAGTAGTGGTGACATCGAAATCAATCTGGCGCCGATTAATCCGCCTACCAACAACGCTGCCAAAAGTACGCCCACCAAAAAAGTGCCCAAAAAACCAGTCATCACTGAGAAAATTAGCACAGGTGATTAGACGATTTCAACTTGCTCAAAAAATAATTACCAACACCTACATACTCGTATGATAATTAATCGGTTTCCTTTTTTTTCTGTTTCTAAACAGCCAGAGAAACGTCAAAAACAAGAGATTCGTCTGTAAAACGTACAAAATCGACAAAGCCAACACCTCCGGTCTATGTAGATCTAGCATACGTACCGCATCATGGTAATCCTTATTACACAACAGTGGAATTTTTCAAACGAATACGAGCCAGGTATTATGTATTCAGCGGTACTGACCCAAGTAAGGATGTTTTCAATGCCTTGATCGACGCCAAGAAAACGTGGGAGGATCAAACTTTAGGTGAGAGACATTGATTTTATTCAAATTTAGAACATTCATTTCGAGAAAAAAAAAAGATCTCAGCTAAACATAGGTATACCTAAGTATCGCTATAATGAAACTTTACAATCGTTTCAAAATGATTTTTCATCACATTTTTCTATCAAAAATGAGAAAAAAAGGAAAAAAGCTTCAAGATTTTCTACTTCACTTTCTCCAAAAATCGGTTATCTTCAAGTGATTATTATGGGATGATTTAGAGATAATTAGCTTAATTCTAAAATTCCAAAATTAAATTTACATTACTTCATGTTGTCGACATGAGAATAAACCATTCCCTTCAGTATGTAAATGCGGTACCCCCCCCCCCATCCTTAGAAAAATAATGAAAAACTTCATAAAACTTGTTTTAAACGTGTTTGCAACATTTCCATTTTAAAAAATCATAAATTGATTGAAGCTTTGATGTGAATTACTTACTTACTTTAAAGCACTAAATACTGAGAAAAATATTTTCGAAATTCAACAAAAATCTACAAACTTTTGAAAATAAAAATATGTACTAGAAAAAATAAATTTATCGAATCACATAGAACTTTGTAAAAATTCCACACAAAAATTAAACTGGATTAAAAATTGATCACAAAAAATTGTTTGTAAATTAATTTTAATATTTCACATGCAAAAAAAATTATCAAAAATTTTACAAATTAACACAAATTTTTCTTTAAAAAATGATTTTGAGTAATAAATTTTTTTAAATAAAAAAATATGATTTTGAGCAATAATCTTTTTTTTAAATTCATTCATAGAATCGCGTATGAAAAATTTATTTAAAATTCCTAGTTCTCAACAAAAGAATTGATAAAACATTATGAAAATGAGGGTGATGAAACATTACGTACCATAGTACCTACATATGTAATTCTTGAAATTATTAGGTAAACTGATCTAAATTTTTTAAAAATTAATAACTTTGTGAATCAATTGAAAATTTGAAAGCAGAAGAGCCATTTTTTTATTTAAAAAAAAAAATCATTTTAAAAGAATAGAAATAATTTGTTAGTATCTATCAAATTTCAAACAAAGTTAAATCTCTCAGTTTTCTTCAAATTAATTCTGTAAATGGAAAGTTTTGCTATCATAAATACAACATCTAACCACTTGATGTCCATATACTCATTAGTCACTCCCCCTCCCGCCCCTTCCCAACATTAAAATCATTGAAACTTCCAAAAATTACTGGAAACGGCGAGTTACCTTTGAGAAATTCTCAAAATTGCAAAAAATGATAAAATTCTGTAAACATTCCTCATAAAACGCGAATGAATCAAAATTATGAAAATCAAAACTACCTACGTTGAGTTACATCAAGCTACACTTCAATTTTTTTTTAAATTGTTCAAAAATTGACAACAGGAATACAATTTATGAACCCATAAATCGAATTCGAAAATTATGAATTTGAAATACTTGCTGGAAAACAGCCTAAAAAAGAATAGATAGGTAAATTCAATTAGGTCCTTCGATTTTTTTTTAAATTTAAAAATTTAAAAAAATAATAAAAATTTTTAAAATAAAAAAATCAAATTTTCATCAAATGGATTCAATAAATGTGAAATTATCAAAATTTTATAATTTTTTGAAAAGTGAATTCAATTAAATAAAAAATTAGCAAGAGGGAGTGAAACAGAAATGTAGCCATAATTTCTTTCAAGAGATTCGCTTTGTCATTTTAAAAAAAAAGAAAAAAAGTCAGACGATATCAAAATTTGAAAAAAAATCTTCAACGTTAAATTACTCGTCATAGATGCTTCTCCTTTCCCTTGAAATGATAATATAAAAATAGCACAACAAATTTCAAACGATAAGAACTAATTTATTTCAAACTTTTCAAATCAAGAGCGTAAATTTTTGTGAAAATTCCACGTTTTTGACAAAAGAAAAATACGTCACATCGAACAGTTCTTATAAAAATTTTTGTAAATATTTAAAAATTAATAAAACAAAAACAAAACTTGGAAACCCGAACTGCTGAATTTTGAAAATAGAAAAACGTTTAAAAAATAATAATCTAAAAAAAGTACACTCAAAAAAATATATATTAATCAATTGTATTTTAAAAAATAATAACGCGGCCCCATTCAAAAAGTTGGCAAAATTTAATCTAAAAATAATAATATTCATCAAGATATTTAGTAAAATGTATCATTCAATAATAAATTTTACCAAATACTTGGTAAAGTTTATTATTGAATGATGAATTTTACTAAATATCTTGATAAATATTATTATTTTTAGATTAAATTTTGCCAACTTTTTGAATGGGGCCGCGTTATTATTTTTTAAAATGAAATTTACTAATTTTCTAACATTTTCTATTATTATTTTTTGCGTGTAAAATAAATTTTCAAAACCACAAAAGAAACAAAATTTTCAAAAAATCTTCCAATTTTTTTTGAAATCGAAGCGAAATTTTATCCTATCCAGATGAATAATGGGGGCAGGGGAAGGTGAAGCCAGCACGTAACTACTATTCTTTCATAAAAATAATATGCAATAAAAAAAATTACCCTGAAATTTACTAATTCTTATCGAAAAACACCAGCTAACAGATTTTCAACATTTTAAATATTTTTCATACAGATATTAAAAAAATAAATAAAATTTCAGTTGACATTTTAAGAAAATGAACAACAATCACCAATTACTAACGACACCTAATATACGAATCTCCTTTGATTTCGTTCACAGAAGTCACAATAATCCCAACCTACGACACAGACGTGCTTGGTTATTGGATCACCGAAAACGAAGAAACATTGGCAAATTTGAAAATCGACTTATCACCTTCAGCCAGTCGTTGTACCATCAATTTACAAGACCACGATACCAGTTGTTCAGCGTACAGATTGGAATTCTAAATTCATTCTACGGTTCCATGACACATAAGCAATTCGCTATGAGTAGAGGAACGAGTTCGCTGAATCTGAATCCTATTAAATTTTTATTCCAACTATAGTTTTAATATTCAACTCGATGTATCATACTACATAATCGCTTTCCATACAGTAATTTTTCCATTATTTCATAACCCATAATACTGCTAAGGTTCGCAAAAAAATTAAACAAATTAAACCCCATATTCGAAAATTAAAAACAAAAAAAAAACATTCGGAGTAAATAAAAATTCAAGACTAGGCGGATCAAAATACTGATAAGTCTGTGATATATTGTTAGAATTTTTATGACTAGATTTTTTTTTACTTTATTGTTAATTACAGTTCAATTACTTACATACTGCTAATTCAACAGTACATTCAAAAAAAATTCTCAATCTAACGAAACAATTCCAATTCGAACATATGGCATTTTCATAAAATTGAAATTTCAATACCTCGTTAATCACTCGTCCAGAATCGTCCCATATAATCGAACATGTAAAAATTTGAACTGAGTAACACAAAATTTGTTAACTGGAACACAGGGTAAGTCATTCGTGACTTCAGAAGGAAAGGGGAATTGAATATTTTCTACCGACGCCGACGTCGAAACAAACGTACCTTTTTATACCTATCCATATCGTTCCATATTTATGGCAACGAATATCCTAATGACGTACCTAACCTAGGTAATATACCTTTACGATGACTTATAAATAATTATATGACACGAATTTGTGATTTTTTTTTCGAAGCGTTGGTGCTATACTTGACGTATAATATTTCGAATGTGTTAACTAAGCTAAGGAATTTTCCCCTTCTCGCTTCTTTAAATAAATGTTAATTTTAGATGTCTTTTTCCTTTTATTTTGGTTTCATGTTTTGATTTTATTGAGTAAGATATTGTTTTTTTGTTTCGGTGTTACGTCGTTACCATTTGACATGAGTACGACAGCTTTATACCCGACAATGTGTAGCTTTTAAGCTTATCTAAACTTATAATTAGAGTGTAATTTTTAACTTACGGTTAACTGTACGCCATTATGTGACATATCTTCTCCAGAATTTGTTAGTTTTCCTCGATCGAACGGTGAAGTAAATATATTTACCGACAAACTAAATATCGACGCGACACAATTGTTTTCGAACTAACGCGAAGTAAAAAATTCGACAATTCGAGCACTGGAGCTGATAATCGAACGAATTCTCTGTCTGAGAGGATGCGAAACACGAAATAAGTACCTATTCGAGATTACAACACAAGAGAGACACAAGTTTGATAACGGACAGTAGCTACCGGAAAATCATCTTCAATGACGCAGCTAGACAAACAGTAAATCTGTTGTAACACGGGAACCGGCGTTGATGATCGAAAATACAAATTATCTGTCTTTGAGGACACAAAACACTAGATTACGGTTCTGAACAGTCGCCGGAGAATCGTCTTCGCAGCAGCAGCATGATGGACGTAAATTCTACGGCTAGAGTTGACTTTCACGAAGCTATCTTCTCGAATGAGAAAGAACATAGAGATCTGAATCGTAATAACACAAAATTAGAACACATTCAGAGTTCAGAAAGAAATTTAAATAAAACTACAACATACCAGGACGTCGATTCCGGCGTCTTTGTTTACAGCTTCCATCAAATCAAAAGCTATCAGCGGAGGAATCGGTGGACTTTATGAATCGCGAAACTCGAAATTAATCACGAATATACGAAAATAATCCATACGAAAGTACATTATTTCGAACATAACGATAGATTTCGACAAGTTTTTATTAGAAAGACGCTATCCGCCATGTTTTTGTTTTCATGAGTCAGACAAAAAAAAAACATCGAACGAAATGAATCAAATCAAATCAACAAGTGATTCAGTGTCGCCACATCTTCAGTTGAAAAAATTACCTTCAAATCCCAAAACGACAGTATTACCACCATCACGACAAAATTTTCTCTCAAAAAGTAAACAGAAATAGCTTAATTTTAATTTTAATTAATTTATGAATTACTTTAAAGGTAAAATAATGCTCAATAACGTCAAATGTAACGAAATAAGTTCGGCAAAGTGAGAAATCTTATCTGTGATGTTCTTCTTGGTGCCCAATTGATAATAATGTTGCAATGGCAAGAATACGTATCTAGTATAACGATTAACGAGTCAATTTTTACTAATTATCTCTGAAGAAGAAAGCAATCGTAAATTGACGCTTATTCCATTATTTAAAGTGATACCAGAGATGACGAAATCAATTCTAGAAAGAATTCTCCAGCCATTTCCATTATTTTTATTTCCACTATTCAGAGAAGTCTTTTTAGTTTCGAAAGAGTAAAAAAACGACACGACGAACGTCTAAGCCGTTTATTGTACTCGTATATTTCTTTCTAATTTTACTTATTTATGGTTTATACATTATTTTATATTCGTATTTAAACTGGATGTTTTTCTTTTTCTTTTCCTTCCTTTACTTTTTTCTTTTGTTTTCGCATTAAGTATACTGCATTATGTAAACTGTGTATTAGAACGCAAATAAAAAATTATTAAAAATGAGTATCTTCGTTATGACATTAATCTACTTTTAATTTTTGTTTTTCGTAAAATTATTTTTAAAAAGTCCAATTCATACCCAAAGAAAGTTGAAAAAAATGATGAACAATGAGATCATTTTTAGCAGCAGAATCTCGAACATCGAGGCTTCGTTATCTCAGACGTAAATAAAACATATTCAAGCTTAAGATGTACGTATACTTCAAATATTAAATAAAGAAAAAAAAACGATAATTACAGGCGTAAAACATGGGATGAATTAAAACTGCAACCTTAAAACAACGCACTTAACGCATATAGTAACCACACAGCTGGACTCCCATTACCTACCACTCAAAAATTAATTTCAACCGTACCCAACGAAAATAAAATCTGAACACGAAGCGAATCTTCATATTTGTATAAGCCAATCAAACACATTTTTAAACCCATCCCCTATTTGAAAACGCATATCTCAACACAAATCATCAATTTAGACAAACCGAGACCGACCTATTTCAGTGAATGGACGATAGGCAGCGATTTTGAAACCAGGGACATAAAAAAGTACAAGAAGACTTTGAGCGTTTGAGCATTAGTAAATCTGGGCTTATCCATTGAAGGTCGACTCGGTCGCGGAACATTTATCAAAAAGGTCTGCTTTAAGAGAGAAGCAAATAGCTTCCATTTATCTCACGTTACACTGTAAAATTACCACGTTGAAATATTGCCAGTGTACTTTCATCACATTCGTTTCTCTGTGATGAAAATTAATGATGAAACGACATTTTGTGTTAGTAGAAGAGCAAACAAAAAAATGGAGAGAAAACAGAAACAAAGTATTGTGAGTATCGTACGTAATAATCTGCTATTAAGAACACTCGGCCGTATTCTTATTTCTATTGCTTCGGTACCACGCGCTTTGTTTTTTTTTTTTTGTTAAAACCCTGTTGGAAGGAAAAAATTAGTTTAGAGATGATTTTCAAAGATAAGAAGAGTTTACGTAAAAGTTAAAGATAGGTAGGTAGGTAGGTACTTGAGAAAAATAAGGATGCGGCTGAGCCAAATAAAACGAGGTCGTCTGGTCCATTTGAAAGGGCAAATCTTGCGATGTTATTCCTTCAGTTTGAGAGTGGAATTCGCCGATCATGTTGTTATCTTGCGATAACTCCGGATGAGTTAGATTTGGCTGCGAACTGACCGGATCGTCACCTCTGGGAAACATTTCCAAGCCTGTGAAAATAAGTAGGTACCCCAAAGAATTTACTGAGTTTTCATTTTAGGACATTTGAATCGTTCAAATATTTCGATAGAATTCTCACCAGGTCGAATGGAATAAGGATGAGGCGGAGGCGGCGGATGAATAGGAACATTAAAACCACCACCAGATCTATGGTATATACTTCCAGGTGCGATAGCTTCTCTGGCATCGTAGACGGTAGTAGACATGAAATGAGATCCAGGATTCGACGAGTTGATCTGCTTAGGTTTGGTGAATTGAATGGCGCTCTCTTTCAAATTGTTCAGTGGTCCTTCGACAAGAACTTTTTGTTCTTTGTAAAAGTTCAGCAGATGATTCCATAAAGTTTGCTACAACAGAAAGAAACGATCGATGATAAATTTTGCATAATTTCTTTCAATTCTTCAGTTGATCGATCCAATTGGATTTACCTTAGACAAAACCTTCGCATTTCCGACAACAATAAATCCATATTTGGCTCTGGTCAATGCCACGTTCACCCGTCGCGGATCGTTCAAGAAACCGATACCTTGATTATCGCTAGAACGTACGCAAGACATGATGATGATATCCTTTTCACGACCTACAAACGCGTCCACGGTGGCAACTTCGATTTGCTGATACAAACGTGCATGTAGGGTGCCTTGATATTGCATATATTGTACCTTTGAATAAGGAACAGAAATATTATATCAATAATCAAATAAGTACAACAAATTACAAAGATTTCCCCTTAGCCAAAGCTGGAAAACTGAATAAATTCTGTTTGCACGGCAGTTTATTTATTTTTTCTCACAACTCCCATCAGAAACAAAACGGTAAGGAGGGAGTTAAAAGACAGTTATATCCTCATTTGATAATAACAGAATTGTATTTTCCATTTCAGTCGAAAAAATAGGGTTTACCTGAGTAAAAAATTTACAAATGTAAGGTTTTCTTTTTTAAAAAAATACCTATCGTTTTATGTTTTTTTTTGAAAATTTGAAAAATTGACATTTTTGAATCTGAAAATTTGAGGAAAACTGAATGTTGAAATCAGAAATTATTTTTTTAAAAACTGAAACTGAAAAAAAAAATGCATTTTTGAAAAATTTTAAGTCAAGTATATCATTGAAATATTGTAACTGAAGGACTGAAGGAGGGAGGGGAAGATAAGGATTTCTAATTTCATTTTCGAGCTAAAATGACCCCAAAAATGATTTCAAACACCTGGAAATTATTTATAAAAATTTATCCTTGCTGAAAAAGTGTACTCACAAACGTAATTATACGAGCAAATAATTTCATTTTTTGTAAGAAAATCAATCTAAAACTACGCTAGTCTAAATTTAGATTTTTTAAAATCTAGTTTCTATGTTCCAACCATGTCTTTGAGATCTCAGATCAAGAAGAGAAAAATCTAACCAAATATGCTCTCTGTCCTTCGTAGGGGGTAATAATTGCAATCCGCTCCGGTTTCACACCACAACGTAAAAATCTAGTGATTATTTTTTCAACCCTGGACGCCTCGGTTTGATTTAAATACGACGTACCAGATTCAGCGATTTCTTCGGTACCTTCGGTCACGTAGAAAAACATTGGTTTATCTAGCGCGGGCCACGGGAACTCGGAGATTTTTTCCGATTTCCTTTCCTCTGTAGGTACCAAGTGAAACAAAAAAACTTATTCAATCAATCAAATCGACCACAGCACTTACTACAAACGAAAGTGAAAAATTACCAGCACAGACACCGTTTTGTATAGATCCTTCGTAGAAATAATTGGACGAAAAACGCGAAAGTTCGGGATGCATACGATATTGAACATCTAAACGAAATGGTCTGATTCCTAGGACAACCAAGCGCTCAAATAACGATTGACATAAGCCAGCATTCGATGCTTTCTTGCACATGACGATCGGGCCAATTTGGCAATGATCTCCAACCAAGATAAGCTACACAAAAAAACCATAATTCAACTATTTAATTATTCAAATCTTCTCGTAATTCCAAAAGAAATATCGCAGTACCTGTTTTGATCCTAATGTCGCCGGAATCATGCATTCGGGTTCGGTAGCTTGAAACGATTCGTCGACCAATATAGAATGGAACTTCATACGAGCTAGACGAGAGTCTCCGGCGCCAATACAGGTGCAGCAAATAACATCGGCGGTTTCGAGTAGCTCACGTTCAGCGGATTTTTTCAAAGTAAGGTATTTTTTTTCATCAGCTGCTGAAAGTTCACCAGTTTCTTCGCGTAGTAGTTGTAATTTCTTTAATTCGGAGTTACTGTTGAGATAACATTAGATTCAACAAATTATTAAATCGTTCAAAATTGAAACAGAAAATTGACACTTTCTCTGTATTTAGCGCAAACTCTCACAACCTTGGTAAAATCAACATTAAGAATTATTACGCTGTTACGAAAAACACTACGAATACTATCAATCATCACTTTGCAACCTTTAAATTAGTCTTATGGATTTCCTCCGTCAATTGATCAACAGCTGTGTTCGAAGGAGCACAAACCAATACCGGACCACTGTTTAATTTCACCAACTGGTAAACGATGGTTGCCGAAGTGACCGTTTTTCCAGTACCAGGAGGTCCCTGAATCAAACATAATGGTCTTTGGATCGCTTGTTTAACCGCATATACCTGAAAAAAATAATCGCAGTAGTATTTCAACGCGTAAATTTTTTTAAAATGAATTTGTCAAGTACTTGTGATCGATTCAATTCTGGTAAATTAGGAGCTGAATAGTGTTTAGAACCCTGCGTTCGGAACAATTCGTCATTGACGTCGTGTCCCAGCAAACGATGATAAATGTAAGCGGATACGGAGGTGTCATCGATAGCAAATTTTCTCATAGCTTGCTGCATTCTGTAATCAATTCCACAGAATAATTAACATTAATGGATCAAACTTTGTTATCTGTCTTTACTCAAGCACCTCATCTCCTCATCAAGTTCAAGAGTAGATACTACAAAACTCATACAAATCATAAAATCCTTCAAAACGGATTTTAATTTTTACCTATCGAAAGAAGTTGATTTCCAAATAAAATTAACCTCGAATTTACTGGTCAATTCGAACGGAATTCCTTGACTAGTTTTCATTTCCAAACCAACTTCTTCGTCGTAATTGCCCGGTATTTTAATTACGTAACCTACTCCAGACCACGGTTTGTTTACGTCTCCCATGCATCGTAATCGTAATTCGTCTCCGGGCATTAATTTCATAACTGTCGAGTACAATTTATTAACACACTATGGATATTTGTATAAAATTACGTACATTGGATTAAAGAAAAATTGGTATACCTACCTCCCTCGGTTTTAGCGAGAATGAAATAAGCTACTACTTTTTTACTTGATATAACTTCCCAACGGACTGTGATGTTATCTTGAGACTGTGATTCTTTCAATTTTTTATCGTAGTCTGCTTCTAGTTTAACCAAAGGTCCAAAAATATTCTGGTATTGATATCCATCTTCATATCTACGTTGGAAAATTAAATTATTATATGCGTTTAATGTTCTCCTTTGGATTGAATTTCGTCTCAGAAGGAGCTCACCTCGAAAGCACCTGTTGAGGTTCGACGCCGATTTCTTGTTTTTTTAAATCAGCGATGGTAGCATTAATGTTATCTTTCCAGAGTTCTTCTAATTTCGCTATTTGAGCCCGTGTTACTTGACGAGCTCTGAGTTGATTTTCCTCAGACGGTATTTTCACAACCCACGATAAAAAACATCTATCTTTGATTAAAGGTTTCCATTTCTCTTGATCCCTACTTCGATAATAATATATCAAGGACTATTTCAATAAAATAAACATTCTTCTGAAATCTATACAAACCAGTTCATATCTTTCAAAGCGTTTTGAGCAGCACAAGGCTGTCGACATAGTAAAACAACAACTGAATCGACCTTAGCAGGTATGAACCCCAAGACGAACGCATTTTGCATACCGCAAGCATAACATTCCAGGACAGTTTCTCCTAGAGGACCATCTTTATGAAGAGTAACTTCCTGCAAAGCCGAATCATATCAGTAAAATATTCCACAACCAACGCAGGAGATAAAACACATAATTATCAACCTTATGCTTGGCACGAACTAGATGATTAACAATATGTGATCCGGAAGTACTTCCACGACCATTGCAAAACCATTTTTTACATATATTACACATCGCGACGCAGCTAGGTTCGTGAATTGCGCAGTATTCACAAGCGAATGCGGCCTGAATTCAGAGCAATACAATGTAGGTAATAACACACCAGATAGGAGTATAGCAAAATGTACAATTTCAGACATACTTTATTATAACACGCATCTTCTTTTTCTTCTTCGAACTGTAACTCGCCTAGTTTGAGGTTAACGGCTGATAGACCGTCGCTTTCAACATCTTCGTTTAGTTTACCTTTCAACTGCGGAGAAAGAAAATTATTTGTGATAAACGTAAACCATAGAGTACCTCGTAAGAGGAGTGATACGAGATGTGAGATTGTTCATCTTACGAGTATCTGTCCGGGTGACGATTCGACATGCGAACCTTGCGTTCTACTTTGCGATGGTAAAGCGAATTCGGTAAAATCGAATGCAGAACCTTGACTGTCAGCTCCTATCAGATCGCATTCTTCGGTATTGAGAAACGTCAACGTCTGATAATTGGTCCCGTCGGTGTTCACACTCATTTTAAGAAAGAACGGTCAATTCTTCACAAAACTACTGGTATAATCACTGTAAAATAATTCTCTTATATGAAAATAATTAGTTTTACACTATACATCACATGGGGATATTTCTCAACCATGTCACGGCAGAAATTTCAAATTTGCAGAAATTCATATCACTGCTCCTGACTTCGTTCTAGATCGAGCGTAAGCGGGTGGAAGACGCGGCATCATTTTTTTCCAACAGATTTAAATTATTTTAGAACTTTCGAACGTGAGGTCTTGCAATTTTTTTACACTTTTTTTTTTAAATTTCTCAATTTTTTTTCTAGATCCTGTTGAAAATAAAATAAATACGACTTTGAAATTTTTCAAAATTTTGTTCTAGGTCCTGTTGAAAATAAAATAAAAAATACGAAAATTCAATACGTATAGTTTTCGTTAGGTAAAAATCAGCAGCAAATTCACAACAATGTTCGCGATGTTCTCAACGGATACCAATTAACAAATATCTGTCACCGGAACACTCGCAAGATTTCCAGAAATGCAAATAGGTATACCAACGTGCTGCCTAGATACCTACTACCAGGGTCCGGAACCATTTGAAATTTTTTTTCTGGTGCTTCTGGCTCTGCTCTTTAACCTTTGAGATGAAATGGTTCCTGTTCTGGTTCCAAAGTGGTTCCATAGTCAGTTTTTTGGGGGGAGGGGTTCTGGTTCTGGTTCCAGGAGTCAAGAAAATTTAATGGTTCTCCTGGTTGTGGTTCCAATTAGTACTGGTTCCCCCGGTTCCAAGTGGTTCTGGTGCTCCCATTTCCAGTCATTTTTTTTGTTTTTCTTTCAAAATAACACATCAAACTTCAATTTAGAAGTCAAATTAAGATCTGCGAATAGTTTTGTAATTTTTTCAAATTTTTGTGAAATAATTGAAATTGAATCTAAATTTTAATTTTTAATCTAGATAAAAACTGGTTCTGGTGGTTCTGGTTAGTTTCAAAATTATTTCTCCCTGGTTGTTCCCTTTATTGGGAATGGTTCTATAAATTTTTTCAACTGGTTCTGGTGCTGGTTCTCATTTGAAAATTCGAAAAAAGTGGTTCCCCTGGTCTTTTTTTGGTTGTTCTCCCAAGTGGTTCCGGACCCTGCCTACTACCGACGTAGGTTATATGTGTAGGGTAGCATTTAATATGAAGCTTCCGCCTCTAATTCATCTTGTTAACTTCACAGTGTAGATCAGATATCAGAATGTATCGTAGATTGGAAAGTTATAGGTGCAAAATGTGATGGCTTAATTGTACTTCTGAAGAAACTTGAAATGAAGTCATAGAAATATTATCGAATACTTTGGTAAATCAAATTATACATATTATTCGACAAAATAGCATACGATTCAGAATAAAAAAAAATAGATTCTATCCATAGATAGGGAAGATTGTAATACATACGCAATCAACACAGACCAAGCTAAGCGAATTTTTTGCATAAAACTGTAATCCGCCATAGGAGATCAATCCATTCTAAAATTAGGAAAATTCTTTCACATAATGTCGTTCGACGAGTTTCATTTCCAAAACCCGTTGATTAAACTTGCACAACGGCATCGCTTCATTTCTCATATTCGTACGTCGAATAATGGAAAAATTTTCAAACATAACAATAATTCAACAACTTAACTAGGTTAGCTACCTCTTGTACATTTCAACAATCTAGAATGAACATATTTCGAAGTGAAAAAATAACACTTTAATTTCAGCGAGCTGAAAAGCTTACTTGGAATGCGAACGTAATCGCGACATCCGTGTGTATTTTTCCTTTGCGTATTATCAAAGATCTATTGATTAATTCGTAGGATAATTTTATTAAAGATGAATGAAACAAAATCGTCGGATTTGGGTATAGTATACATTGACTGTACGTATTGATTCATCTCTGTGAATATCTACACCATAAATAGACAATGAAATCAACGAGTCTAAAGTCAATACTTAATTACTTACCAATAACATACGATACCTACCTATAGTTCTAAATCTTGAATAAAATAAAGAGTTAAAATATGAATAGCTTTAAAATATTAAAAAGTGATAACTGCAGATGAACATCTATTCGACGAAGGAGAAGCCATAGTCTTGAGATGAAGTCAATAAAGGTACGAATGCTTTTTCCTAAAATCAAACGAACGTACTTTTTAGCACCATGCAAATTCAAGTAGTTTCCTAGTTTCTCGATCAACTACGTTCAGCTTACCCTAGGTAAAAATTTACGACGAATCCTACGATCGTCTTTTTTTTCGAAATCAACATCAGCAGATTCCACGAAGAAGTTATACCGAGAGATATTAGGTTCGGAGTTTTCATCGCCTGAAATCTCTTTTTCGTTGATCGGACTAGAACACTGCTCATATTCGTTATCGTTACTATCGTACAAAGGGCAGCTATCTTTCAAATCCGAACGATGCATAGGATCAGGCACTTCACCGTCTTGGAGTACTTGTTCGTTACCAACTAAACCTGCACCATCGGTGAAATTTTCATTAAAACGAGGATTTAAATCAAAAGAAGCAGTTTTAGGTTTCGGTGGCCTTTCTTGACGTTCTGGAATACTATTCGATTCAAGTTGTTCGATCCAAGGAGGCTTATTGGTCTGTTTCGAATTATACAAATTAGCAACGTTTGACGATTGAGTTGTGGGTTGGTCGTCGAAATTCCCATTGATTGTTTTTCTCGTCAGCCTCTTAGTATTCAACGGACCGCATAGGAAGTTATGTCTAAAATGTTATTTAATTATTTGAAACAACGATCATTTTACAGTTTGATATGAAGATACGAAAATAGGTATTGAGATTTACTCACGTTGAAAATGTTTTCGCTTTGAAATCTTTAGTGAAATACTCGTTTAATCGGAACTTCCTCGAAGTATGGCTGGCAGTTTTACGTGAATGGGCCGATAGACTGAAACCATCGATGAATTAAGAGCAATAACGAATTGAAATAAGGTATAATGAATTTGGCTAATTGCTAAATACTTACAATCGATTCAAGTTTTCTGATATGTTTCCCAATGCGTTGGAATCGTTTCCTCTGGGATCTCTCGATATGAACTGACCTGCTTGTATCCCTGATCTACTTTCATAGCTTCTTTGGGTGCCGGAATACATTAATTATAGCTTATCTATAGCTGATTACTCGCGAATTTTTGACGTGAATACCTATACTTACATGAACAAACCAACCAAACACAGGAAATTTTTGATAAGATCACACTGGTGAAAAATAATTATTTAATCACTAAAAAATAATATTAACTTGATATATTTTACCTGATAAATTTAGTTTACTATGAAAAAAAATTTGCAAACACCATTATCGTATCGTATCGTTATTTTTTGAAAAAAATTTGAAAATTGAAAAAATGATTACGGATCAGTGTTGCAACTACTGAGGCCCGCCACACACTTCAGCTACGCTACGCTACGCTATGCTTAAAAAACGTAGCGTTCCCTGGTGTGACGCGTGAGACTCATATTTAAATTTGATAACAAAACCACAACAATAAACAAAAAATGATAACAATATGAAAACGTCAGAAGAAAGAATGTATTCTTCCTTACCTTTGATGTTTTGGCTCAACAAAGACTCATTTCGTTCACCAGATACAAATCGTTACTCGTTACGTTATTATATAGTTATTCATATTTTCCGTTCTTATGATTTCATCTGTGATCTCGTGTAAGTTCGATATTCAGATTGTTCGTACAGTTTTTCGTTCTGTGCTTTTTATGTTCGATGCGAAAATATATGATTCTTTTTGGTTCGGTGAATTATTCAGTTTATTTGGTTTTCTTCGAAGATTTCATTCCAAAGTGGTAGCAGAAAGCGTACCGGTTTCAATCATCCACGTAAGAATGTCAAACGATAACGATAACATTATACGGATCGAAGATTCGGACTCTGACTCCGCGTCGACGTCCTCACACGTGCGTCCGCCACCGGGCATACCAGTTAATCCGTACTTTAATCCGTACGCGGCGAACTTTTACCCTCCTATGCCACCGTTTGGGTATATGGGAATGGGAATGCCAAGATTTACGCCAGTTCCGTCAACCTCACAATTTGTAACGACAGCCAACGTACCAATACGTCCACCGAACGTTGTACGCCTAGCGACGACCGGAATAAATACTCCGAGAATTATCGCTCCGATGGGTAATATCATAAATCCGAGGCCAACTATCGTTACAACCGCTCCAGTGACGTCTACCATAACAACGGCCCCCATTACGACGACTGTAACGTCAACCGTATCTACAAGCAGTCAAACCAAAACAACGACGTCAAACGCTATACCGTCAACTACGGTTTCAACGAGCACCAACACCACTCAATCAACGGCGACAATAAATATATCAGCGACTACGCAAACACCGCCGAAGGTTACGATTACGAATCCTCAGTCGACTCCAATGTACATTCCGCTACAGTATTCATTCGCTCAACCAGCTCCACCTCCACCGGCATTACCTAATACCAACATCGCAGCAATTCCAATCTACATTTTGTCAGAAGATACGCAATTCAACTCGTGGAAGACGATAGTGGAAAATGAACTTTACGCGGCGAACCTCTCACACATGTTGAAACCAGAAACTCACGCTATACCGGAGGCTCAGAAAACTGACTCGTACAGAAAGGAGCTCGCGTATGTCAAAGCTTTTCTCCTCACGCGAGTTTCTGACAAACTCAAAAATTCCGTTGCGACAGAGCCAAATCCAGCTGCGATCATGAACAAACTCACCGAAAAATGTAAACCCGTATTCTCGAATAAGCGCTTCGCCATAAGACGCGGCTTCAACGTAATAACGATGGGACCTACTGAACGCGCTGACAATTTCATTACGCGATTTGAAAAAGAAGAAGAGGTAGCCAGGAGATATGACGAAAACATCAACGATAAAGATGTCATCGATAATTTTATTGCCGCCATATCCTCAGTATATCCGGAAGCAGTAATAACCTTCAATCAAGACGCCGATCGAACTTTTCGCGCAGCAAAAGAAGCTCTTCGCGCCGCCGAGATCCAACGAAAAGAAATATCAGCACGTGCCGGCTCCAGTCAATCAAATCAACTCGCCATCGCTAATGTAGCTCACGCAAACTCGTCGCACTCTAATTACCGAGGAAATAATTTTCGAAAACCGGCGAGATATGGAAGAGGTCAAGGTAGATCGAACAACAATTTCAACAACCGTGGGCATTCGACGACACAAAATTCGACTTCGAACTATCAACATTGTACCCGTTGCGGCCGAAACAACCACAGCTGGAGAAATTGCCGGTCAAATACGTGGAGATGTTACAACTGCCTCCAACAAACGACGGATCATCAAGGATGGAATTGTCCTCATCCCACAGCGTCGAATCAGCAGAACGACAATCGCCAATATTCCGATCATCGTCAATATTCTTTCACGCAACGTAATCGTGCGAACGACGCCATCCAGAAGAACAACAATCGACGACCTGTACAGACGTTCAGACGTGCTCCGATCCCTCAACCAAATCAAGGAACAGCGGCCACGAACCCGAATCCAAATGTGAATACACAGCGAACAGCCGCAGCACATTCCGCCGAAACCGCACACGATTCTAACGATGGTTTAGATAATCAACCGGGTAAGTCAACCGATAATATCAGATCAAATAATCCGCTAAATCCGCTTAACGCTTGCTACAAATTCTTGGCCGATTCCGGTGCTGATGAGCACTTTGTAACAAATTTAGACAGCTTAACTAACGTACGCAAAATTCAATCGCTATCAGTTTTAGGTGCAGATAGACGTACGAGGCTTAATATTACTCACGTTGGTGACTTAATCACTCAACGCGATTCTGGTAAATCAATCATTATAAAGAACGTATATTACTCGCCTAATCTCGCTAAATGTCTACTTTCTTTCCGTCATTTTGTAAATAAGGGCGCTAGAATCGAACTAGACAATACTAGCGTTAAAATATTCGACAGTACAGGTGATATAATCAGATCAGGATCGTATGATGGTCAGTTCTGGTGGTTAAATTTTCCGATAAATTCTCAAACAGGTTCATTCGCTACTGAAACCGTTGATAATAAGAGTACCGATACCAAAGCTGTAAAGAGGGGGAGTAATTCAATAAACAACAAATCTGATATTCAACCAAATCAACCCGATCTTGCTCCTAAAATACATACCGATCACGATTATGCAAAACAGCTAACTTTCGACTATACAGATATAGATAGCACAGAAGCGTTAAAGAAATACTTAAATGCAGAAGCAGAAATGAACATCACAGATGTTAAAAATATAGCTAACGAAAATATAACACAGCTCAGAAAATCTATCGGATATTTATGGCATCTTCGGCTCGGACATGCGTCAAAATCGTATTTAGAATATGCCGCAAAAACAATACCTCAGCTACAAAACGTTAAATTCTCTGACGATATACTAAACTGCCCGGACTGCAAAATAGCAAAATCCACGTCCTTACCCAACAATACGACACGTGAAAGATGTACAGAACCATTACATGGTATACATTCAGATCTTATGGGCCCGATAGACCCACCAACGTTCAAGCATAACGCTAAATATATAATTTCATTTGTCGATGATGCTACCAGATATGCAATTTCAACTCCGCTGACAGAAAAACGACTCGTACATCTCGCCTTTGAAAATTTCTTAAAACAGATTCGTAAAATTAGAGGACCTAACGCTAAAATTGGGTTCATAAGACGAGACAATGGTACGGAATATTCAACAAAAGAGATGAAAGAAATAATCGATCGTGAGAAAATATCAGTTCAAACATCGCCTCCACTTTCGTCAAATTTGAACGGTACGGCAGAAAAGTATAACCGTGATATAATGACAATTACGCGTGTATTAATGATCAGTTCAGGTTTCCCCGATACTCTTTGGGCCTACGCATTAAGTTATGCAGTTGACATCTATAATCGCACGCCTCGAAAAGCCATAAAATTTCAGACTCCATTCGAACTTTTTCATAACAGAAAAACTTCGTTAAAGTATATCAAAAGATTTGGATGCCTAGCATACGTACACTCAGCTCCTACAGCAGGTCAGAAAATCGCAGATAGGGCTGTAAGAGGTTTTCTCGTACATTGCGCGGACACGCATTACGTAATTATCCAACCCGCTACAGGCAAAATCCTCAGATCTCAGAATGTCGTATTTATCGAATCCAAAGTATATAAAGATTTTTATCCTAAAAACGCTGACAACGCTCTCACGTCCGGTTCATTCACACCTCAAAAACCAGACGAAGAATGGTCAATCGAATCATTCGCAGATACCGATAAAAATGATACAGCTAATGCCAATTTAGGTACTTTTTCAATATACATTGAAGATTCTCCGTTCGATGACAGCTCTATTTCGGCTAATTTACTAGATTCCAATCTTATGTTGGAAAATAACTATATCGAATCGATCGTTCAAAAAGGTAAAAACAATGAAAATGACAATCTCGTACGCGAATCGTTTATTAGAGACTTAAATTCAAATTTAACAAACTTAGATGAAAACAAACCCAGCTCATTTCATGCATTTCATACAGACTCCGATCAAACTTTAACCCGATCCAAATTAGCTCTAATCGAACCAAAAACTTTTAAAGAAGCAATGAAAAGTCCATACAAAACCGATTGGTTAAAAGCAGCTCAATCTGAACTTAAATCACAAGACAAAAATCAGACTTGGATTCTGATCGACAGAGACACCTTACCGAAAAATACCCCGATTTTGAACTCTGGTTGGGTTTTCAAATGCAAAGCTGAGAAATCGGATTACATAAAGTTTAAAGCACGATTGGTAGCCAAAGGTTGTGGTGATAAAACAGTATATGACTTGTCTGAAACATATTCTCCAGTCGCTCGGTTAGTCGATGTCAGGTTCTTTTTCTCGATAGCGAATAAATACGGTCTTGAACTACATCAACTTGATGTAACTACAGCTTTTCTCCACGGTGACCTAGAAAAAGTTATATATATGAATATACCGGAAGGCTACCCTAATAGGGAAAAGTTGATCAAAAAGAAAGTATGCCAAGTCAATAAAGCTCTTTATGGATTATACGTCAGTTCGAAAAGATGGTACTTAAAGTTAAAAACAGAAATGCAAAAACTAAAATTCGTATTATATCCTTTTCAATCATGTATTTTTCTATGGCGTAACTCTCATCGATTTATTTTGCTGCTATTGTACGTAGATGATATGCTTTTGATTGGAAATTGCCCAGATAAAATCGTTGAAGTAAAGAAACAGCTCGCGAACGTCTTTGACATAAAAGATCTCGGTTTTCCATCGCTATTTTTAGGACTAGAAATCATTCGCGACATGAATCGCAAAACTTTATTCATTCATCAAACACAGTTTGCTTTAAACATACTCGATCGCTTCCAAATGTCAGACAGTTTTCCGATTGACACACCGATTATGACTAACGAAGCTAGTAAAAAGACTCCGTTAAAAGCCGAAAACTCGCTTGAAAATTTCGAAGCTCAAATGCCATTTAAGGAAGTGACAGGTTCACTTTTATACCTCGCAAATGGCACACGACCAGATATCGCTTATGCTGTTAATAAGATTAGTCGAAGACAATCGAATTACACAATAGATGATTATTACTCTCTCGTCCGAATACTCAGATACATTAAAGGTACAATCAGTTGGGGTTTAAAATATACAGGTTCTACAGATCAAATCGTATGCTATGCCGATGCCTCTCTCGGCACGAACGACGAACACGGAAAATCCACCACTGGTTTTATACTGAAATCCTTTGGTGATATCATACAGTGGCGAACGAAAAAACAATCGCATGTCGCCCTTTCCACAGCTGAAGCAGAATTCGTAGCATTATCGTTAGCATGTCGAGAAACTGTAGCCATTAAAGAGATGGTTAAACGGCTATTACATATTGATATTACGCCTATACTGTTAGAAGACAATACCTCTGCCATAAAGATGGCGAAATCAGAGGATTCCCAGTCATTAAAACATATCGTAAAATTATGCTATTTCTATGTGCGCTTTGAAGCCATCAAACGAAACGTCGAAATACGCTGGGTACCGACATATGATCAGCTAGCTGACGGACTCACGAAAGCATTAGCTAGAGAACAATTTACTCGATTCAGAGACAATGTCGTTTCCAAAACAGCTTATAACTAACGCAAATTAACCGCTTTTCGACAGCTTGACTAACACAGATACAATTCTGATATAATCACAATACAACGATTGTGTGTTACTTTATTTGTTTCAGAATTCTTCTAAAGAAACCTATTTACTCGCTCGTTTATGAATTTCGATGGACTAATTCGAAGTTAAAACAGATATTTCGTTACTATTATTAATAATTCATTTGATGTTATGTGAATTTTTCTCGTTCATTTTATATTTACTCGTTAAGATAACAACTTTATATTCAGATTATTTACATATCGAAGTTCCTAATTTTTATGTTTCATAATATCTAGATTTAATCGTGAACACTTGATCTCAATTTTTACCTCGAGTGTGATATTCTATATATTCATTTATTAATCAGTTCCTTTACGTTTAACGATAAGTTTATTTTGTACAAAGTTTATTTCGTAGATTCGCCAAAAAGGGGGAGCGTCAGAAGAAAGAATGTATTCTTCCTTACCTTTGATGTTTTGGCTCAACAAAGACTCATTTCGTTCACCAGATACAAATCGTTACTCGTTACGTTATTATATAGTTATTCATATTTTCCGTTCTTATGATTTCATCTGTGATCTCGTGTAAGTTCGATATTCAGATTGTTCGTACAGTTTTTCGTTCTGTGCTTTTTATGTTCGATGCGAAAATATATGATTCTTTTTGGTTCGGTGAATTATTCAGTTTATTTGGTTTTCTTCGAAGATTTCATTCCAAAGGAAAACGTAGCGCGCTACGCCAAAATTTTTGTACATCGTCTACAACCGGCGCTACGTCTAGAAAAACGTAGCGCTGTTTTACCTTCCAGGTGACGTAGCGTGACGTAGCTCTGCGTAGCGTCGCGTAGTGTGTTGTCATCCATATACCACAATGTAACTGACTTCAGCTACGCTACGTTTTTTGACATAGCGTAGCGTAGCGTAGCGCAAGTGTGTGGCGGGTGTGAGAAATTTTGAGCAAACAGTATTGATTTAATTTTTTAACTCAGATTTAATAATTTCTCATTTTTTTAAATGAAGAATTAAGATTGAAAAATTTGTTTAATATAAAAATTTGCACAAAATTACTTTAAAAATGATAAAAATGATAATTTACTTTTAATGCGAAATAAATAATTATTAATTTTGCATATAGCGCTTCTATTAACAAAACATAGAACTACTAAAATAATTCATCACCAGGCCGATGCTATGAATACGGATGCCAAATAAAAATAATTATCCCTCCATTTTTTTACCACTCGCTCGACACTCACTCGTAGTCTCGTACTTTCATCACACACATCACTGTTCACTTCACTGATCACTATATGGTCATTGATCATTTCATCATAAGTCGTGCGAAGTGCGATTTATTGAATTATTCGGTTTTATAATGAATTTATCAGAATTTTTGTGGTAAGTAGTTTAATAATTTCGTATTTCTATTATGAAACCCATTATTGTTCTTTGGAATTTAATTGAAGTCGTATACGTTTCCCATCTTGTCTATTGAAATTTGCTTTTTCCGATTCCATGTCCGTTACACATTTCTGTGCCGTTTTATTATTTATAATTTAAAGCGCACCGTTGTAAATAGAAATGACTCATATTCTGCCAAGTTGCTCGAACTAACCGAGACTTAGGCACAGTTTTATTAGAGCTTCGCCAAATTTTGAAAGTTGCAAGGTGAGTCGGTGCACTATTTTTCACATTTTCAGTTCGTTTTGTCAGTTTTTTACATTCGCTTGTATTCATCGTCTTCACTAATCTTGATTGAAGCTTCTCTTTTAACGATCTTTGAGAATTTTGAAATTGTTTCTTTGTTCGTAGTATCGTGTGGTATTGATTCTGAATTATTCGTTTTCTTCGAACATCGTATTATAATTATAAATGTATTGTTCAGGGTAACAACATTTTTTTTTATGACAATTCGCGTGTCGTTTGTAAGGCTTTTTGAAACTAACTGTTCAAGTGTTGACCAATGTGGTAATTATCGAAAAAGTGTACCTAATATTTATTATGTTTCTAGGATATTGTGTACCTATTCGCTGAACAATGTGCTCATCGATTGTATCATTTGTGAATTCCATTCTGTTGAACTTTTGTAAAATATATCTACTGCCAAAGGTAAGAATTACGAAGTTACGAAGGTATGCTTTATATTTTATATTTAGCACTAATTTAGTTAATTTTGTGGTAAAAATGTCCTGGCATGGGTCTTGGCTTGTCGAATTTTAAATAAGATAGAGAATGTAATCTGTTGAGTGAAAATTATTTAGTGAACTAATAATCCAATAATCGTGAAACAAATTAATACTTCGTCTGATTATTTTTCTGCGTTATGTTCGAAGTAATCTTTGGTTATGTTATTGCTTCAGTGGAAAAAGAGGGGGATGTTGATGTGTTTTGTTTTAAATCGCGAATTTCTTCTGGTTTTACAACTCCTCGTTTGTCAGTTAGGTATCTACCTAATCATTATAGGTTGTATTCATACGTAAAACTGAGATTCATTTCATAACAAACGAGATGAAATCGTTCATTCAAGCTAAGCTTTCTTAGGAGTACCTGTAGTACGTAATATGTATAATGGCGACTCTCCCGTCTCCCCTCTTTTCGAAGTACTTTTGGCCAATTTGAAGAAGAACCTCGAGTCGCCAACATCTTCAACTTTTTACGAAAAAAATTGCGATTACTGATTAAGTATCTTGATATGATAATGGTCACTCAAAACGTTTTGTACAATTTTCAGATCTCTGGCTGCCTCGTATTCGATCCTTGAAGGTATGGATAGTTATGTGATCGTCCGGAATTCAAACGTCATGATGCATGGCTATTTTTTCTCGAGAGTTGAAGCAGCTAAATGTGAGTATAAATTAATATTAGGTACGATTAAAAATGTACGAACTTAGTTCTGAAGAACTGAAAAAGGAAATGCGGGATTGTTAATTTTGAACTAAGTATTGTGAGTGACAAGTTGAGAAATTGGTGTACGAAAAAGCTCGTATTTTGAACATTTATTTTTCTGTTTTTTGTTGGTTAAAATTCACAACTTTTTGGTTAATTTTTTTACCGTAAGAAATAATAAAATTGAAAATCGGATAGGTGTTCCTTTCTTTGAAAAAATTGAGTGCAGTATTCAATTATCTGTAATATATGAAAATTCATTGAATAGGATGTTCATCTTAATATAGGATTCGAAAATGACCAATTCGAGGTCACTGATTTCGAATCTGAGATGCTTTTCTGGAGCCTAGCCTTTGTTTCGAAGATATGACCAATTTTTGCCTCAAAAATCGATCTTTCGGTGATCGAGCCGCAATTTACTCGTAAAAAGGTTGTTCTCAATTAATTCTAGATCGTCGATTCCGATTCTGAGGTCAAAAAAAAACTTGAAAAGTGACTAAGAAATCGAAGATTCTGTATGAATTTTTTGTCAAATCAGCGTAGAAAAACCATTTTTGGGAAAGTTCCGATTACATTTACATTCCAATCAAATCATTTGCTAAACAACTGACAATTTTTCATAAAATGACAGATAATCAATTTTTTCAGTTAATGACTTGATTGAAAATTGAAATAGGTATAATCAGAATTTTTCCAAAAATATATTTTTCATGTTCATTTTCCGAAACTTAATACCTAGTTTTGCTCAAAAATAGTTTTTCCTTTGAATTTTAGTCGTTTTTGTGGCCGGAAAAGAAACATCTAAAAATTTCTTGAAAAGTAGTGATTTTTGAAAAAAATAATCAGATTTGGTTAATACAGCATGCATTTAAAATCATTCTTCTGCACAATTTCGAATTATGATAGGTATGAATGCTTTCATATCATAAGTAAAATGTCTGGAAAAGCTAGAAAGGTCAGAGATCATTTCTAAAGAACTGAACTTAAGTTAGAAATTTTTAAATTCTGTATATTTTTCAAGTGAACTGCATGGTAATTTATTTTCTTGAACGTCGGCCAGTCTTTTTCTATTGGAGGTCCAATAGAAAAAGACTGGCCGACGTTCAAGAAAATAAATTACCATGCAGTTCACTTGAAAAATATACAGAATTTAAAAATTAAAAAATTAAAAAACTAAATTACTCCAATTTGGAGTAATTTAGTTTTTTAATTTTCAAATGAGGATTCTCTTTTCTATCTGCCACTCATCCTGCCAGGTAGATATTGAATTTTTTGGAATAATTTTACCTTTACGTCTGATCGTTCAACTTAAGTACGTTGTTGTGAACTTGAATATTTTTTAATTTTAATTTACTTTTTTTTATGTTCATATACGTTTAAATGATATTACCAGTTTTTTATTATTCGCGTGATATTTTTTGCAATTTATTTTGATAGAAATAATTTTTGATAAATTGAATGAACGTGTTCAATATCAAACACGATTATATTTTTTGAAATTCGAATTACCAACATATTTCTCTCAATTGAGATGGTTGATGTTTCATGTTTAACGTTGAATCGCCCATTTCCGTTTATTTTTGCATTATTTTTACGTCGTATTCAATAATCTGTTTGTTTGACAGTTGTTTTATGATGTTGGAAGCTCGAAAACGCAACGTTATTTTGTGGTGTTTCCAGATTTGATTTTTCAGACCAAAGACAAACACTATCATGGAGTTTTCTCGGCGAGTGTCTCTGTAATTCATTTTGGTAAGCGATTCCAATTCTTTTGAATTTTTTTTGGCTTAAAATTATTGCACCGAACTGAATAGGTAATACCAACGTTGACCAGTTTGAAAAGTAATGAAGTACGTTGACGAAGCTTTCATTAGGTATTTCATCAATAATTACCAAGAAAGAAATCTTTTAATAATTCTAATTCATTCGGTTTCGAATCTTAATACGTTCTTACGTTCGTATTTGTATTGAACCCTTTTCGTATCGAAATTCGCAATTTCCGAGTGAATTATGTTTTTCGTTCATACAGAATCACACAACACGTACAATACGTGCAATGGGATGTAATGAATTACACCTGATTGTGGAAAATGATGTACAAAATATGGTATTGTATGAATTTTTAACTGCCATACAACTCTTTTGTACAATTTTCTATCTACAGTACAATTAAATTTTAGGAAAAACTCGCCAAATTGGTACCTTACAGTTATATTATAATTTATTAGCGAAGTACTCTACTTAATCATCGCCATACATACAGGTTCACGTTTTGATAGAAAACGCAAAAAAAAAATATGTAAAATAATGATTGTATAGACCTAAGAATATTCGATCCTGCACCCGAAAATAAAAATCGAAAATTATACGAAATCCAAAATATAATTCATAGCCTCATAGGTAATATTATTATTTATTATTATTCATTTTTTTTAAATTCCGATTTCCGACATAAAAGAGCATTGTATCCTTAACGTTGTTGATGTATCGGAACGGGATGCCTTATCTTCACAAGGATCCAACACCACATGTTGCCAAATATCCGTCAGAATTCATGATGTTTATTTTCCAATTATTTTTTTCCAAGTCCTTATCAGTTATCACTACGATCTCTACCTCTTCGAGTTCCAAATTTCAAAAGTTAAGTTTTTTATAATTGAATCCATAACTAATTACGTTTGTGAATTCGAGTTTTATTATTACAACGTAACCCAGAAAGCTCATCATCTTAGCATCCTTTAAGGTGATGTGAACGTGAACCATATCGGTAATTTTTTTCAACAAATGTTCATATCATTTTGGAATATAGATCAATTTTGAAAGGTTGATACTTGATAGAACGTTGAGAAATGATGAACTTTTAAAAGTAATCGTACATACTTGTAGATGCGGAACTTCTAACGGAAAATGAGAACCCAAGATTTCTTAATTTATCCAAAAAAGCGACCGGTGCATCGCCGGTGTCATTTTCCAGGAAATAGCCCGTCGCTTTTTCTTCATTTTTTTGGAATTCGTAGTATTCGTTAAGTTCTAAGTTTGCGGGATACATTTTAATAATTTATGAAAAGCAAGTGAAGCATTTCACTGCTTTGATGTTTAATTATTCGCATTTATTTAATTCCAAATTTGTTGTAAGTTATCTCGATGTATGATGAAAATAACAACATAAGGTCGATCTCGATGGTACAAATCTACAAGACGATAGTGTAGATTGATAAGACATAGTGACGGTATTGACGGTAATTACGGTTCAGCCAGCAACGTCGCACAAAAATGCAATTTGGTGTTGGATCCTTGTGAAGATAAGGCATCCCTATGGGAACAGTGTCGCGCATGCGCAAATGTACATGATCAAGTCATGACTCGCAAAACGTAGTGCTAGGGATGAAACGATAAACGATGAATCACTCAGTTCGTCAGTTCATCAGTCGAGTGCTTGAGGGGGGTGAATTTTTATTTCACATTCCAATCCAAGCGTGAAGCGTCTTTTCAGTTGGACTTGGAGTTTGAGTACGTGTGTTTCTTGCGACTTGCGTTCGGTTTTCGGTTTTTAAACTTTGAGTTTCGTGTTACAAATTGCAATGGTACGTTATTCAATTTATATTTGCTTATTTTTTATTGCTATTATACTATAGCACATGTTGGAGTAAGTCATAATTGTGAAATTTGAATTGACTGTTTCGGTACGGGGTATTCATTAATTTCTGATTTTCGATCTCCATACGACTACAATTACTAAAGTGCTTGTAACCATATTGCGAACTGTATTACTTTTCAATAAGATTGAGATAGGTGTCAAGTTTTTTTCACTACGCGTACCTACGTTTACGTCGTGAAGATTTTGTCGAATATGCGTTCATGTGAAATAGTGTATGCGTGTGTAGTAGTAGCGTGGGTAATGCGATGCTTGTTGTATGTTGCAAGTTGGAACAATGGCGGTAAGAGTGAGTAGCATTTTCGTTTGTGAACTGTGTAGTTTCATTTCGCGCGAAAATTGTTGTCTCGTGTCGTATTTTTCTTGCATATTTAATTACTTATTTACTTTGAATTTCGCGTTTACAAAATTATCGTTGAATTTAGTTTTAGCTCTTTTTTCATTGTGATGTCATTCGGTAATAAGTAATACGTGCGTACGTTTCTCGTCTTTTCGCTTCATCCTCACGCTGATTTTTCCGTTGGAGGTATTTATTGTATTTCATTACTATCAGAGTCAGTGTGATTTTTCACTCTTATGAGGTACCTAATTACGTTTTGATTTTACATTAAAGTTACCAATTGACGAACAACGTGCTTTTGCAAATCGTCATTGTGTGAAATCTTGATGTTCGTGTTTTTTGTGTTTATTGCGATTCGATGAATTTGTGATCAGTCAAGTGCCATTCGAGCATATCCGTGCATTCTAATGCTGTCTAAATCAGACACGTGTTGCGATGCTGTTTGAGCGCGTGTTCGTTAGTAATTTCTGATTTTCGATCTCATTTTCATCTTTCAGTCATATTGTGAAATAATTTTCCCCTATAGGTACTTACTTTGAGTTTTCTCACGTACTAATGTATTACGATTTGTATACCTGTAACTTACCCTAAATTACTCTATCGCGAGATGAGTGTCTATTATTTTCTATAACGCTTAAGCTTACGAGTGCGAAAATTTTATTGAATAGATACGTGTGTATGTGAACGTCAATTAGTGCTTACAAATACAAGCGTACGTGTAGTGGTGCTGTGACTCGGAAAAATGGGAAAGAGGAGAGTTTTTATCCTTTGAGACTTGTGAGTTTAGTTGCATACCAATGGCAACGATGAATTGTGGGTCTGAATAATTCTTGTTAAATTATGTTTTTATCCATCTTAAAATGCGATTTGTTTTTTGTTTGTGTTTGAATCTTTTTCACGATTTGGAACTATTTTAAAATACCTAAGTATTGAGTGATATTCGGTAATACTTGAGTGTAAGACTTACTTTCCGAGTGAAATAGCCATCTTATTTCAATTCAAATCTATGTTCTCGACTGCGTTACGTTCAAATTACGACTAATGTGCAAATCGATGAGAAAAAATGTCAATTTTTTGAATGATTCTCATCCAATTTTTTTTTTCATCGTGTCTACTGTGACTGGTCTATGTTACCGAATTTGAATATCCATAGTCGACTAGTCGTATACCATTACCATCATTGTGAAATTTTGATGCTAACGTTTTGTTTTAATTTACAGAATTTTCTAATCGAAGTCGTGGCATATTCAATCAGCAGCGATAGTTCCACCATCCATTTTATTCCGAGCTAAGTGATTTACGAGAAAGTTCCGCCAGCTGATGGAAGTTTTCAACTCTTTCTCCTGTGTCTTGTGTCGATCCCGATAGAACTAATTCCAGAAGTTGAATAATTAGGTATGAATTTCTAAGAGTAATTTCAAGTCCACTGTGTAGTTATTTTGATGACTGTTTTATTGTCGTAATTTTATTCTTAGGTCGAACCTGAAACTGAAGTGTCAGTATGCATTTGTGTAGAGAATAAGATCCAATTCGATAAATTTGAAATTCCAACTCTCAGTGAAATCAACGTTTTCGAAATTTGTTTCAAGGTAATAATTCACACCTATTTATATTAACTGAATTCGTTCATTTTCAAGATTTTTTTATTTTTCTGAAATATCTTGTTTATTTTTATAAATGGCAATGAAATGTCCAATGCAAAGATGCGAATTGAATGTTGATTTTTCTAAAATGAATTATGGAATTCACTACACCACTTAAAGCCTTTTTAATTGTTCTATTTCGCCAATATTTTATGTTCCTATCCCTACTGATGTGCAAAATTGAAATTCATTTCCATCAGGGACTTTTTTTATTTTTATTTTCAGCGTATTAATACCCACTCTTATCTCGAATCACGCTTAGTGGTGGGTTATTGGCCTAATTTCTATGGACAGTTGATTAACTGCGTACCTACTATTTACGTGATTTTGAACTGCTTATTCTAGGATTTTGAAATTTAATCGAACCTTTTCAAGATTTAAGAGAATATTGTTTATTGATTTTCTGCGCATCTATTCGCAAATTAAGTGAATATTTTTAGTACTTGATTGAGAAATAACTAAGTATGTGAAACGAATTGAATTGCGGTTTGTGCTATGCCTACCTGCAATATGTGCCCGTATTCATTGGATTTTAAATTTGAATAATCAGTGTAATGGGGTATCATTTATTACAAGTCCATTGAGTAATACCGCATTTGTTTTTATCATTTTTTCAGCTCCGGATTCCCTGCAATACCGCCTCGAAATTATCGAAGCTATTTTTAAGTTTTTTAATCTAAGTTGATAAATTAGTTGTATGTGTTTTATATGTTAGGTAATTAGATATTTATTGTTAATTTTTAGTCGAGCTCTCCCTCCCTCCTCTAGGCGTTTTATAAAATTGGGATCTTTTTTTCTGGGTACAAAATTTGATTTAAGGGAAATAGGTTGTCCATCGAAGGTTATGATTCGAGGTTACGTGTTCTAATTGCCTTCGAAATGCAGAGGCTGATTGGTGCAAGCGATTGCAAAATTTTTTGGTGTTTTTTTAGGCATTTTTTATGGTCGGGAGTAATTTCGAAGGTGGCATGAAGTAGGGAGCGGGGGAATGATTTAGGCGCAGCGCCGATGTCGGTATCTGGTGAACCTGGACACCTCACGACAACGGAAGAGACCCCAAGTTTTCTTCGATGCCTAGTGCGATCACTCCGAGATACTGGGAGGTTATCCCGGCGAGGGCTAAAGTGGCATGCTAGCGGTCGTTTTTAACGACGGGTATTTTTCGTACCATTTTAATTTCAATCAAACGTGGTGATTAAATCGCAGGTCAAAGTGCGTGTGAAATTGGTAGATGAAGTGATTTTTTTTTTTGATTAGGGCCTGCCTAATAAGTGTCCCGGTGCCTTTGTCGAATTTGTTTTTTTTTTTTTTAGGGATTTTCAGCTTAGGGCGTGTCATTTTCGGGCTGAATTCAGAATTCAGCCCGGCAGGGTTGGAGCTTGGTTTTACGAGGCTCTGGCCGGTGAAAGGTAACTTTAGTTCCCTACCAGGTGCTGTGCTTCTTCGGAACTCAGTACACCGGCAGAGGGGAGCGTTCGTATGGTGAACGGTTACCCGTAGCCTTTGGCACGTGGCCTTTTCCCCGCCTTCGGGGAGTCTGTTAGACATCACGATCACTCTGGCGCTTAGCTGACAGCTGGCTTTGTCCCTGGGGTGGCTGGTGGGTTAGGGCACGGCCCCTGGCCTCGTGGATTTGGGCTGGCAGCTCTGTGGACGAGTGCGCTATATACCTTGCCACGAGGTGAAGACCGCTTGGTATGAGATCCACGTCGCTGTCTGATAGGTAAGGAAATTAGGCGCTGCCTTGGCGACATTATAGTGCGGGTGTTGACCTGGATTTTAAAAGCTACTTTTGATTGCCAATTAATTGGTGCGAAATGAGATATCATTGAGGGTTCAAATTTTACTCGAATTTTAAAAATTGGTCATTTTTGGCGTTTACGAAGATACGCGGGCTCAAATTTTGGATTTTTTGGTAGAAATTTGGTGTTTTTTTTAATTTGCGACGAGAAGTGATCTGTGTTTTCGATGGGTTATTTCACCTTTTTTTTTCTTTTTTTTTTGGAAAAGAAATATACTCAACTTCTGCATTTCGGTGGGAATTAGTTCAGGTAATTTCTAAATCAAACTTTGATGTAAAGGGGGCTGTTGTTTTGGGGTTTTGTCGGAGTAGGCGTGTTAGTGGGGACCCTTGGGTATATTTATTATGTACGTAGTTGTATTGAAATGTTGTTTAAGTTTCAAAATTGTGATAACCGATCACGGTTTTTTTGGCTGCCGAGCGGCCGGCAGTTTTTTTTTAGCCCAGATCGGTTAAAACTTAGATTTTAGAGTTGTATATTTTTTTTTGCCGCTGTGTTCAAGAATACAAAGTTTGGGTTTGGTTTGTGTTATTTTGCTGTCGCCAATGAATGGTTATCGGCCAACAATCATTGGTAGGACAGCGTTCGAGTTAGAATATTCATTTTTTCAGTAGTAACGAATCGCGTAGGTACTTGGAAAATTAAATCAGCGACCTCGAACGGATCGACGTACGAAATACCAGTATTCGAGCGAATTCAAGTCGCCAATACCGCATTTAATGTGCATTTTTTCGAATTAGGCGAAACGCCTCTTTTTTTTGAATACATTGCGGCTCAATTACTCAAAAAAAACGACTAATCAATAATTTTGAAATTTAATGTACAGCAAAGAGGTCGAATACGTCGATTCATTATTGTTGATCTTTGGTTTGAAGAATGAATAGTTTTCAAAAATACTAATTCAGGCAAATTACTGATGGATTAATGAAAATGGATGCTGAATTATGAATTTACGATCTTGATTTAGTCATATCCGACTTATTTCCAGCACATTTCAGCTGTAGAATAGACCAAAAGGTGAGTATTTCAAATTGAAAGTAACGATAATTACCCTTTTAGGAAATGAAATAGTCGATAAATCTATCGATTTGACCTTGGGAATTGAATTTTTTGGAAGAAACGAAGATTGATTGTTATACGTGAAAATTACGTCATTTGTTTTATACTTCGACTTCGGAAATACCTGATGTAGCAGAAAAAAAACAGTTTATTTCATTGTACTTCGAAAATGCCTGATATTACTGGCGATAGGCAACTTAAATAATAGAAATTAAATGCGTATTTTATTTCATTGCGCTTGAAATGCCTGCAATTACCTGCGGTGGGCAACTTGAATAACAAAAACGAATTAACTAGCCTAGACATTGACTTTACATATATGGACTGAGCCTGGCAATGCTAATCCTGCCGACAAGATTATTTACATACGTTCTTATGCATCCCGATTTGGACCTTAGACATTACACTTTTATTGTGCAGTTATTACAATCCTAATCAAAAAAATGTATGATTTATTCGAAAGTTATTGGGTTAATGCATTGTTTTAAATGTTTACCGAATAAAAATAATGATGGGAAATGTTAAAAAAAAGAATCCCGATTTGGACCTTAGAATAATGTTTGCGCGGAGAACCGTGATAAGAAGCATTGCCAGGCTCAGTCCATGTATGTAAAGTCAATGAGCCTAGAAAAGTAACGATTTCGCGTCTAAAATGGCGAATCACTCGCAAAACAGCTATCCAAATGCGAAAATATCCGGCTCGTTGAATTCTTCGAATCTAAATACGTATAATTTTCACGTTTTTTGCCATTCATTAAACATTAAAATCGTCAGAATGATTTATTTACGTAAAATTCAATCAGATAGCTTCGAAAAATTGCGAATAGAGTATTCAATTATAGCAAAACTTTGCAACCTCATAATTTTTGTAGTTTCGATCCTCTCCTGTTATTTTTGAGTCTTGCCTACCTATAGTTTTAAATTTATTGAGTACCGAAATAGGTACGAATACCATAGTGAAATGAAAATTCTGTTATCAACCTTTCTCTTGTGCTCTATTTTGTTTGCAGTTAATTATTTATGAATTTAATTCGATCGATTGTTTAGCATTAGATTTCAATGATTTGTACTTTTTTATTCAATGTAGTCTTTAATGTAAAGCTTCAACTTTAAGTGCGACGTAATATTTTAGTTTCGTCGCGATTTGTGTTCAAATAAAAACAGGTGTGTGGTGGTGTTTTATTCTGCTCAAGGAAGAAAATGGGAATCTAATATTGGGCAAATTTATTTCCCAGCGATCGGATGTGAATTCTATTCTGCATAGACGAATTTTTGAAAACATCTCAAATGAGCCACATTTCTAAATTTTTTATTTTATATTAGTCGCTTTATCGGAAATTTGGAACTTTAAAAGTGGAACGGTTTTGCTTCACTCAATAATGGCATTACACGGTTCTAAGTAGAATTTATGAGTTAGGTTCTAATCTCCGGAGGGAATTATCAATGCCTAAATTTAAAATTCATGTTGTCCATTCTCTGAAAAATCGAGAAAAGTCAGGGAATTTTGGAATTCTTCGAAAATTCCAAAATAATGTAAATCATTTAAAAAAATGTTTTTTTGCTTATTTTATTATAAATTTTCCAAAAAGTGTCTCCCTCGCTCCGCTCAGGCCAAATTATTGTCTTATTCATCATTTTTTGTCGGTCGTAATGTGCAATAAAATTGATATTCAAAATGCGTGGCTTTGTCCATTGAATTATGAATTATCCATTAAAACTTCCTTCGCTACGCTCGGGGTAATTCACACTTTTTCTACAGAAATTATTTTTAATCTCAAATTTTTTAGAAACTTACTTTTTAATGAGCTATGATAAGAAAGAAATATCATGATGCCCTTGACCACAATTTTGAAAAAAAGGGAGGGAATGGAACAGAAATCGAAATTATTGGCCATGTTTTGGAAAACATGAATGAGGGAAAGGGGTGAGTTTTCATGGTTTGAAGATCTTTTTTCGCAAAAATTTTCGCTCTGGCTCAACACATCTATATCTTTTCATAAACTTTTTCATTTAATGGTACAAACTAAAAAATTGAAAGGGATTTCGTGAATTTGTAAATTTGAGACAAGTATTTTTCTTTTTAGAGGGGAAGGGAGGAATGAAATGTGAAAAAAATTTGAATTTTTAGCCCGGAAAAATCTGAATTTTTATTCGCTTAATTTGGTAAACACCATGGCATAATTGTCTTCTTTTTTCAAAACTTAATTTTGCGTGGGAATACTTGGTTTTTCCTTTTTATTTAATTTTTTTTCTGTAAGTAATAAATTCGAATTTTCACATTTTTGTGACTAGGGGGAGTTGGATGGGCGGAAAAATTTTCAGAATTGAATTTGAATATTTTTTTTGACTCGAAGAAGGGCATCTAAACATCTCGTAAAAAGTATCTAGTGATTTTGAAAAAAAAGTCGTAAGACCCTATACATTTTATATCATTTTTATACAAAATTTCGAGATGGAAGTACATCACGCAAAAAATTACCCCCCCCCCCCCCATCCTCCCTGGTTTACGAATAATTTTGAACGTAGTTTTCTTTGAAAATGACAACTTCTTTATTAGGTATCGATCATATGATCCAAACAAAAATGCCACTACTACATTCTCCGCACTGAAAACTCCCATTCAAATATCGAATGCGATTAATTTTATAGTAACCAAAAATTTTAAATAGGATAGTTGAGATGTGCAAATATGATGATAGGTAATTCTAAACACATTTTAAGAAATTGAGAATCGTACTCGCGAAGCCATGTGCCATGTTGAAAGCTTATTCGCAAAGAATTACGTGAGAAAAAGTTTCAGAAAAACAAGCTGAGTAACTCTCTATTTGCAAGGAATAGAAAAACTATTCTGCTTTTAAAAACATTTTTTTTGACCAATTGGAGGTCGTTGATTACGAATCTGAGGTTCGTTTGGTGCGACAGCTACTCATTAGCCCAAAAATCGCCCATATCTCGAGAAGGCGGGTCCGGAATCGGCGACTGAACTAACTAACCCCTTCATATTTTTATGGGCCAAAAAAGTTTTTGTTCCCGATCGATGTGCGAGGTGTCTAGGATGAGATAATCGGACACGGTGAATTCAATGGTGGCGTTAGTTTTTCCCAATCTGGCTCCGTTCTCGAAATAATGGCCATTTTTAAGGCCAATTTGGTCTAAAATCAAAAGTGTTTTGGAAACTCACGAAAGGTGTCGTTTTTCGACTAATTCGAGGTCGCTGATTACGAATCCGAGGTTCGTTTGGCGCGATAGCCGCTCGTTTGCCCGAAAATTGCGTTTTTGAAGTGAAAATTTGCCATAACTCTCGAATGATGGTCCAACGACAAAAATAGACCCCGAATTAGTCGAAAACGACGCCTTTCGCGAGTCATCAAAACACTTCAGATTTTAAACCAAATTGGCCTTAAAAATGGCCATTATTTCGAAAACGAAGCCCGATTGGGAAAAACTAACGCCACCATTGAATTCGCCGTGTCCGAATACCCCATCCTAGACACCTCGCACATTGATCGAGAACAAAAACTTTTTTGGCCCAAAAAAATGAGAAGGGGTTAGTTCATTGATTTTTTCGAATTCCGATGATTTTCAAAAAAATTGAGATAGGTGCCGTTTTCGACTAATTCGAGATCACCGATTCCGAATCCGATGTCCACTTTTTGCGCTGGACCCACCTTCTCGAGATAAGGGCGATTTTCGCCTCGAAACTGCGATTTTTGGGCCAATGAGTAGCTGTCGGGTCAAACGACCCTCAGATTCGTAATCAGTGACCCCGAATTAGTCGAAAACGACACCTTTCGCGAGTTTTCAAAACACTTTGGATTTTAGACCAAATTGGCCTTAAAAATGGCCATTATTTCGAAAACGAAGCTCGATTGGGAAAAACTAACGCCACCATTGAATTCGCCATGTCCGAATACCCCATCCTAGACACCTCCCACATCGATCGAGAACAAAAACTTTTTTGGCCCAAAAAAATGAGAAGGGGTTAGTTCATGCTTTTTTTCGATTTTCAATGATTTTCAAAAAAATCGAGATGGGTGTCGTTTTCGACTAATTCGAGGTCGCTGAATCCGAATCCACTGTCCGTTTTTCGCGCTGACCTTTTCCTCTCGAGTTATGGACGACTAATTTTTGGCCCAAAAAGGGGTTAGTTCATGTTTTTTTTAGATTTTCGATGATTTTCAAAAAAATCGAAATGTCTGGAATGGAGTATTCGGGTACGCTTCAAATTATTTGTATACGACACCTATCGCAATTTTTTTGAATATCACCGAAATTTGAAAAAAAAATCCTCTTATTCTTACTTACCTCAGACTTTTCGAGAACGTTTTGTTCAAAGATGTAATCCTTCTTGACATGTAGAACGTGGAAAAAAATTCTACTACATTCATTCGGCGTGATAATATGCCTGAAGCAATAGGTATAATATATTGTGCATCTACTAAAAATTAATTCATGAAAAGCTTTTCTTATGTTGAACTCAACGTTGTGGCTGAATGTACTCTCCTTTGTAATGTACCTACTGTTTGTTGAAATAAATATGATAAGCTTGTCAATGTTTTTATTAAATAAATTCTCGGTCGTATCAAAATGCTATACTTTAATCTGCTCTTTTCCTCCAGCTCAAGTCTCACTGACGAATATTTGACGCAAGTAAAATACCTATAAATGGACGATATCTGATAAAACGAAGGCGATACAGATCAAGTTCTCGAAAGGAGGAAGAACTTCGAATTGAAATGAACAATTCCTATTTCAATAGGTAAGTACCAAAATGGGAGAGATACTTACGAAAATAATGAATATTTTATGATTGAAGCATTTCATTGGTTTTCTGTTGTTCGTATCACTAATACATTTACACCAGTGCTGCACAACTACCGATTAATCGGGGAAATCGGATGATCGGATAATCGGATAATCGGAATCGTTTTTAACCGATTAATCGATTCTAACCGATTAATTATCAGTAAATTTCATAATCAACTTTTACAAGGTCTGGTGTCCATTTTATTTCGGCCTCCCACCAGATTATAGACAAAATGAAAAAAACCAATTTTTTTAATTGTATTAATGTTTATAATTCAGTGCATTTGCTTTATTTCGATACATAATGCTATTGTGTAGGAAAAAAAACAACTGTGTAACATTACAAACATTATTACAATGAAAAAACTTGTTTTTTCATTCTGTCTACGATCTGGGAAGAACCAAAATCGGTTCTATCGATTAATCGGATACTATCCGAATACGATTACGATTATTCGAATTATTCGGATAATCCGAATAGTTGTGCAGCACTGATTTACACTTCATTTGTTGTAAATCAGTTTTGTTATTCAAGTTGCCTATCACATGTAATAAACGGCATTTTCGATGCATAATGAAATAATATTTCGTATTTTTCGGGTACCTATGCAAATTATCAATGGTTTTTTAATGTTTGTTAGTCAAGTTGCCTATCTCATGTCATAAAAGGCATTTTCGATGCCTAATAAAATAATTTTGTATTTTTCGCGTACCTATGCATATTATCAATGGGTTTTTAATGTTTGTTAGTCAAGTTGCCTATCTCATGTCAAAAGGCATTTTTGATGTGCAATGAAATAACGCCGAAGTATACAAGGTGTATTAATCATGATAGCTCTTTTCATTTTTACTTTCTTCAGCTCACTGTTCTAAGTGAGAAGTATTCCTATTGAAAATTTATCCTTTGTTTTACCCTACGATGGTCATATGAAGAAAAATAACGAAGTAGGCTGTTTGCCCCTTCAAGAAGTACATAGGCAATTAGTATGTGAACTATTTCTCCCATCTTCATTCTACTCAAAAATTATTCTATTTTATCCGGAAAAACTATAAAGTATTAAATTTTTGATTAAGTTTCTTAAAAATTCTTGAAAATGATGTTAGTTGCCCCTTCAAAATTTGAATATGCAATTTCTTTGACAAGTGACTTTTTGGCTTGTACCAGTTCCGCTACAAGCAATTCTTGACACACGGCGCAGACGGTGATATCAAATAATATGATCAAATCAGACTTATAAATGACATTCACATTACACCAATCTAATTTGCCAGAATTTTAGACGTCACTAAAAAAAGGCCCAGCACTGGATTCAAAATCAACCATCTCGAATTGTCATGGTCGACTTTTAAACTTAGCTAAAAAATCTATTTTAAAGCATTGGTCTAAAATATTCAAAAGAGGACATTTTCGTCTAATTTGAAATTTTGAAGTCACTAACCACGAACTCTGAATCAACTTTCACCCAATCATCGAAAACGATTTTTTTCGCTAATATCAGCGGGTTTTTGAAATTCAGTTTCCAAATATACGATTCATTGCGTTTTCATCGTCTTTGAAGATTACCAGCAGATAGGTAAACCCTATCCTTACAATTGCTGGTCAAATACCATTCGATGACGATGATAATAAAGTAAGACAAACCAAAACCAAACCTCTAATTCGTTGACACGGCGGCAAAAAAAAAGAGCACACAAATTATTCTCTAAATTTTAACCGATCTGGGTTAAAAAAACACTGTCGGCCGCTCGACAGTGAAAAAACCGTGATCGGTTATCACAATTTCAATAGTACACAATAATTTAAACAGAAGTACATAAATAATAAATGTAAGTATGTCCAAGGGTCCCACTAGCATGCCTACTTTAATAAAACCCAGACATCAGCTTCCTTATATTTTTTCCCAACAAAAAATTAGCAAAACCAACCACTATTAAAAATGCACAAAGTGAGTACCGCAAATACCACGTAATGTAGGACAAACGAGCTATAATTCAAAAATAATCGTCAAATGCACTAATGAAAAACCGCCTCGCAGTGACACCTAGATTTCCCAATCAGGCAAGACCCGGGAGGGATTATTTTTGCTCGATAGATAACTTAGGCCATGAAAAATTGTATCCTAAAAGACCAAACACCTATATTCTTATCAGTCGCCCAAACAAACGTCATTTTTTGCTGAAAGCTAATCAAGATCGTGATTTTAATTGCAATAAAACGCTACGTAAGATCCAGGTCATCACGCACTCTCAACTTTACACATGTCGCAAAGGCAGCGCCTAAATTCCTTACCTACCAGATAGCGACATTAGGCAGCTCATACACAGGCTGGTCTTCTCCAGGTGGCAAGGTATTTAGCATTACCCGTCCCTTAGAGATGCCAGCCTACATCCACAAGGATAGGGCCGACACCCTCGCACCAGCAGTCTGTCGTGGTGCGCTAACAGGCTCCCGACTAGGCGGGAGGGGTCACGTGCCAAAGGATCCAGGTAACCGTCAAGCACTCCCCATGATGGGTGCCCCGAAGGGTCAATACTCCCACACGCAAGGAGCTAGAGTTACCGTTCACCGACCGGAGCCAAGCATACACCCAGCACCAGCCCTGCCGGTCCGAATTCTGAATTCTTTCCGAAAATGGCACGCCCTGCACTGAAAATACCTATATTCCCCAAATTCGACAAAGGCACCGGGACACTATAAGGCAGACTCCTAACTGGACCCCCTCTCCCATTCACTCAATTCACTCGTACTTGTATATACTTACACACACACACTATCGCTAATTCACCAACTTTTACCTGCGACTTACCATCGCATTTGATTGCAATTAAAATGGCACGAAATTGACCGCACCCTCAGTACCTACGGTTCAATTTTGAAAAACGGTAGACCGCCCCCTCAATACCCTTCGTTCTATACGACCCTGGCATGCCGCGCAACCCGAGATACTCGGTACGATCGCACCAGGCATCGTAGAAAACTCGGGGCCTCTTCCGATGTCCGCAAATACAGATCACCGGCGCCTACAAATTTAGCCCACAGCAGACGCTTCTTTTCACAGTACCGAGCCTACTGTGAAAGAATACCTGAGGGCTCTCTTGCGATCAATCGGGTCGGCCGGAGCCCAGAGATCAAGAGACCACAGCCACCCCCGATCCATATTGGAGCTGACTTGCCGTGGGGTTCCCAGTTACTGGGCACGATCGCGCCAGACATCCCTCAGAATCCGAAGGTTTCACCAATGCCATTCGACATTGATATTCTCTGACTAAGCCACCTACCCTCTACCCACCATGTTTGCCAAAGTTTTCCTATCTATGCCCAAACCCCCGCAGTGAGAAAAAATTACTTTTTTGAAATTAATCGAAACACAAATATATGAAAATCAAAACAAAAACGTAAAAATATCACGTATTTGGAGGAGACAATTTTCAAATCATGAAAAACACCCCCAAAAAATCCCTGCAAAATTAGACGGCACTGGTGCCTTAAACCTACATAAAATTTCTTCAATGGCATCAATCAACTTCTTCATTTTGATGGCGATTAGAACACGAGACCTCGAATTATAACATTCGATGAGCAACCTATTTCCTTTAAAACAAAACTAATACCCAGCCGAAAAATAATATCCCAATTTATACAATGCATCGGGGGAGGGGGGGGTTGACCTTAAAATTAACAACAAATAACATATCTTGACATTAAAAACATAGAATACAACAAATTATTTTACAAAAACTAGATCAACAACAAAAAAATGGCTCCGATAATCTTGAGGCAGTTTCGTTGGGAATCAAGAGCTGTAAAGTAAAAAAACAAAATGTGAGATTTCGTAAATATATTCAATATTCTTTACTTAATGGAGTTGTATGAATAATTGCAGTACCTACAACAAAAATTTTTTGTAAAATAAAAAGAGTCAATTTTTGTCACCCCAATATACTTCTTATTGAAATTCAAAACCCTGTAAAGACGGACACATATGGCAAGTATGCGAAGCATGGTCGTCTCCAGGATTTTACTAGCTAGTAGCAAGAAACGTAAAAATGAAACGAATGATTACAAATTCATCGCAGCCGGAGTGGAGAGAGAATACAACCGATCGAATTCTGCATATGATAAAAGGCGAGAAAATTAAATTGCACGGAGGTGATTTGCACCCAGACACACATAGTTGACCTACTTCAATTGAAAAATTGAAAAAAACCACTTTTTCCAGTGGAAAAATTGAAAAATTCGAGTTATGTTGGGTAATTTGGGTAAAAATTGCAATTGCATAAAAATTTTGAGGCTTGCCCCCCCCCTCCTTGAGGGTTAGAAAAGAAATGATCGTGGTTTTGTGAATAGACCACCACGGGGAACTCGTAAAAAAATTTGAGCGAAATTCGACTTCGTTTTTGGTTTGTTTTAGTAAGGAATAGCCCTCATATATTTAGTAGGTATATAATCTACTGATTCTAACTATTTAAATTTTAGAAAAATTATCGCTGAGGATGATCATTGGCAATTTTCGACTTCAGTATTATCTTTGTCAACTCATCGTGATACACATACAAGCGTATAATATCTTTGATCGGTACACATTTCGAGCATTTGCACGAAGGGCAATTCTTGTTGGAAAAAGCACTAAAATAATTCTTGTCGTATTTCTACAGTTTATACACGATTTTTAAAAAATCCAAGCTAAAATTGGCATTCGCTGTGTCCTGTGTCATATTAAAATCGAAAATTCTTCAAGGGTTCACTTTCGAACATTGAATCACAATAAAATTCTAGAATTTCCAATATAATTTCATATTTTCGCAACTTTTCTGCTAAATACCACTCATCAGCATGATTCCAATACACAAACTATTCCACACGGATGAAAAAAAAACTGAACAAAACTAGAAAATCTATACCTATACATACCCATTGTCTGACGTTAGTTGAATAGGTTTGTTGACGAATTCGGGCAGGAAATTGGCCAAATCTCTCATCAAAATCGAGACTGGGTCTATACAGCGATGGTATTTGTTTACGATGTAACTGTGTTAGAAAGAAAAAATATCAAGATTAGTATAATCGTCATTGCCAAATGGTTAAAAAATAATTCATTTTGTATACCAATTCCATGTCGGTGGGTGTGCGTAGTTTTCACGGAAACTAAGTTCAGGACTACATGCCAATATTTCAACTAGGATTTCGTCCACGAATCCTTTCAGTAAGGTTGATGACTCATGACAATCTAGGAAATATTACAGGTCTATCACGTACCTATCACTGCAGAATTTCAAGAAAATCATTAAAAATACATTCGCATTCAAATTTCATCCTATAAAAATTACAAAAATTACGACATACTTTGGAACAAGTAATTTTCGGTATTTTGAACAGCATTCTCTGAAGCATTTCCAACATCAAAATGGACTCCAACCGGTCAGCTTTTCGTACAATAACACTCACAACGTTTACCAATCAACACTAAAACATAATAAAATCCAACATTTAAATTCCTTCATAAACATTTCGATAGGTACTCAAAAAATTCACCGATTTTGGAGTAAAACTATCAAAATTTCGCGATCTTTTTCGATTTTCCAAAAAATGGACTCACTATCAATCTAATAAATTTTGCACATAGTCACAAATCTAATCACCAAGCATCGTACATGGTCACATTTTACCAAAAAAAGTACCAACTTTATTAATCATTTAACAAAAAAAACAAAAATGTTTGAATTTTAACTTTTAGAAAAGCAAACAATTTTCAAAAAGGAATTCGAACTGCATATTATAATAATTTTGCAACTTATGAATTCAAATATCAACCCCCCCTCCTATTTCCTTTCTTTTTTTTCGGAGCCAACCTTGCACAAAAATGCCACGATCACCATCTCATATTACATATTCATGTTTAATTCAATCATTTTTCATGTAAGTACTTACTATTTGGCTGTTGAGTTTCAACTTCCAAGAAAAAATATCCAATCAGTTCGATAACTTCGCTATGATCTTAGGCCATTGCTTGCATCATCATATAAATCCATACAATTCTTTCATCTTTCTTATTCAGCAACCGTTTCTTATACTCTTTACAATTGGAATCGTAGTACTTCGGCGTATCCATATCATCACAGCTGTCATTGCAGTTGATGGTACAATCGATCGAGTTCGTAAGTCCGATATTAATTTGTAGCTTGAGAGTAAGGCATTCAGAAATCTGAAAATTGACAAAACAATAAATTATCATTATTAGTTGCACAATATAATCCATTACTGGAAAAATTCAACTCGATAAATTCATAGTTGCTTTTTCATTTTAATTTGGTAGCCAATTTTTTATACCAGGCAGAGTAACAGTGTTTTCAGAAGCAGACACTGGACGATTTCCCACAAATTGAAAGGTTTTAGAAAATTAATCAAATGATTTGGTATACACTACGAATATACTTATGATTTCTGGGAAGGAGAAGAGGATACTTTTGACCTCGACATCTTAAAAAACAGAGTAGGATTCATTCGAGTAATAAAGATTCCACTCAAAGCAGTGTACATTAAAACAAAATTGAAACTCATTAGCGACAACGATCATCAGATAAGTAAGTACTTATATACTACGTAGAATTCATACAATTTCAGTTGTATGTTATGAATTACGAGGTACTTTCCATATACTGGGTACAGCATAGACAATGAAGCGACAAAAATACACTCAAATTCACAAACGACAATCAACTGATGAAAAATTACGTTAAATAATCGTTCATTTTCGCGAAAATAAATTATTGGTAAAAAAATGCTAATTCGCACACTTTCCACATTCACACGCAAAGCACCCAAATGTAAAAATAATGAAATGAAAAATGAAACGGATGAACTGAAGAAAAAGAACGCAAAAATGAAACCTTGAATCCCTTACCAACACACACACACACGCACACCACATCTCTGTAACGTAATTTATGTGTTCACAGTATGCAATACGACTAGGTACAAATTACAAAACAATGAAAACACGAAAATCACTACATTAAGACGTACTTACATAGGTAATAATTCAAACACAGATTTCAAAAAATAACTTGAAAACTGGATTTTTAGCTACTTACAGTGGCAATACTTCAACACATTTTTGTTGAATTCGAACGTTAAGAAGAACCACAATCTGGATAGAAATCCGACGATGACAAAGAAATAATTACTAAACACGAAATTGGAGTATTTGAAAGTACCGACGTGAATTCAAAAACGAGAAACGACAAACGAATCTTTTTCCTAAAGCTCACAATACAACAAAAAGAACGCGCAACACGTAAACATTACAAAATGGCGTTGCGTCCGCGTCATGTACTGCAAATTCGAACGTTAACCTCACAATCACAACACACTGCCGAAGCCGAAATACAAAAACATACATGGAAAGGAACACACAAAGATACTGTGACTATGACTAACTCGAACGTTCAAAGGCTTACTTGAAATACTTGACTCATGAAGACGAAAGACATAATCGGAATAAAGAACCAAAAGTGATTCATCACTCTCGTTTCTTTTTACTTACTAAACGGTAAACGCAAATCGCAACTTGTTCATGTACATTTGCGCATGCGCAACAGTGTTGCCATACGCAACACAATTAAGGGTCGGATTTCGCAGGCATTAAATTTTCGATTATAGGATTGAATATTAATGCAAACGCAAAAATGCAATATTTTTCTTGTTCCTATATTATTTTTTAATACATACGCGTACGTGATTAGATAAATACTTAATTATGGTAGCTTGAAAATTTGGCTCCAAAATCTTGACGTAATAGTGGCTTTTTGTAAAGGTGAAAAAGTTTTGGAGTTTATATTATTGCGTTAAACTTCTCAGGGCTATTCTATACTAAACCCCAAAAATGAAGTTGGGTCTTCCGATTTCACTTTATTTTTTTTTACGAATTCCTCTTGGTGGTCTATTCGTAAAACCACGATCATTTCTTTTCTAACCCTCAAGGAGGCGGGGAGGCGGGCCTCGAAATTTTCATGCAATTGCGATTTTTCACCAAATTACCCAACTTTGAAGGCTCGTATCTCGAGATTGGCTTGTACTTGGGGAAAAACTGTTTGCGGGGTCTGAAAGATAATTAATAGAAGATTCAAAAACGGTAATCACATTTCGAAAAGCTCAAAGTTGAGCTTTGGCGGTGAAAGCTCAACTTTCATGATGAGAACAAACGATGAAAGCTACCATTTAAAGATCTGAAAAAATTACTGCGAGTAGCCCTTTTTACCCTTTTTTCAACCAACAAATTTTCAAGATGGGATCTCCAGACCCTTAGGGGGTACAGAGGTCCACAATTTTGACTGAAATTGCAAAAAATCGAAAAAAAAAGTAACACATCGATTACTACTAATTCGAAGGTGCTGATTTCGAATACCTATGTACTCAGTTTTTCCATTCAACACCTCTGAGCTCCCCTATTAGCCTCCTTGATAGGGTCAAAATTCAAAAAAATGAAAAATAACGTGTGACCTATCGTTTGTTAGGGGTTTGAGGGCGCTGAGTTCGAAAATTTGCTTATTTTTTTGAGTTGACCCATTAGTGCCGCTTTAGTACCCCAATTTCGGGAAAAACTATGTTGAGAAACGAAAATATCGTGTGGCATATCGGTTTTAACTAATTTGAGGAGGTAGAATTCGAATATCGACTTAGGTTTTGATCCGACCTCCTCCCCGTGCTCCAACTGACCCCTTCCTCCAGTCTTCGGTGATCAATATGGAATTAAATATTTCAAAAAAATACGGGGAGGGGGTCAGATCAAAAAGTAAGTCGATATTAAATTCTACGTCCTCAAATTAGTTAGAATCGATATACCACACAATATTTTCGTTTCTCAACACAGTTTTTCCCGAAATTGGGATACTAAAGGGGCACTAATGGGTCAAATAGAAAAAGTAAGCAAATTTTCGAACTCAGCGCCCTCAAAAACCTAATAAACGACAGATCACACGTTATTTTTCATTTTTTTGAATTTTGAACTTATCAAGGAGGCGAATAGGGGAACTAAGCGATGTTTAATGGAAAAACTGAGTACATAATCGAAAAATTAGTAGTAATCGATGTGTTACTTTTTTTTTCGATTTTTTGCATTTTCAACGTCCATTTCACCCGCCCCGCCCATTTGAGATAGGGGGGTGGGAGTGGGGTCAATCGTTTGTGCTAGGTTTGTGCTGGTTTGTGCTGGCATTAGTTTCGTTTGTGCTCATTCCCTTTCCCTGAAAATGAATATAGGTCAGGGTGGGGCGGGTGAAATGGTGCCCCGCCCATTCAAGATAGAGGGTCGGGAGTGAGGTCAATCGTTTGTGCTAGGTTTGTGCTGGTTTGTGCTGGCATTATTTTCGTTTGTGCTCCCTCCCTTTTATGGGCGGGGCAGTTGAAATGATGCCCCGCCCATTCAAGATAGAGGGATGGGAGTGAGGTCAATCGTTTGTGCTAGGTTTGTGCTGGTTTGTGCTGATATTATTTTCGTTTGTGCTCCCTCCCTTCTGTGGGCGGGGCGTCTGAAATGCTTTCTGAAAAACCTTGAAGATAAAACTTTAAAAAAATTATAACAGTACCAATCGTTTGTGCTACTCACGGAGAGGTTTGTGCTGCTTTTACATTTTGAAAAAAATTACATTCTGACCCTTTTTTTGATTTTCACAGATGTTCTATACCCTGGGCGGGGCGCTTGAAATGGTGCCCCGCCCATTTGTGATTGAGGGACGAGTGTGGGGTCAATCGATTGTGCTAGGTTTGTGCTCGTTTGTGCTGGCATTATTTTCGTTTGTGCTCGCTTCCTTTCTCTAAAAATGGATATAGGTCAAGGGCGGGGCGCCTGAAATGGTGCTACGTCAATTCAAGATTAAGGGGTGATTGTGAGCTCAATCGATTGTGCTAGGTTTGTGCTCGTTTGTGCTGACAATATTTTCGTTTGTGCTCTCTCCCCTCTATGGGCGGGGCATCTGAAATGGTACCCCGCCCATTTGAGATTGGGGGACGAGTGTGGGGTCAATCGATTGTGCTAGGTTTGTGCTCGTTTGTGCTGACAATATTTTCGTTTGTGCTCTCTCCCTTCTATGGGCAAGGAAATTGAAATGGTGCCCCGCCCATTCAAAATTGTGGGGCGAGTGCGAGGTCAATCGATTGTGCTAGGTTTGTGCTCGTTTGTGCTGGCATTATTTTCGTTTGTGCTCACTCCCTTTCCCTAAAAATGAATATAGGTCATGGGCGGGGCGCCTGAAATGGTGCTACGTCACCTCAAGATTAAGGGGTGAGTATGGGGTCAATCGATTGTGCTAGGTTTGTGCTCGTTTGTGCTGCCATTATTTTCGTTTGTGCTCGCTTCCTTTCTCTAAAAATGGATATAGGTCAAGGGCGGGGCGCCTGAAATGGTGCTACGTCAATTCAAGATTAAGGGGTGATTGTGAGCTCAATCGATTGTGCTAGGTTTGTGCTCGTTTGTGCTGACATTATTTTCGTTTGTGCTCCCGGCCTTCCAAGGTGGAGCGTCAGAAATGCTTTCTGAGAACCCTCGGAAATGAATCTTGATGAAAATGGTTTGCAGTGAGTGGCGAGCATTTTTTTTTCAAAGTCCACTTGATTTTGCACTCTGCATTATTTTCAAACTGGTTTTTTCCATTTTTCAAACTTCAAAATTTTTTCAACGTAACTTTTTCAAGTTTGAAATTTTTTTCTCAAAATTTTTCATACTTTTATATTTTTTCAACGCAAATTTTCAAACTACCTATCAACTTTTTTTCCTGTAAATTTTTCCAACTTCAAAACTTCTGAAACGTAAATCGGAGTCTTCTTCAGGAATATTCTGAAAAATACGATTGAAAATTATTTTTAACAACAACATCGAAAATAAAATAATGAAACATACAATAAAGACATTTATTATTTTTTTTTAATTGTATATTTCATTATTTTCAATGTAGTTGTGAAAAATAATTTTCAATTGTATTTTTCAGAATATTCCTGAAGAAGATTCCGATTTACGTCGAAGTGTTGAAGTTTAAAAAATTTAGAGGGAAGATTTTACAGGAGAAAAATTCAGAATTTGAAAATTTACATTGGAAAAATTTAAAGTTCGAAAAATTTACAGAAAAAATTCAGAGTTTGAAAATTTTCGTTGAAAAAAAATGTAGAAGTTTAAAAAATTCTGAGCAAAAAATTTTGGACTTCAAAAATTTGCGTTGAAAAAATTTTGAAGTTTAAAAAATGGAAAAAACCAGTTTGAAAATAATGCAGAGTGCAAAATCAAGTGGACTTTGAAAAAAAAATGCTCGCCACTCACTGCAAACCATTTTCATCAAGATTCATTTCCGAGGGTTCTCAGAAAGCATTTCTGACGCTCCACCTTGGAAGGCCGGGAGCACAAACGAAAATAATGTCAGCACAAACGAGCACAAACCTAGCACAATCGATTGAGCTCACAATCACCCCTTAATCTTGAATTGACGTAGCACCATTTCAGGCGCCCCGCCCTTGACCTATATCCATTTTTAGAGAAAGGAAGCGAGCACAAACGAAAATAATGCCAGCACAAACGAGCACAAACCTAGCACAATCGATTGACCTCGCACTCGCCCCACAATTTTGAATGGGCGGGGCACCATTTCAATTTCCTCGCCCATAGAAGGGAGAGAGCACAAACGAAAATATTGTCAGCACAAACGAGCACAAACCTAGCACAATCGATTGACCCCACACTCGTCCCCCAATCTCGAATGGGCGGGGTACCATTTCAGATGCCCCGCCCATAGAGGGGAGAGAGCACAAACGAAAATATTGTCAGCACAAACGAGCACAAACCTAGCACAATCGATTGAGCTCACAATCACCCCTTAATCTTGAATTGACGTAGCACCATTTCAGGCGCCCCGCCCTTGACCTATATCCATTTTTAGAGAAAGGAAGCGAGCACAAACGAAAATAATGCCAGCACAAACGAGCACAAACCTAGCACAATCGATTGACCCCCACACTCGTCCCTCAATCACAAATGGGCGGGGCACCATTTCAAGCGCCCCGCCCAGGGTATAGAACATCTGTGAAAATCAAAAAAAGGGTCAGAATGTAAATTTTTTCAAAATGTAAAAGCAGCACAAACCTCTCCGTGAGTAGCACAAACGATTGGTACTGTTATAATTTTTTTAAAGTTTTATCTTCAAGGTTTTTCAGAAAGCATTTCAGACGCCCCGCCCACAGAAGGGAGGGAGCACAAACGAAAATAATATCAGCACAAACCAGCACAAACCTAGCACAAACGATTCACCTCACTCCCACTCCTCTATCTTGAATGGGCGGGGCATCATTTCAACTGCCCCGCCCATAAAAGGGAGGGAGCACAAACGAAAATAATGCCAGCACAAACCATCACAAACCTAGCACAAACGATTGACCTCACTCCTGACCCTCTATCTTGAATGGGCGGGGCACCATTTCACCCGCCCCACCCTGACCTATATTCATTTTCAGGGAAAGGGAATGAGCACAAACGAAAATAATGCCAGCACAAACCAGCACAAACCTAGCACAAACGATTGACCTCACTCCCACCCCCCTATCTCAAATGGGCGGGGCGGGTGAAATGGACGTGCAATTTCAGTCAAAATTGTGGACCTCTGTACCCCCTAAGGGTCTGGAGATCCCATCTTGAAAATTTGTTGGTTGAAAAAAGGGTAAAAAGGGCTACTCGCAGTAATTTTTTTCAGATCTTTAAATGGTAGCTTTCATCGTTTGTTCTCATCATGAAAGTTGAGCTTTCACCGCCAAAGCTCAACTTTGAGCTTTTCGAAATGTGATTACCGTTTTTGAATCTTCTATTAATTATCTTTCAGACCCCGCAAACAGTTTTTCCCCATGTACAACCTATCTCGAGATATACGAGCCTTCAAAGTTGGGTAATTTGGTGAAAAATCGCAATTGCATAAAAATTTCGAGGCCCGCCTCCCCGCCTGCTTGAGGGTTAGAAAAGAAATGATCGTGGTTTTACGAATAGACCACCAAGAGGAACTTGTAAAAAAAAATTAAGCGAAATCGGAAGACCCAACTTCATTTTTAGTCTGTTTTAGTATGGAATAGCCGCCCAGTTTTATGAAATTTGAATAGAACTGATTAAGTGAAGGGGAAAAATTCCTAGTAATTTTTTTGAAACTCGATTGTTTTTATAATAAAAAAGGGGTTCGAAAATATTCACCACTTCTACCATGTCTCATAAGATTTGGCATCGCCAAGTATGATTGATAAATACTCAACTCATTGGTCAATTAAAAATTGCATTATACTCTCGAGATCTGAGCAGATAATTGAAAAATAATCTTCATGGTTATGATGATGGGGGGGGGGGGGAGAAGGAATTCAATTCCTTTCACACATGTTTGTAGGTATAAATTACCAAAAATACATACATAGGTGGTTAGGTACATTAAATAAACATCTCCGAAAAAACTCGCTAAATTCAATCGTGTTACAAATTATAATTACTAAAAAAAACTAAGAGAGCAGGCTCAATCAGCGTGTGTTCTAAGAATATTTTCGAGCTGCCGAAATCGAAAAATTGTATTCGCTTGATTTGGTAGAAACCCTGGCATAATTTGTTTCATTTTTCAAACCGTAATTTTGCGTCAAAATTCTGATTTTTTCTTTTTTATTTGAAAATTTTTCTGTAGGTAATGAATTCAAATTTTCAAATTTTTGCGGTGAAGGAGAGTTGAGTGGGCTCAAAAATTTTCAGAATCGAATTTGAATCTTTTTGTTTGGCTCGAAAAAGAACATCGAAAGATCTCGTAAAAAGTAACTAGTGATTAAGGGCATAGTTCGCATTCCGTTTTGCCTATACGCGCCGTGGCCAATTTACATTACGCTTATGGGAGTTCATGAAATATTACTTTACTCGAAATGAGAGTGATGGAATGGGCTCAAATTTGAAATATACATTTTTCGCGATGGTCTCTACAATCCTGTGCATGGATTGCTAGTTACATCGAATATTTTACGAGAAAATTGAATTTGAAAAATCGGTGAAAAATCCACTGATTTTTCAAATTCAATTTTCTCGTAAAATATTCGATGTAACTAGCAATCCATGCACAGGATTGTAGAGACCATCGCGAAAAATGTATATTTCAAATTTGAGCCCATTTCATCACTCTCATTTCGAGTAAAGTAATATTTCATTAACTCCCATAAGCGTAATGTAAATTGGCAGGGGGGCGTATAGGCAAAAAGAAATGCGAACTATGCCCTTGACTGATTATCGAAAAAAAATCTTAGACCCATGCATTTTATATCATTCTTTTGCGTTAAAAATTTTGAATGAAATGTTCAATGATTTGTAGTGTGAAAATTAATTGGATAGGGTGTTATTTTTTGAATAATCGGGAAAAATCTGAAAGTTTCAAAATTTTGTAAAAGACTCTGGTGCAATAAAGGGGTCATTTGGCCTCAAGTGGAACTTTGATTTTTAATGAAGAAATTTCAGCTTTTGGATGTTTTTTTTTTCAAAGATATTCGTCCTCGCTTTGCTCGGGCGGGCTCGATAAATTCACACAATTAATTCTCAAATTGTTTCTTTTCCATTCTACTTTGAAACGGGAAAAATTTATCTTTCTTTATCAGGAGACTTGGTAGTACAGACATTTTAGCTAAAATAAGGCCCTAACCCAAAAAAAATTAGCAGGAAGGGGAAGTTTTGTATATAAGCTCAGTAAGGTATGTATTTTAATATTCCCGAACTTCCCTAAAATCGGTGAATATTTTGACCCCCTTTTGGGAGGTGAGGGGGTTCAAATCTTCGTTTTTCGACCATAACTTTCAAAATTACGTATTTACGAAAAAAAAGTTGAAACAAAAATTGTAGAACATAAAAAAACGAACACTTTTGTTATTTACAATTTTTTCCTAGGACGTCATGGGAGGGAGCTAGGGTACTCGAAAAAAAATCAATTAAAAAAATTTCCCATTACCAGAAAAAATTACCAAAAATCGGGTTAATCGACTTTTAGGAGCGGTTCTTTTGCATAGTACATCCTATTACTATGTAGAATAAGAAAAATGTATAACCGACCCCTTATCTCAAAGTAGGGGGGTGGACCCTTCGAAAGAAAAGTCGCATTTTCCCCCAAGCGTAGCTCAGCTGCAGTGCGAAATTCGAAAAATTGGTTAATACAAACGTTTTAGAGTATTAAAAGACAAACATTTTACTTTTTTTACTTTTTTTCTACGTGGTCTTGGAGGCGAGCTCTTTTAATGCTCTACAACGTTTGTATGAACCAATTTTTCGAATTTTCCACTACAGCTGAGCTACGCTTGGGGGGAAAATGCGGCTTTTCCTTCGGAGGGTCCACCCCCCCCCCCCTACTTTGAGATAAGGGGTTGGTTATACATTTTTCTTATTCTACATAGTAATAGGATGTACTATGCAAAAGAACCGCTCCTAAAAGTCGATTAACCCGATTTTTGGTAATTTTTTCTGGTAATGGGAAATTTTTTTAATTGATTTTTTTTCGAGTACCCTAGCTCCCTCCCATGACGTCCTAGGAAAAAATTGTAAATAACAAAAGTGTTCGTTTTTTTATGTTCTACAATTTTTGTTTCAACTTTTTTTTCGTAAATACGTAATTTTGTAAGTTATGGTCGAAAAACGAAGATTTGAACCCCCTCACCTCCCAAAAGGGAGTCAAAATATTCACCGATTTTAGGGAAGTTCGGGAATATTAAAATACATACCTTACTGAGCTTATATACGAAACTTCCCCTTCCTGCTAATTTTTTTTGGGTCAAAACCTAAAATGTCTGTACTATGGTGGCGATCTTGAATGAAATTTTCAAAAATTGTCGATTTTTTTTAGAAAGAAAGTGGTTTTAAAGAATTATTTTTTAAAAAGTCAAAAACGTAGCTCGAAAATGCACAAAGGGTATAGCCGGGTAAGAAGTGAATTTGGTCCTGGCTTCGATTTTCGATCCAACTCCCCCAAATGGGTACCCCTCGACGTAAAAAAATCTGGATAAATTTTTGACCCCCCCCCACCCCTTTCGGAGTTATGGCCATTTTACTACAATATTTTCAAGAATTTGTAATTTCAACGGAAGTGAAGGAAAATTTCTGTTCTTTGGCACAAAGTTACATCTCGTAGAGGTGTACTTACGATAATTTTTTCAGCAATCTTGGTGCACTCCTTCACGTTTTTTCAGCTATTTGAAGTTTTCAATCGTAAAAAAACACCGTAAAAGCGAAGAGCGACCACTTTTTGAAAACATCCCAAAAACGTGTTTTTTAACGTAGATTCACCTCACGTATCCAGTTTTGTCGATTTCGATGCCGCAAGGGCCGAAAATTGCGAAAAACCTATGCAAAAATGTTGTTGTTTTAGCAGATTTTTCAAATTTTGAGCGTTTTATACGAGAAAAATGAACAATAAAAGAAAACGAACGTCGGATTCGTGTTTAGTGGGTCAAAATAACCCGATAAGCACCTGTTTCGCGATCGTTTTGCTTAAAGTCTCAAAATTCACCTTTTTCACTGATTTTTCATAACAAAAATGGCGAATTTCGAGGATTCAAGTAAAATGATCGCGAAAAGGGTGTTTATTTGGGTATTTTGACCTGCTAAAACACGAATACGACATTAGTTTCTTCATTTGGCCATTTCTTTCCATATGAAACGCTCAAAATTTGAAAAATCTGCCAAAATAATAACATTTCTGTACGGGTTTTCGCAATTTTTGGCCCTTGCGGCATCGAAATCGGCAAAAGTGAATAATTGAGATGAATCTACGTTGAAAAACACGTTTTTGGGATAGTTTCAAAAAGTGGTCGCTCTTCGCTTATACGGTATTTTTTACGATTGAAAACTTCAAATAGCCGAAAAAAAGGAAGGAGTGCACCAAAAATATTGAAAAAATTATCGTAAATACAACTCTACGAGATGTAATTTTGTGCTAAAGAACAGAAAATTTCCTTTACTTCCGTTGAAATTACAAATTCTTGAAAATATTGTAGTAAAATGGCAATAACTCCGAAAGGGGTGAGGTGGGGAGTCAATAATTTTTTCAGATTTTTCTTTGCATCAAGGGGTACCATTTGGGAGAGTAAATCGAAAATCGAAGCCAGGGCCAAATACACCTCTTACCCGGCTATACCCTTTGTGCATTTTCGAGCTACGTTTTTGACTTTTTAAAAAATAATTTTATAAAACCACCTTCTTTCTAAAAAAATCGAACAATTTTTGAAAATTTCATTCAAGATCGCCATTAACTCTCCTGATAAAGAAGGATAAATTTTTCCCGTTTCAAAGTAGAATGGAAATTGGAAAAGAATCATTTTGAGAATTAATTTTGTGAATTTATCGAGCCCGAGCAAAGCGAGGACGAATATCTTTGAAGAAAAAAACATCCAGAAGCTGAAATTTCTTCATTAAAAATCAAAGTTCCACTTTAGGCCAAATGACTTCCTTATTGCACCAAAGCCTTTTACAGAATTTTGAAACTTTCAGATTTTTCCCGATTATTCAAAAAATAACACCCTATCCAATTAATTTTCACACTACAAATCATTAAACATTGCATTCAAAATTATTAAAGCAAAATAATGATATAAAATGCATGGGGTCTAACGATTTTTTTTCCAATAATCACTAGTTACTTTTTACGAGATCTTTCGATGTTCCTTTTCGAGCCGAACAAAAAGATTCAAATTCGATTCTGAAAATTTTTGAGCCCACCCAACTCTCCCTCGCCACAAAAATTTGAAAATTTGAATTCATTACCTACAGAAAAGATTTCAAATAAAAAAGAAGTATTCCGACGCAAAATTATGTTTTGAAAAATGAAACAAATTATGCCAGGGTGTCTACCAAATCAAGCGAATGAAAATTCGGATTTTTCCGGGCTGAAAATCCAAAAACTTTTTCGCCCCCTTCCAATGAAAAACACGTGGCTCAAATTTATAAATTCACGCCATCTCCTGCAATTTAATAACGTTTTCAATCATCTTCATTTTTTGGTAGGTACCTAATATCTAACACAATAATTTCTTTTCGTAAAAACTGAAAATGTTGGCGTTGGCGTCTATAGAAACTTTCGTATTTTCCAGTTTGACCAAATGACACCTAAATCAAACCGATTTCAAATTCTACCACCAAATGAATGGATTACGATCGCGGAAATAAAATAACAAAATAAAACCCAGAAAGTCAAAGCAACGAAAAAAGTGGATCCGAATGAGATAACTTGGACGCCAAGAGAGATTATAGAAAATTTCCAAGTAGTCGCGATTTCTAAACACATCTTATTCGTTACGTATGTAAATGAATGAAAAACTCACATCGATTACCAGCACTGTTCGTTCTTCACAACATACAAAGCTTCAATTCTGCAACCATCGTAGGTAAAGTATTTTCGTTGTCGTTTCGTGGACGTTTTTTCTATCTGAATTTTTCTTGATCGTTTCGTTACCACGTCAATGTGTTCTTTCTTCATGTCGTTTGCACCTGTAATCAAGTTATACATCAATTAATAAGCGAGTAATAAATTTTTACTTGTATTCAATTTCAAATTACACATGTTTTAAATCTTAAAAATCACAATTGGTAGTTCGTGATCGTCTATCGAATCATCGTCGGAATTATTTCCTGTAAATTCATTCACATTTTTTCAATGGATAATTTTCAATCTGCTAGAATTACACTAACACGTCTTGAATTTTCCCTGCTTTTTGTAACCACCTTTGCTATCATGAAAATTCCACTCAAATGAGTTTACGATATGAATAGAAAAACAGACCAATTATCTACAATAACCACTAGCCAAGCACATACATGTAAAATTCATACAATTTCAGTTGAAAATTACGAAATACTAAACTAATGCATTGATACGTACCACAAACAACAAAGCGGCGAAAAAACTCACAATGAACGACGAAAATACAAGCAACTTACACAAAATGGCGTAAAACAATCATCCCTTATAATTATTTTCACAATTCGCGATAATATTTAATAAACGGTTGGAAAAATCCGCTGATTCCAATAAAATCGCCATTTAAAATAAGAAATTGAAACTTTCTAAACGAAACTGACCACGTGAACAGACGAACAAACGACAGCAGAATCACAGAATGAGAAAAAAAATCGCGCAAAAATGACGCTTCGAATCTATTCCTTCACATTCACACACACGCACGCATGCATGCACGAACACCTTTACTTGTTTACTTTATATACGTAGTATACGTATGTATGAATTATAAAACAACGAAAACACCAGACGCACTACATTAACACGTAATTCATACACAGATTTCGAAAAAAAAAACACGAAAAAGCAGTGGATTTAAAAATCGGACTTACAGTGAAAATGTTACGTCGCCGTTGAAGTCGCCATTGTAGTCGACGCAGAAACACAAGTACATTATTTACTAGAGCACGTTTAAAACCCGAACACAAAGAAACGACAAGACGGAGACGAAAATTAAAAATCGAATTACACAACTTGATAGAATACCATTCGAAAAAATCTGTTGTCGTGTCGTCGAAAGCTTGCAACATAGAACCGATCATTGAAACGTCACAATAACTTGGACCAATCAGAGAGAGGAAATATCTGGGCTCTGATTGGCCGATTCTGTTATCATTTATTTTTGGGCGCAAATTTCCGTAATTTTCACGGGTAACTCCGAAATGAGGAAAATTTTAGGAAATTTTATTTCAAAATCGGATTCTACGGGCTAAAAAACCTATAAATCATTAGCGCATCAACGGTTTGCATGCTTTATCTCGGAAAAAATTGAGATATTTATGACTATTTTTTGAATTTTTCAAAATAATTTGAAAAAAAAGTAATTTTAGACATTTTTCATATTAACTTAATTGAAAGAGGATAAAAAAAGCTTTCAATTGGTACCATTACCATTCGATTTCATGCATTTTTGAAAATCGCTAATTTTTTCCCATCAAATTTACAAAATATCAAAGTGGCACGAAATCGAATGGTAATGGCAGGGCTGGTGGAACAGAACCAGGCTTGTCGGACCCCTCGGACCTCGCGGTCGGTCCGGGTCCGACCAATGATACACTGACCATTCATGCGGTCCGGTCCGGTCAGTCCGGTCATATTCAAAATCATTGAGGTCATCAGTCCGGTCATATTTTGATGCTTTATTAAAATAAAAGGTCTGCTCCGGTTGTCATCTCTTCAAGTTTTTTATCCTACCGGTCGGTTGGGTCCGGTCATGACCGTGATTTTTGGGTCTGGTCTTCAGTCAGACCGCGGTCCGGTCATCGGTCATCGATTTTTTTTTAAATACCAAAAAATGATGAAAAAATAATAATGAAGAACGAAAAAATTGACCAATTACTGCTTGTTTTTAAAATTTTTCAAAGCCTGTCAGTTTTCTTGGAATGCCATTTTGTATTTTAAAAAGTTGAATTGAAGACAGATAGATAGATAAAGCTATTTTTTTAAAACTTTCATGCATTAGATTCTCAACAAAAATAAATTGTTATTTTATGAATTCACTTTCACAGCATGAATTTTCTGATTTAAAATTTCTTTTTAAATTTTTGTTTCAAGTCATGAGTATTTTAACTTAATGAGGTTTTTCAATTCCAAAATATTTCCCAATTCTTGAATTTTTTTCTCAAAATATTATTAAATAAGAATTTTTTAAAATTTGATATTTCTTCTTCAAACGTTTTTTCTCACCTCTAAAATTACTTCTTACTTTTTTCAAAACCAAACATTTTTGCCCAATATTTTTTTTAGTGTTCAATTGTAAAATTTCATCTCAAATTTTTTTTCAACTCTTGATATCTTTTTCCTATTTTTCCCAAAAATTTCAAGTTCAACTTTCTTTCTAACAAATTAATTTTTCCTATATTGGTATTCTTTTTTCAGCTCAAAACTTTTTTCTTAATATTTCCTTTTTCTAAATCTCAAAATTTTTAGCTTGTAGAAAAAGTTGATAATTATGGAGAAAAATTAAACAAATTTGAGATTAATAAGCATTTCGAAAAAATCTTGGGAGCTGAAAAATTGTGTAAAAATGTTTTGACTCTTCTCAGCGCTTCTCATATCATCAAGTTCAAGTCAAATTAGAGGAAAGAGGGACTAAGGGATCGAATTTTAAAATTTGAGTGAAAATTGAAATGTAGCCCCCTTTTAAAAATATCATAAACAATTGCATTTAAAAAAATTGATACAAATTTGTGTGTAAGGAATGCTGATAGAGGTTTGAATTGAGGAATTTAGTCAGAATTTTGGATTCAGAACATTCAAAATTATGAAAATTTGGACCAATGACCAATGGGTCATATCCGGTCTTCGGTCCGGTCCGGTCCGGTCCTATTATTAAAATTTAGAAGGGTCCATTGTCTGGGTCTGATCTAATGGATTATATATCTGAGGGTCAATGTTCCGGTCCTAACCGGAGAAAAAAAAAGTGTTGGAGGGTCGGTTGATCTCTGTTCAACACATCAAAAATTCACAATCGGTCCGGTCCGGTCCGGTCCGACCGTTTTTTCGACTTTTTTCAAAGACCCGGTCGGTCATGTCGCGGTCTTTTGGTGCGGTCCGACAAGCCTGAACAGAACGTCGTTTTGTTCTGTTCTGTTCTGGAACGAATCCTTAAACAAATTGTTTTGTTCTGTTCTGGTTTTGTTCCAGTTGTTTTGTTCTGTTTTGTTCTGTTTTGTTCTGTTCTGTTCTGGTCTTTTTTGTTATGTTCTGTTCTGTTCTGTTCAATTTTTTAAAAACTGATAAATTGATGTCCAAGTGAGAAAATGTGGTATTCTGGTATGTTAGGCTTGGACTCATGGGGAGGAGGGAAAGGGGGAATTTCCAAATCCCCAAAAAAGCTTGAAAATTCTGAAAAATTATAAATTTACCAGGGATGGCGGCCCGGATCGAACCCTGAACCCTAAACCCGGAAAAACCCGATACTTTTGGTCGAACCCGAACCGAACCCGAACCCGAACCCGAACCGTGAACCCGAACCGCCAAACTCCGAACCCGAACCCTGAACCCGAACCCGGATCATTAATCGGGTTTTTTCGGGTTCATCAACACAATGTGCTCCCATTTTCACCTACGTCGTTTTGGATGATTTTCGCGAACATTACTTTTGTGTTTTAACTTATCCTTAAAGTGTAACGGCACTTTGGGTGCTCGGCACATTTCGGACGTGTCCATTTGCTTTCGTAAGTCTTGGTAATGTAATTTTTTCATTTTTCGTAATTTTTTCAATTTTTCATTTTGGGTCACTGAAAAAACAAACAGATAAATTTTAACTGAAAAAATGATATTTATCGCGAAATGGGGTATTTATTTATTTTTATTTTCGATGCAATAAATTTTACAAAAATTTCGCGATGAATGTTATTATTTTTTTTAGAATACCTAACTTTTGCAAATTTTGTGAATGGTGCCCGTTATCATTTTTTTAAAGGATAAAATTAATTTTTTGGATATTATTTTTTCAACACTTTATTTATTTTTCATTTCTCATTTTTTAAAGTGTGAGTATTCAAAAGATTCTAAAGCAAAGGTATTTATTTTCAAATTTCAACCAAAAAAAGGAATACTACCAATGAAAAAGAGAAATAGAATATTGCTGAAGAAATACAGTGAAAATGAAAAACAAAAACTGTTATTGAAATCCCTGGCTTAAATTTGAAAAATAATTTTTTCAGCAATATTTTTTTCTCTTCATTCTTGGTAAGTAGGTACCTATCTTCTCGTGTTTTTTTAAAATCGAAATAATCGTTGCTCAAGGATCCTTTGATGGCTTTGAATACGTAAGTCTGTAAGTTTTTTTTTTTACCTAGAATGCCCCCTACTTATTGGTTACGGAAATCAAATATTTTCAATTTTCATTAGTTTTTGTATTTATGAATAATAAGAATAACATTTCAAGATATTATTCAATAGAGTACCAATTTGTTTTCAAAGTAATGACTACTGAAAACATGATTTTTTTACCAATTTTTTCTCCTTTTCAAAGTAAACCAAAATTAAAAAATTAAAATTACGAAAAAAAATGAAAAAATAACATCACCAAAGCTTACGAAAGCAAACGAACACCCAAAGTGCCGTTACACTTCAAGGATAAGTTTAGTTACATATTTTGTTACTTTGTTTTGTGTTGTGAAAATGACTAAACTTTGAACTTAATTTTCTCGAAAACGGTGAGCTTTCAGGAAAATTTCCTTCCAATGAAAGTCGTGGAGCGTGAAATTCCAGACCATCCTTTTGGCCTCCGTTTTCCTGTACGAGGATGAGCCTTTGAGCTTATTTTTCTCGAAAACGTAATATTTCAAAAAATTCATGAGAAATAGAGCTTGAAATTCCTAACCATTTTTTTGACCTCCATTTTTTCTGTACATGCACCTTTTCCGAGATATTTTTAAATAACTGAATAAATTTGAGCAATTGAGCTTCAAAAGCTCAGCTTTCTATGCTAGATCGCCTTCCAAATTCAATCAGATTTTCTCCTAAACACATTCTTATTTCTTATCACCATGAAAATTTCAAATCGATCGGTCGATTTTATTCATCTTGTCAGAGGGAGGTTTCAGAAAAATGAGCTTTGGAGTTTCAAAGCTCAGCTTTCTATGCACAGAGTTACGCCAAAACATAATCAGTTTTCTCCTGTACGATGCAGATAAACTTACTGTAAAAATTTCAAAACGATTGGTTCAGTTGAACGAGAGAAATTGAGTCAGAAATATTGACCAATCACAACCCTTCCAACTTTGAGCTCAATTTTCTCGAAAACGGTGAGCTTTTAAGAAAAATTCATGAGAACCAAAGTTGTAGAGCTTGAAAATTCCTGACCATCCTTTTGGCCTCCGTTTTTTTTTCTCTACGATGCACCATTTTCGAGATATTTTCGAAAAACTGAATAAACTTTGAGCTTCAAAAGCTCGACTTTCAATGTACAGATCGACTTCAAAATTTAATCAACTCTTCTCCTGTACACGTTCTAACCACTGTAAAAATTTCAAGTCAAAAATTGAACCCGAACCCGAACCGAACCCGAAAAACCCCGATTCCTGGCCTGAACCCGAACCCTGAACCCGAACCCAAGCCCTGAACCCGAACCCTGAACCCGAACCCGAACCCTCTGGCCCTCGAACCCTGAACCCCGAACCCGGAACATATGGATCCGGGCCGCCATCCCTGAAATTTACGAACAGAAAAAAATTATATTGTTCTGTTCTGAACAGAACAAAACAATATTTTTCATACGTTCTGTTCTGTTCTGTTCTCGTTTATTTGTTCAGAGCATTATTTTGTTCTGTTCTGTTTATTGTTCCGCGAAAACAGAAATTTTAGTGTTTTTATTTGTTCATACTGTTCTGTTCTGTTCTGTTCCACCAGCCCTGGGTAATGGTACCAATTGAAAGCTTTTTTTATCCTCTTTCAATTAAGTTAATATGAAAAATGTCTAAAATTACTTTTTTTTCAAATTATTTTGAAAAATTCAAAAAATAGTCATAAATATCTCAATTTTTCCGAGATAAAGCATGCAAACCGTTGATGCGCTAATGATTTATAGGTTTTTTAGCCCGTAGAATCCGATTTTGAAATAAAATTTCCTAAAATTTTCCTCATTTCGGAGTTACCCGTGAAAATTACGGAAATTTGCGCCCAAAAATAAATGATAACAGAATCGGCCAATCAGAGCCCAGATATTTCCTCTCTCTGATTGGTCCAAGTTATTGTGACGTTTCAATGATAACGTCTATTAAGGACTAAGAAAACAAACGTTACAAAATGGCGTCGCGACGGTCGCGTCATACACTAGAAACTTGAAATCTTACAAATGCGAACAAACGAACAGAAAAAAAAATATAATAACAAAATACTGGAGTAATTGTACTCCAACGTTGAATATTTGTCACAACATTGTCACTCAAACTCGATCGTCTCGATTGACTGATGAACTGTTCAACCGTTTCATCCCTCTCTCCTCATTTCACGAAACGAAAGCGAGTTGTGACTTGATTACGTACACTGCGCATGCGCGACGCCGGTACCCGAAATTAATCACTCCGATTACGTACGATTGTCGATTATTCAAATTTTAATAAACTAACACTTTGTTCAAAAAATTCTCCGACTATATTGCATATTATTCACGACAAAAATAAATCAGGAAAACACTCGCTTACCAATTTGCTAATAAAACATTCGTTTTGGATCTGAAATGTCACAATGTCACCTTGCGAAGGTACCGAATACGTCTCAATCACAACAGATCAGTAAACCAACGAATTTCAGGTTTTTAAAAACGGTGAAAAATAAAAAATAAGATTTATAGTGACCACGCCACCACACGTTAGACAGAAACGAAACAAAGTAAAACAGAGAAATATTCGCATTAAAGTGATGGCGAAAAATGATGGTACTTCGAATTAAAGTAATCGTCGAAGCAGAATCACACGTAATCCACGAACATATTTCATCGCAAAAATATGTTAATTTCTGAAAATTTTCAATTCAGAAACATCGTTCTCGCTGAAGTGGACGTTACGAAATTCGCCGACTTTTCCCAGTTACACAGAAAATGAACACCTTATTCGATGTATTTTAAAATTACAAATCATCGGACATTGAACAAAAAATTTTCAAAGAAGTCGTACCTATCCGATTTTTACAACTTTTTAACAGTAAAAAATTACGAATTTTAGCAAACAAAAAGCAAGCATTAACGTAAGTATAGTTTTTCAAAAACTACCCCCTCCTTTTTCAGTATATTGGATCTGTGCTCGTATTTTGAATTACACTAGACATTCTATAAATTTACTTACATTTGGCTAATTCAGCTCCAGAGAAAAAATGGCCCCATCTATCATGACGTTTGAATTACGGCCGATGGTATCATTATCCATATCTTCGAGAGTCATCTGAAAATTAAACAGAACTTTTTAAAGTCGCCATCATCATTTTTAGGTACCTTATTTTTTTTGTAGAAAATAAAAAGACACCGGCGACCAGATTTTATTTCAAAATTGTCAAAATACATTGGCTGAGGAGAGGCAGACGAATCATCATCATCACAATACAATTTTTCATATTTGATTTCATATCGATTTTTCAATTCGTCTAGATACTAACCCCCTCTTTTCCCCTACAATCAAGTTTCTCTGCTATACCAGGCTTTCTTTTTATGAGTTACCACATAAGGTACCCATTGCTGATTTAAAATATTTAGATACATATCCGAGCTGAAATCTGTCAATTTAAAAAGTCCCTGGCTGAAATGGGCATTTCGGAATTTTTCTGGTTTTTCACGGTCATCCAGAAAATGAACATCCTATCCAATGAATTTCCACAAAACAAAATTATTATCGCGTTGCACTCAAAATTTTCAAAGATATGAGCCACCTACCCAATATTTTAATAACTTATATAGGTACAGTAAAAAATTACCATTACTCCGCGTGAATTCGTATGAACAAAAAACAGGTAATAATTTTTTCAAAATACCGAATGACAATTCTCCTATTTTTCCTTTTTCAGTTCTTCAGAATTAAGCTAAGGGGTATGTTTGATCATACTTAATATGGTATACAGTCCCAATTTCCTTTGAATTTACGTCACATTTGGACTGTTTCCAGCTGCATAAAAAATAGCTATGCGTCTGATTTTTTTTTTTCCAGTGATATTTTTCACGAAAGATTATAGCGTAAGATTGCAGGTCCTATTATCGAGCATTTCAGGCTATTTATGTTGGGTGGTATTTAACGAAATTCCAGTTCAGGTTTCAAATACTTATTTTCTCTGCAAGAAAAAAAAAGTAAATATACGACACATAACTCAAAACAGTAACAATATTCCATTCAACGAGGCACAATTTTTATTAACTCGAGATATTCCCCAAAAGTTTCTAAACTAATTGGCTGCTTTCCTTCTCAATACGATTTGAAAACAAAAACATTTCGTACGGGATAAAAATTTTTCGTGGTTTCAAAGAAAGACCCGGCCGATTTCAAAATTCTCAAACCCCTTTCTCGGTTTTTCAAAGGAATGAACTCCCCAAGTCCCCAATAAATTGTGAAAAGTAATATTAAGAAACATCAATTTTTTCCAACTCAACTTTTTTAAAAACCTACACCGAATCAAAATTTAAAACCCAGCGATCGTTTAAATAGAGTAAATACTGCCTTGGAACCATCAGACCAACCACAAAAAGAAACACAAATAAAAAAAAAGTAATTTAATTTGAGAAACTTGGTAAGCCAATAAGCATATATAGAAAAAATTCTAGCAGTCCCATTTCTCAACACACATCGTTTGTCATTTAAAAAAATGAAAAAGCTTGCATCTCGAGATCAAGAATGAAGGAAAATTAATACCTACAGTCCCCAAAAGTTGAGAATTATTAGTGGCACAATTTCGAATAACCACTGACCAGCGGACACGAAGCGAAAAAACAAACTCAAATTTCACAAACGATACTACCATAACTGGTGAAAAAATTGCGCCAAATAATCATTTTGTAATTATTTTCCGCATTATTGAAAAAAAAATGCAAAAATTCGTACCCTTTTCCACGCACAAGCATCCTAAATAAAAAATAAATGAAACTGACAACGAACCACTACTCGGAAACTGGTGAAAATCCGCGTAAAAATGAATCTTTCAATTCTCGTCTTTCCCATCAACGTACCAACACAAAAACACAACCCTAAGTCTGACGTATTTGGTTGTACGTTATACATGTTCGAAATCAAGAAACCCACGAAAAGCCAACAACATTATTCCTTAAAAAATTCATCACAGGGTCACGAATATTATTTTATTACTTTCAAACAAAATAACCTCAAAATGGAACTAGGTGGCTCATACTTACACCAGGGCTAATTAATTACCCCTTCGGTTGAATCGTCGCCGTCGAACACTCACCTTCAAAAGAATTCCAGTTAAAAAAACCTGTTAGAAGACGAAGTAAAAAACGATTGAGTTCATACAGAAGTATTGTTTCCAAAATCAGACGCAATTTTTAACGAAATTAAATCATTAAAAATTGAATTATTGAATTTAACAACTTGAAAGAATGTTTTTTTTTTTACTAAATCTCGGGCCAACTACAACCACCTAAAACTAAACAAAGAATGGCTCGCGATTCAAGTACTGGAAAAGGTAACTAGACAATTTGAACCTTGTATCCCTGGCATAGCACCAAAAGGACTTTGTAACGCCCTCATTAATGCAAGCAAAAAAACTCAGTGAAACCGACGAACGAAATCGAAATATTCAAGGGGTTCAAAGGACCTCGACCGATTGTCTCGACGTCCTCGGACTGGATGAACTGTTCATCCCCTTTCACCTCTTTTTGCTAGTCGTAACTCTTCATGTACGTTTGCGCCTAGCGCGACAAATTGTTGCCAATAGAAAATAGAATATTTTAAAATTATTTTCCTAAGGATAATAGAGAGGATGAAATTCTTCAGCCATTTTCCACTATTCAGATCTGTTTTAATTTCAATAGAGTAACAGAACAGCATGACGAATAGGTACCCCTTTTTTTCTTTTACTTTTGCAGCAAGTAGGTATATCGCATCATGTTCGCTGTTTATTATAACAAATAAAAAATTATTAAAAATCAGTATCTTCGTTATGACTTATGACACTACTTTTTTTTTTTTTCGTAGACATTTTTTTAAAAAGTCAATTCATGCCTAGAGAAAGTTGAAAGAAAAAATGATCAACAATGAGGCCATTTCTGATAGCAGAATCTTGGACATCAGGACTTCTTAAACACATTCAAGCTGGAAGATCTACAAATATATTTCATATTTTTAAAAAAATGAAAAAAATCTCGATAATTATAATCTTAAACATGCAATGATTTGAACCGCGCCATTTTACAAATGGAGGATAAATTTTCATTCTGTGAGGATAATTTCAAGACGAACTTTTTACTTCGAATTGGCTGTTGTAGCATTCGGACCAGTGCTGGATCTATCGTACCTATATACTTCTTCGTACAATATCTTCTCTCCCTGGAATCGTAGAAGGTAGTAGGTTTCGATTAGTTCATGATCGGCTCAGGTTCGGCAATTGAATAGCGCTCTCTTTCAAATTGCTCAGCGATCCTTCGACGAGAACTTTTTGTTCTCTGTAGAAATTTAGCAGATGATTCCATAAGGGCAGCTACAACAGAAAGAAATGATGACAAAATTCGCTTATTTTCTTTCAAATCTTCAGCTGATTGATCGCCTACTTACTTTAGACAAAACCTTCGCATTTCCGACAATAATAAGTCCATATTTGGCTCTGGTCAATGCCACATTCAACCGTCGCGGGTCGTTCAAGAAACCGATACCTCGATGACAGTTGGAACGTACGCAAGACATGATGATAATATCCTTCTCACGACCTTGAAACGCGTTCACGTTGGCAACTTCGATTCTGTTTGCATGTCAGTTTTTTGGTTAAATTTTTTTCAATCGTATATCAGAAGCAAAGTGTCTAGAAAAGAGAAGTGGTTAAGAGACAGTTTATATCCTCTTTTGATACTTAATAACAAAATTGCATTTCTATTCGAAAAAATTGGGTTTAAGTAAGTGGAAAAATTTGCTAATATATACTTAATGTTTTCTTTTTTAGAAAATGACATTTTTGAGTTTGAAATTTTGAGGGAATTCGGATATTGAAATCAGAAAAAAAAATTAAAAACACGGCAATTTTTTGAAAAATTTCGAGTTATATCATTGAAAGTTGAAACTGTATCGGAAAGAAGGAGGAAAAGAGGGAGAAATTTTCAATTGCGTTTTCGACCTGAAATGACCCCAAAATTGATTTTATAGACCTTGGAATTATTTATAAAAATGCATTCCTGTTGAAAAACAGTATTCAAAAATGCAGCGATACCGATACGAGAAAATAGATTCAATTTTATGCAAGAAAATTAAAATAGGTACCCAAATCAAAAACTACGCTAGTTTCGATTCTAATTTTTCTATCTATTCTTTAGTTTCAGTTTTTCAGCGATGTTTCTGAGAGCTCAGCAGATTATAAAACTCACCAAATATGCTCTCTGTCCTTCGTAGGGTGTAATAATACCAATCTGTTCTGGTTTCACGCCACAACGTAAAAGTCTAGTGGTTATCTTCTCAACGCTGGACGCCTCGGTTTCATTCAAATACGACGTACCAGATGCGATTTCTTCGGTACCTTCGGTTACATAGAATAACATTGGTTTATCGGGCACCGGCCATGAGAACTCGATATTTTCCAATTTTCTTTCTTCTGAACCAAATCAAATAAAAAAACTAATTTAGGTAATCAATCAAATCGACGACAGCACGTACCTATTACAAACGAAAATAGAAAACTACCAGCACAGACTCCATTTTGCATTGATCCTTCGTAGAAGAAATTGGACGGAAAACGACAAAGTTCAGGATGCATACGATATTGAACCTCTAAACGGAACGGTTGGATACCCAGGATAACCAGGCGTTCGAATAACGATTGACACAAGCCAGCTTTCGATGCTTTCTTACACATAACGACCGGACCAAGTTGTTTCGGATCTCCAACCAAGATTAGCTGCGCCGAAAAAAAACACAATTCAACAATCTAATTTGTAAAATCTTTTCGAAATTCCAAAGAACCTTCATAGTACTTGTTTTGATCCTAATACCGCCGGAACCATGCATTCGGGTTCAGTAGCTTGAACAGATTACAGAATAGAATTTCATACGAGCCATACGTGAGTCTCCGGCGCCAATACAGGTGCAGCAAATCACATCGGCGGCTTCGAGTAGCTCGCGTTCCGCGGATTTCTTTAAAACGCGGTATCTTTTTTCATCAGCAGCAGAAAGTTGGCCAGTTTCTTCCCGTAATTGTTGTAATTTCTTCAATTCGGAGTGACTGAGGAGATGACATCAGATTCAACAGATTACAAAACAGTTCCAAAATAAATCAGAAAATTGTCACGTGAACTCACCCATCTAAATTTCTAAGCTGATTATGCAAAGCTAAGGAAGCAACCGGTGAATAGGTCGCTTCTCTGTATTTAGCGCAAACTCTCACAACCTTGGCAAAATCAAAAAATATTACGAAACGTTACGAAAAACACCACGAATATCTTCCATCATCAATTTGCTACCTTTAAATTAGTTTTATGGATTTTTTCCGTCAATTGATCAACAGCTGTGTTCGAAGGAGCGCAAACCAATACCGGGCCACCGCTCAATTTCACCAACAGGTAGACAATGGCTGCCGAAGTGACCGTTTTTTCAGTACCAGGAGGTCCCTGGATCAAACTTAATGGTCTCTGGATCGCGTGTTTTACTGCATAAACCTGAAAAAATCTCAGTCGTATTTTAAGACGTAAGATTTTCTTTTTCAAAATGAATTTGGTCAAGCACTTGTGATAGATTCAATTCTGGTAAATTAGGAGCTGAATAGTGTTGAGAACCCTGCGATCGGAATAATACGTCATCGACGTCGTGTCCAAGTAAACGTTGATAAATGTAAGCAGATACGGCGGTGTCATCGATAGCAAATTTTCTCATAGCTTGCTGCATTCTGTAATTAAATTCACAGATTAATCAATATTAATTGTTTTCTGTCTCTACTCAAGCACCTCATCAAGTTCAAGGAGTCCCTAACAATATACACAAATCGTTGTAAAATCCTCAAAACGGATTAAGTAAGTACAATTTTTACTTATCGAACGACGTCGATTTCCAAATAAAATCTACTGCAAATTTACTAGTAAGTTCGAGAGGAATTCCTTTATCACTTTTCATTTCTAAGCCAAATTCTTCGCCGTAGTTGTCCGGAATTTTGTTCACGTAACCACCTCCAGACCAAGGTTTGTTTACTTCTCCCATATATCGTAATCGTAATTCGTCTCCGTGCCTTAGTTTTATAACTGCCAAGTACAAGGTTGATGAAATAGGTATGTATATTTATGAACAATTAAGTATATCGCATTAATGGTGAATTGATATGCCTACCTTCGTCGGTTTTAGCGAGATTAAAATAAGCTACTACTTTTTTACTTAATAAAACTTCCCAACGAACTATGATGTTTTCTTGAGACTGCGATTTTTAAAATTCTTTATCGTAGATCGTTTCTTCTTTAACCAAGGGTGCGAAAATATTCTGGTATTGATACGCATCATTCGTATCTAGAATGGATATTGAATAATATTAATTGTGCGTCAATTATGTTTTCATTTGGATTGAGTTTTGTCTCAGGAAGAGCTCACCTTAAAAGCGCCTGTTCAAGTTTATCTATATCAGAAAGGGTGGCATCGAGATGTTATCTTTCCAGAGTTCTTCCAATTTGGCTATTTGAGCCATTTTTACTTGACGAGCTCCGAGTTCATCTCGCTCATCAGGTATTTTCACAAGCCACGATAAGAAACATTGATCTTCGATCAAAGGTTTCCATTGCTTTTTATCCCTATCTCGATAAGAAATAAGTGTATTAAGGATCATTTCGATAAAATACACATTTCTCTGAAATTTATACAAACCAGTTCGCATTTTTCAAGGGATTTTTAGCAGCACAAGGCTGTTGACATAGTAAAACAACGGAATTGTCCTCAACTGGAATGAATCCCAAAACGAGCGAATTTCGCAAACCACAAGCGAAACATTCCAGGACAGTTTCTCCTAAAGAACCATCTTCATGAAGAGTAACTTCCTGCGAGACAGAATCAGATCAGTGAAATATTTTACAATCAACACAGGAGATAAAACACTAACCCCAGAAGTCTCATGCTTCGCATATTTCAGATGGTTAACAATATGGGACATGGGAGTATGGCTACGACTATTGCAAAACAATTTTTTACATATAATTATTACACATCACGGCGCAGCTGGGATCGTGAATCGCACAATACGCACAAGCGAATGCGGGTAATTCCTGAATTCATAGAACACAACGTAATAACACATTGGAAAAGGGTATCATGACGACGCGACGTACGATATCGGACATTTTATTACAATAATCGTCATCTTCTTCCTCTTCGAACTGTAACATGCCTAGTTTCAGGCTAACGTCTGATACACCGTCACTTTTAGTTTTAACATATCCGTTTCGTGTATCACTAAACTGCGAAGAAAGAAAATCATTAGCGATATGAGCAACCTGCAGAGTACCTAATAAGAGCAATAGATACGTGATGAGAGATAGTTCGACTTACGGATACTTGTGCGGGTGAAGATTCGACCTGCGAAACTTGCGTTTCACTTTGCGATGGTAAAGTAAATTCGGTAAGATCGAATTCAGAACCTTGAATGTTAGCTCCTATCAGATCCGATTCTTCAGTATCGAGAAACGTCAAAGTCTGAGAATTGTAGGGGTCCATACCGGTACTCATTTTAACAACGGTCAATCAATTCTTCACAAAACTACTGGAATAATCACTGTAAAATGATTCTCTTATATGAAATTAACTAGTTCTACACTGCAAATCACACGGGGACATTTCTCAACCATCAAAACGTCATGTCAGGGCAGAAATTCATATCACAGCTCACAGCTGGATTTTCCGATAATCTGAATTCGAAAAACTCGCAATCCTCGGCGTTCTTCAATTATTTACAGAATCACTAGATAATTTACTCTAAACTGATTCACTAATTTAAAAAAATAACCAATTTTACATATTAAATAGGCACATACAGACATTTTTTTCAGTCAATTCGCATTTAGCACCATAAAGACGAAACACGTGACCAGTGTTGCCGTTTTCAAATCGCGAAATTCTTCGAAAAATTCTCCGATTTTTTTCCCCTTCTGAACCATACACAGAAATAGAATTAGAAACATAAGCACACCCAGAAATTGTGTAAGGCAGGGGCTCAAATTTCGAGAAAAAGTGGGGGGAGGGGTCAAAATTCAATGAAAAAATGAAGTAACCTGTTATTTCATCTGCCAAATGAAAATACCCTCATATGAGGGTATTTTCATTTGGCAGATGATACATAATTATTATACCTACAGATTTGAGCGAAGAAAAATTGAAAAAAAAAAGAGATTTTCTGATTTTTTTAGTCAAAATTACTGATTTTTTCTGATAAATGGAGCATTGGCTGAGAAATCAGTCATTTTCAAGCGAAAAAAAATGCGAGACGTAGTGCGATAAGGAACCTTATAGTGGAAAAAATCGGACTTGAAATCTTTCTTTTCGAATCAAAAATACATACGATTTTTCCCAATTCTTCTCAAATGAAAACGAAAATTTTCTACTAAAAAAAAAAGTATTTTCTTTTCAAAAAATCTAGATTCAACTATAATCATTATTATTTTGACTAAAGAAAAAGATGCAATTTTTGCCAGGCCAGGACTGCCAGGAGTCGCCCCCCCCCTCGTTCAAAATTCAAAACTTCAATTTTTTATTATCGATAATGATTCAAATTTTCAAAAATCTCTTCAACATTTTTGTACTCTTCAAAATTCTGAAAATTTAAACCAAAAATTATTCCAGAATTCCCACTTTTAAATTAAATTTTAATAATTTTTTTCTCTTCTTTAGATAGGTACGTATCAATTGACGTAAACATTATTATTTTTTTAAATGTTGAAAAGGAACTGTTATTGTAAGACATTGGGCGAGAGGATAGTATGTAAATTTCACCTTTTTTATATTTTTTTGTTTAATAATGAGGAAAATTCACTTCGCTGACTCTGTCCCTCCTCGCTCTTAAATTTTTGTTATTTTTCTAAAAGTTCCAAAATTAATTAATTTTTAATGAGCTCATCTATCGTAATATTTGAAGCGGATTTTAATTATTTTGTTTAATAATCGTCTCCGCGCTGAAATGAATCGTGTTTAATGCCCAAATAGAAATTTTTTGGCACGGGGAATTCGATAGTGATATAATTTTGCCCTCAAGAGCAATATTTAACAGAGAAATCATTATTTTTACGATCAATTATTCTGTTCGAAAAGTAAGATTCGTTTTCGACCAATTCGTCGTCGCTGATTTCATTTCGCATGCTTTATTCTCGACTGCTTCCATCTCACACATAAATAAAACTCGATATTCCGAGCAATTTAATTTTTGTTTAATTCCGTTTATAAAACAACAGTCCTTAGAACTAAAATTTTTTGAAATGATTATCAAATTTTCCATAATTGCATTTTTTTTTATTTTACACATTTATTTTAAAAATAACAAAATAAAATATGTCTACTATAAACGAAAAAATAAACAAAAACGAAAAATTAAAATAAAACCGAAAAAAAAAACAGTATTAAAAGATGAAGTAAAAAAAAGCAACTTATGCACCGTTTAGCAGAAAAATAAAACTGTTCGTATCAAATTCGTATTTAATGAAAAATAGCAAACAAATGAAAAAAACGTAACTTATTGTTGTTATAACAATTACAATGATAAAAAAATGTATAGAATTATTGTTACGAATTTGAATTAATTCGTTAAACAAAAAATAAAAATGGCAAGGCAAATGAACCGTTACACATTGACGGTGAGGAAATATTGCCAATTTGGTAACGTTATACTTAAGATTGATTTTACAGCGTCGAGTAGGTATTATCACAAAATTTAAAATAACATGGTGATTTTTTTTTCAAAACTTTAACAAATTATTGCAAATATTTATAAACAAACAAATAAATAATTCTTAAGCTAAAATAAATTAAAATGCATTCAAATTGCTAACAATTTAAAAAAAAATTCTAAAATCCGTAACAATTAATAAAATTTCTAAAACGCACAATCATATGAGTTCAGCGTAATAACATTGAAGTACAAATTGTGCTAAAGAAAAAGTGAATTGTTATCACATTGTGTTTTTTTTTCATTTTTGACCCTTTAGAAGGCAGTACGATCCAGCTGTAGGGAAGAAAAAATAAAGCTACGACATATCTGAATTGATTAACGGTTGAACGATACGTCACGGAAGTGTTTCTTGTTCCTGTAATGAGATAACCATAATTTTACATTAATTTTTCGAGTAGTTTTATAAAATATTCGTATAAAAGTATACTTTGAATGTGTGGAAAAATAAGCTTTTTATTTTACGTACTCTTCTCTATACCTAGATAAGCTGTGTGTGAATGTTCATTGCGATATTTTTTGTAAAAATATGATTTATTTTGGTAATTTTTAAAAAAATAACGTCGTGTAGTTATCACTTTTTTTCTTTGTAACGAATCAAGTGATTTTAATAATGGAAATTGGAAAAAATTACAACAAAACTAATTAAGCCATTAGCCATGCACTTATTGTGATTCATACAAAATTTTGAGGAGGCCTAGTCTCTGAAATTTGAACACTAGGTAGGTACCGAGGGAAGGGAGCAACTAAATCAGCTATACATAGGTAAATTTGAGCATTTTCTCAACTGATTCAAAATTTTTGATTAGGTAATTTTTTACATTTCAGAATTTTTTGAAATTTTATTTTCATTACTTACGTTAGAATTATTGTTTACAACGATTCAAAATTCAAATTATCTGAGGAGCTGAAGGTTGAAAATGATGAAAACTAAATAAACTAATTGTGGGGTTCATACGCAGCTTATGCTAGATACCAATGCATTTCGGTTTTCAATTTTCCTGAATAAATTACACTTCCCTCGACCTCCCACAAAAATTGAAAATTTTCAGCTCTGAAAGCATTATTTTGAATTTTTTCTCCTTGAAATAGGTACAATTTTTTTGACTTTATAAAAAAGGTCATCAATTTCTGCAAAATTTTTACTCTACCCTAATTTTCCTGCCTAAAAAATACAATTTTATGATGCCCGGGTCAGGCTCATAATTGATTAATTCGGTCGCGAACGTTTCACCTTCGCTTTTTAAAATTACACTACGAATTACTTGAAAAGTATGCATTTTAAAACTTAATTGGCCCTTGCACACTAAGGAACTGCAGATCCACCGGAATTTTTTTTTGACCTTATATTTTTTTTCGATCCCTATAATCATCAGCAATGCAAAATTTTCAAAACCTCCAACAAAAATCTACACCGAACCGACAGCAGCGATACAAGAAGCATATCAGGCATTTAGATCGTGTCACCGCAAAGAAACAAGTCTCGTATGTAATTTCGGCGCGTGAATTTTAATTCAAGGTGTGAAAACCGAATCGAATTACTGAGACGAGAATTACCATGAATGCGGATGAGACACACAGAGAGATAAACAGTAGGTATTCTCAAACCTCAGCTTGCCCAGAAGCGTTCGAAGGAGATCTCGAGTGAATCACTACTTTATGTCCGTTTTGGGTCGACGCTCCGTCGCTTTCGACCAGCACGGCGGTTTCTTGGCCATCCGGCGAAGTCGGCGGTTCGCCTTCGGTCTGATCGGGCGACGGTGTCGGTGGCTGCTGCGGAGCCGGCGATTTTAAATTTGTATACTTCTTCCAGGCGTTTTGAATAACTTGAGAGCAATATTCTTCGCGTTGTCTCCATAACGTTGAGCTGACCGGTTCGTAATCAGCTTCGTCAGGCCGGGTTTGAATTTCTCCTATTTCTACAGCTTCTTCGATAGGATTACCTAATTTGAAAAAAAAATGCAAAAAATACCAGGTCAACGATTCGTCGAAATGTTTGAAATTCACATTTATAAATTTAAACTTACCCTTTCGAGCGAAAAAGTCTTTAGTCAAAGCGTCCAAAATATCGACGCAGAACATCCTGTCACCTTTGCAAATAGGAATATCCATAGACACGATTTTATATTTATTCGGCTTATGGATCTGCAACGGTGGCTCCAGAATATCCAAGAAATCTGACAGCTGATCGTATCTGATATACTGGGTGCCATCAGGATCGAACTGTTGCCAAATTTCGTAATACATGTCGTAATCGTCATCTGTTAAACCTTCCTGGACGTCTTCGGTGGCCTGCGAGTAGTTCTCCAAGATGACAGCGATGTACATGTTGATAACGATCAAGAAACTGATCACGAGGTAGGATAGTAAGAAAGTGATCCCAATGGTGGCATTTCCGCAGGATCCCGGAGATCCCATTTCCATATTCGGAGGGTCGCATTCTTCTTCGTTGATTATACCGTCAAGTACGCCATCCCAACCGGCTGAGGTGGACATCTATGAAAAAAAATCGATTTTGGATTCCAATTTCATAAAATTTGGATTATCTAGTGGCGATTTTGCAGGATACACTAACGATTCCCGAATACCTCCTAAATCATGCAAATGGGATTTCGACAATCCCGGTCCAAATTTATCTAAGTTCAAATTTTTTCAAATTTATCAAAATTTGATTCCTAATTTTTTTTTTCAAACTCGTACTTTTAAACATTTCTTTCAATTATTGAGTTGGACAAAATTTTAAAAAATATGAAGTTGAAATTTTTTTAATTCAAAATTGAAAAAAATTGAATTATTGGAAAAAATTTTTGAGTTGAAGAAATTAAAAAAAATAAGAACTTGAAGAATAATTTCAGAAATCAAAATTGGGAAAATATTAAGAACATTTACGTACCTACCTAACTTTAAAAAATTTACAGGGGAAAAACACTTTTCCTAGGTACTTCAATTTCTTCAATTTTTTCAAATTTATACTAATTAAAAAAATTTTCAACTCCAAATTGTTTAGAATAATTTTTAAAAAATTTTCAACTCTTTTTCAGAAACTAAGCATATGAAATTTTTTCTAGCTATTGAAAATTTACTAAACATTTTTCCAACTTTGAATTTTTGAAGAAATTTTCAACTTCGTGTTTTTCACAATTTTTTCCAACTCGATAAATAATTTTTCTTCAAAAAGTAATAAAAATATGAAAAAGTCGAAAGAATCATAGCTAGATAAATTTTGAAAAAATTTAAATAAAAACAATTTTGATAATGAAAAATTTTAAAATTTGGATACAGCTTTGAAAAAATAAGAATTAAGGAAATTAAAAAAATTTGAGAGTTTGAAAAAAATTGAATTTAGCATAAATTTGAACTTGGCTCGCTGAAATCTTATTTGTGTCAAAATGATTTAGGAACATGATGCTCACTCCTTTTTTTTCTTTCAAGTCCAAATATGTAATATTTTTGAAAATTTTTATCACGTTCAAAATATTTTCTCAATTTTTTTCTCACTTCAACTTTTTTCCAAGAATTATTCAAACTCTGAAATTCTATCTTATAATACATATTTTCGTGCCTACTCTGAAATTTTTTTAATTTTTTTTCCTGTTCTCCTATAATACGCAGAGTCTTATCAAATAAAAAACAAAAAAAATATAAATATGAGAGAAATCTAAAAAAATGATAAGTTGAAAAAAATTGATGCGAAAAAATATAAAGATGGAAAAAATATCGAAATTCCAAAAAAAAAAACAATTGAGTCGAAAAAAGTTTGGGAAAGAATTATTAGTTGAAAAATAGTTGAGGAAAAATCTTGGGACTTTAACAAAAAGGTTTAGAAAATGACTATTTGCAAAAATTTATAGAAAGAAAAACTTCAAAAAAATATAATTTAGAAGAAAATTTGAGAACAAATGTAGGGGTTTGAGACATTTTCAAGAAAAAATTTTACCTGCTAGAAAAAATTTATGGATTATGTGAAATGTTTGATAATTATAAATAGAACTTAGTTGCACGGTCCTGACCAAAAATTTGGTAAAAAGTGAGGCATCGTTCGTTGTATATCCCGCAAAAATCGAAAGCCGATAAAAGAATTAATTAACTCACTTGAAAAAGTAATATAAAAGATTGCCAGAACGTTTTGAAATTATAAACGTCGTCGATTCCGCTCTTATTTTTAACATGCATGAAAAACGACATGCCGAAAATGGCGAATATAAACATGACTAAAAATAATAGTAAACAAATATTAAAAAGTGCTGGAAGAGACATAGCTAAAGCGAAAAGCAACGTTCGTATTCCTTTAGCTCCTTTGACCAAACGCAGTACACGACCGACTTTCGCTACCCTGACGACTCGAAGCAGGGTAGGCGAGACGAAATACTTGGCTATGATGTCGCTCAGCACCAAACCTAGAAAAAAAACACCAATATTAGGATCTTAAGTATCAATCTAAAACAAATAATGGATCAATTTCAGTGGGGGCCCTAAAATGGACCCACTTTCAGTTTTTGGGGTCAGGGACCAAAAATGGCAAAAGGCACCTCAGTGACCTTTACTAACTCTATATTTAAAATTTCAGCTCACTGGGTCATTTTCTTTGGGCTGTAGGCTGGACCATGTAGAGTTGACCAGAAAACCCCACAAAATAGGTAATTTTTTCGATTTTAAATTCGGAGAAAGAGGCCTAAAAGGGTCTTTGAAATTGAAACCTTTGCAAGGCATATAAATAAAATTTTGACTTTCTACCTTAGTCTGGGACCCCTAGGCAGAGAAAAGTCACGTTTTGGAGCCTCAAAAGAGTCGGGATGAGCTGGAAAGCTGAAATTTTGATACCTATGCTAGAGAGAATATCGATATTCATCAGTGGTAAGTAAGCATTTTAGATTTTTTTCACCCTGGGTCCGTTTTATGACTCTTACCAAATAGGACCTACCCTCAACTTTTGGGGTCAGGGGTCAAAAATTCCAAAATACACCTCAGTGGTCTCCAAAGACTCTGCCTTCAAAATTTCAGCTCTCCTAGATTATTTTGAGATGTAGGCTAAACCAGGGCTGCGAGAACAAGGAAAATCTGTTCTCGTTCTCAGTTCTTTCGTTCCCAAAATCAAAAAAAATCATATGTTCGTTCGTTCGTTCGTTCTTCCTAGTTGTTCTACTGGTTCTCCGTTCTCGTTCTTGTTCTTTTCAAAAAGCTTGTTTTTCTGTTCTTGTTCCCGTTCCCGTTCTTTTGATGTTTTTTCAATAATTTTGTAGGTAGAGTTGCGTAAAATCAACTTCAAACCAATAAAATTAAAAAAAAAAAAAATTTAAAGTAAAAAAAAAAACATGAAAAATTCGGAATTTTAACAAAAATTTACAAGAACGAGAATGAACCTGAAGATCAGAGAGAACAGTTCTCGTTCTTTTGTTCGCGAACCACAACTGAAATTTCTGTTCTTTCTTTAGTTCTCTGTTCTTTTAAATCTTTTTTTTTAATGTTCGTTCTTTCGTTCGTTCTTTGAGAAAAAGCTCTGTTCTTCTGTTCTTTGTTCTTGTTCTTCGTTCGTTCTCGCAGCCCTGGGCTAAACAACTTCTTAAAAATGTCGAGAAAATCCATATTTTAGGGCCTAAAAAGTAGTAGAGATGAGCTGAGAAGCTGAAATTTTGACACGATAGAGACAATATAGATACTCATTACTGGTGAAAATTTCAGAATTTTTTTTCATTTTGAAACAATTCTAGAGCCCCTACAAAAAAGAGACTAATCACAATTTTCAATTTAGACCCTTTAAATTTTTATGGTAGATCTGTGGACTTACATGGAACCTATCTCCAAAATCTGAGCTCATTTGACCTTCAGGACATAATTTTGGTCCAGGAGACCCAAAACATGGATAAAAATCATTCCCAGAGCATAATTTAAAATATTATTGCTCATTCGGCTAAAAATACAACTATTTTTCAACGTACCAACAATGGAAAGAATTACGACGACGAAATCGAACAAATTCCAAGGCTCTTTGAAATAGTGATACCGTAAAGCGAATATTTTCAGAAGACTTTCGGTCGAAAATATCACGATGAAAATGGTATTCAACATCTCCAAAGTATCGCCCAGGACTTTCGATGGCCTGTACCTGTCCATCGTCATCGTCAACATGTTCAAACCAATAAACAACATAATAATCATATCGAATTTCTTATCAGTCACGATATCAAAAGCTATCAGCTGAGGTTTCCACTGCAACGAAAAAAAATCATTTTATTAGCATCATCGTCGAAGACTCGCAGTAGGTATTGTAACTATCTTAAAATTCAACAATTTGAACGTACTTTTGGTCTTGGAATAGCTTTGAGGGGTTTTTTCGAGCCCATTTTCTTCATCGCGTTGTAATATTTCTTTTGATCTTCTGTCATGAACATTTCCAAAGATCCTCCTGCGTAATTATCGAAAAAACATATTGGGTCATTCTAAACGATCTACGAAAGATTCTATCTAAATAAGTTCTTTTTCTAAAAAAAAACTACCAACGAAATACTTATCTTTTTCTTTTGTTCGTTAAAATTGTCGATAATTACTCCGATAAACAGGTTAAGGGTAAAAAATGAACCAAAGATGATAAAGAATACAAAATAAAGGTACATGTAAATATTCGTCTCGTAAACCGGTTGCTTATAAAGCTGAAAAAAATATTTCTATCATGACTACATGTTCTAAAACTAATGTAAGTAGCAGAATATTAGACGAAAATTTAGGTTTTGATAAATTTAAGTCATTGAATCGAAAAAAAGACAATTTTTTCGATACGAAGGCAATTGTATTTTGAGTCGAGAAAATAAAACATTTATTTGACAGGACATCCCAATGCTACATTTCCACTAAAAATTTATGGATTTCGACTCGGAATCAATTTTATCCAAAATTTACCGACCAAAATTGCAAAATTTTTAAAATTCATAGAAAAAGATCATTTCACAAAATTTTCCATCTTGAACCCTATTTTTTCAATACAGGATATAATTTTGCCATTTATTGGGAAAAAAGAAAATTAAGCAGACCTTTCCTCCCCTATTCTCCATTTGACCCATTTTGGGCTTTCCCAAGACCTATTTCATTCTTGGAAAATCACCGATTAATTTACTATTGCAAAATTTCCTATTCTATCGATTTAATTCTATGCTCTAAATTTTTACACAATAAATTCATCGTTTCAACAGACCATCAACTACCTATTCTAATTGCCTATTGACTTATCAAAAAAAATCACTATTCATCTCTATCTCTATCCAAGCAAAAATCAACTAATTATGTATGACTATAACCCAAAATATCAAAAAATCAACCAATTAGGTACCTCTCTTGAATCGATTGCATCATTCATAATGGGTATCCATCCTTTGAACGTGGCTACTTGAAATAGGCATAAATACGCTTTGCCTACGTGATCAAAATTCATCGGAGAATTCTGCCACGTGTAATTTTCTCTCTCACAAGTGGATTTGTCTGGAACAATCTCATGATCCAGTTTGTTACCATTTTCATCTTCGCACTGAAAAAATAAAAAAAAAATAAGCTAGGCATTGCACAATTAGGTAAGTAAAATAGAACTAGGATTTTTACCTTGTGATATTTCCCAGCAAACAGTTGCACTCCCATGATGGCAAAAATCAGCCAGAAAATCAGACATACTAATAACACGTTGAAGATACTGGGAATGGCTTGTACCAAAGCGTTCACTACCACCTAAAGCACATCAAATTTTGTCAGAAAATTATTATGGAAGTGGAAAAAATTTAATCAAATACTGATCTAAATCGACTGTGGCGAAAGCAGCAACAGTAAGAAGGGATATTCAAAATTAAAAATGATGGGGAATCAGAATTTAAAAAATTACCTATTCCAATAATTTAAAAATATTTATTAAAAATGATTTTTTCAAGGCTTTTTTTCGACTCTTTTCATCCCTAAAATAAGTATTTCACATAGGTAGGTAAGTATGAGGATTCATGAAAAAAAAAAATCGTTTCTATGCTTTTTCACTCCCTCGTCCCCCTCCCTAAAAACTGATTTCTGCAACCGCCACTGATCATAAAAAAAGTTTTAAAAAACTAATAAATTGATATGTGACCCTGCCGGAAAGAAGAGCCCTAGTGTAAAAAAATGAAATTTTTGTGGATATTTTTGGTCACATTTTTAATGGGTGCTCTTTCTTTTTTCGAAAACAATTTTTTCTACACTAGAGCTCTTCTTTCCAGCAGGGTCACATATGCTGAATATCAAAAATTCTAATTTCCGAACTAAATAAAATAACTACATAAGACTTCGAAGCACATAGCTTCCAATTATTTTTGCCAAAAATGAAATTTCTATGTTTCAAGTCCAGTTTATTCCAAGTTTGAATTTTCCAACTCTGAATTCTTTTAATTTTATTTCATTTCATTCCATTTTTTTTTCAAATTGTATCCAATTTTAAAATTTTTTCAACAGTAAAATTTTTCAATTTAAATTTCCTCTAAGTTTTTTCAACTTTGATTTTTTTTAACTTTTTTTCAACTTCAAATTTTTATCATTTTTGAAATTTCTTCTGATTACTTATCGATTTAGAAGAAATTTTTGAAAAACATGAAGTCTAGAATTTTTTAAAAAAATTCAAAGCTGGAAAAAATATTGAACAACTTTTCAATTGGAAAAAATTTGAAGAATAATTTCAAAATTATTTATTGGAAAAAATTTTCAAGTTGAAGAAAATTAAAAAGAACTGAAGAAATTTTTTTTAATATCTAGGTAGGTATTTACTAAAATTTTTGCTAACTGTAAAACTTTTTTTAAATTCAAATTTTCTAAAAATTCTTACTTATGTAGATTTTTTAAAAATTTTTTCCAACTTTATATTTTTAAACATTTATTTTCTTTCAACTCGAAAATTTTTTCCAATAATTGTGAAATTTTTCCTCGCATTTTTTTCAACACCAGAATTAAAAAAAGTTTCAACTTCACGGTTTTCAACATTTTTTCCAACGATTTTTTAAAAATCTAAAAAAAATCAAAAGTGGAAAAATTTGGAGAAAATTTATATTAAAAAAAAATTTCACAGCAGAATAAATTTTAAAATTGGATACAATTTTGAAAAAAAAATTAAAGAAATCGAAAAAATTCGAACTTAAATCGTCTGAATTCCATTTTTATCAAAAAGAATTGAAAGCTAGTTTCGAAACTACCAAACTTATTGAAATTCGAATTCAGGTAAGTAACCCAATTTTGATAACTCTTTCCCAAGATCATCATGGAATCCAGAATTAATCAATAAGTTTGACGATCAAATCCAATAGGTATCCATGCACATGCACATGCAACAACAATAGGTACTAAGAATTCAAGCAAATTTTCACACACATTCAGCATTCCTAAAGCGAGCTAAATCAACATGGGACATAACAATGAACAATAAAAGCTACACAGTTTCAAAAATCCCCTCCTATACTTGGTCAAAGGTCGCGTCGTAGACTAGTATAGTACACCAGTTGAGATGGCTAGGGTTTTCTCTACGCGTATAATTGCATAAAAATTTACGCAAGACAACACATTCTCAAAACACATAGAATTTTCGCATCACCGATGGCCATGCAATTTGCATAGAATTATCCCAAACTCTAGGCCTATTGTTTACCCATTTCGAAGCATCCACATTCCATTCTTACAGCGCGGATACCTACACGTACTATACATATCAAAATATATAACCATTCGCTATTCGAATACAAAAAAAATAAATGCTATCAATCCTATTGAAAATAAAGTTATGAGAAATGAAAAAAATGCTCAATTGCTCAAGTAAGTACTTAAGATACTCTGATTGTAAAAAATGATTCGTACTAGATGATTATATGAAAAAAATTAAAATTTCATCTACTTCTACCAGTACATTTTCTATAGCAAAATTTTTCAATGCTTTGATCCAATAGTAAGTTAGATACGTTTGTCACTAAATACAGTTTGAAATAAAATTTTACTTTTTACATTTCAATTATGATCTCTACTGAACAATGCAGCTGAATCGAGTTCGTTGATTTTTTTTGGAAAAAGATTTTTAAAAAAGGGAAATTGCTGGATTCTTATGAACAAGAGAATTTTTTCAAAGAAATTGATTTTGTCCAAGATATTTTGGAAACATTTCGATTGCAAATCAGCGAAGAATAAAAAAAATTGAAAAAAAAGTAAACAATTCCAAAGAAAACTTGAGAAAATGTTAAGCGTTAAACTGGATAATTTATTTTCAAGAGTGTAAAATTGCTAAAGGCATAAATCAAAATTTTTCAATTTTTGTTGAATATAACGATTTTATTTTACATTTTTTACAATTTATTGTAGGTAACTGATTGGGTTGGAAAAATAGAAAAATTTCACTACTTTTTTTTTTAAAATTAAATTTTAGCTAAAATCAAAAAATTTTACTATTTTTTTAGCTGAAATCAAAAAATTTTTAATTTTCAGAACTGAAATCAAAAATTTTAAATTTTTTTAGCTAAGATCACAAATTTTCAATTTCTTTAAATCTGACAATTATTTACATTTTTTACAATTTATTATTATTGTTTGGGTTAGTAGAATTTGAAAATTTTACTGATCTTGGTAATTTTACAATTCTACAATTTTTCTAGAAACAACTAAAATATAATTTTCGTGATACCTACTTTTGCACATTTCAGTTTTTTTTTCAAAATTTTATGTTTTTTGGCATATTTTTTCCTCGTGACTATTGTAAAATTCACAAATCAGTTTTTTTTTAAATTTTTCCAGTATGAAAAATGAGTAAACTTTGGAGAAATTTTGTAACTCTGCAAATCGAGCCAATTTCCAAAAATCTGAATGTTTAAATTTTCTCATTTCTTACAATTTTCCAACACGTATTTTGAAAAATTTGCAAAAATTTTGTAGTTTATTTAGCAAATTTGAATAATTAGGTACAAATTAGGCTCATTTTTGCAAATTTTTGAAAATGTGTATTTTTGCAATTTTTTGCAATTAGCAAATTTTGTTATTTTTTTGCAATTTTGCAAAATTGAATAATTCGTCCAAGAGACTTCATTAAATTTTCAAACATTCATATTTTTTTCTCCTTTTTTTTTGCGGATCTCCTCCTTTTTTTGAAATAAGTATTACAATTTTGGTAAATTTTAAAAAATCAACAAATTTTTAAATTTTTTGCGACCTTGACAAATTTTAAAATTCAGTCAATTTGCAACGACGATTTTTTGACTTCGTTTGTTTACTTTCAAAAAAAACCATCAAATTTCAACTTTTTAAAAAATATTATAAATTTTGCAACTTTCTAGAATTTTGATTTTTTTGACTACCCATTTTATTTCAACAATTCTGCAATTTTTTGAAATGTGTTTATCTTGTAAACATTATTTGTAATTTTGTAAGTTCAAATAGTTACCAATATCACTTTATTTCCAAGTTTTCAAAAATTTACAATTTTTGGTATTTTTTTGCAATTTTGTGTTTTTTAAGATTTTTTTTGCAATATTACGACTGCCAACTAATCTTAAATTTAGGAAAATGAACAGATTCCATAATTTTTTGTTACCTTAGCAAATTTCATAATCCCGTCAATTCACAATTACGAGAATTTTATGGCCTTCTTTGTCTATTTTCGGAAAAATAAAACCTATCAATTTTTTAAATTTTACAAATTTAGCCAATATTTAAAATATTACATTTTTTGGAGATTTTCTTTTGAAAACTATGATTATTTTGTACAAACATCGCAATTTTTTTGGTAGTTTTGCAAATTATAATTTTTTTTAAATTATTGCAATTATCAATTTTTTAAAAATCAACAAATTTAGGAATTTAGATATTTTTTGATCAAAATTTTAAAAATATCGAATTTATTGATCATCAAAAAACACGATTCGCTGCATCGTCTTCAAATGAATTTCCAATTAAAAATAAACTCAAGTATAAAAAAATGATAAGCTTCAACATGAGATTCTCGTTTATACAACATACTCCATTACATACGAATAAAAAAAAGAAAAAGAAAACTAATATATCAATCATTAATCGTGCAGGGGTACAGGGGTCAGGGGATAACATACCCTCATCCCTTGCATTCTAGCCATGGCCCTTAAAGGTCTCAAAGCTCTTAATGTTCTCATCGTTTTGAACGCTTGAATACCACCTGCTCCACACAGCGCAGCTACAAAGTTTATTAGCGATACCTGTTTTTACATGAAAAACAGAGAGAAAAAGAGAAACATAACAAAACGAACGACACAAACATTGCAGTGGTGATGTTTTTTTCAGGTGTAGATAGGTGTACCACATTTATATTGAAAAAAAAAAAGATTAAACAGAAATTTAAAAAGCATACATATCGAAACGGTCCATTTTTTAAAAAAAATTATCGACCATTTCTGCGGCGTAAAAAAACAACAACAATAAAGTCGTCGTTGAAAGAAGACAGTTTATCGAAGAGAATATATCGACGAGGCACGAAACATTTAGATAGCGAAGAGCGACATCGATGAGAGTAGAGAGCTTGGCAAATGCGCACACTTAGAATGTGACCTGTTCAGAGCTCCTCTAGATCGTTACTTACTCTCATGCCCTCCCATCTGGAAACCGCTCTCAACGGACGGAGAGCTCGGAGCGTTCGCATCGATCGGAATGCAGGTATGTCTGCGGCACCGAGCCAAATTGCGGCCAAATTTATCAACGACAACTATAATTTACACGGTGGTTAAAAAAAATTTCCAATAAACCATTTTTATACAAATTTTTTCAAAGGTCCTATTGTTTTTGGTAACCTTTCTTACCACGCGCGATAATAATCAAATAGGTTATGCCGCGTTATCAATTCAAATAGGTATCAAAATGATTATCAAAAATAAAAAACAAAAAGAATAATGAAATTAGATGAGTAAATAGGACGTTACTTACCATTACGATGATGAAATCCAGCCAGCACCAAGCGTTCGTGAAATATTTCCTAAATCCTAACGCTAACCATTTAATTAACATTTCAAGAAAAAATATAACGGTAAAAATTCGATCCATGTAGTATAAAATATCTTGTAAAATTGGTCTTGATTGCAAATGTACATCTTCTAAAGCCTAAACAAAAAAAATTCCCATTAGTAGGCATAATATTCATTGGGTCTTCCAAGGCGAGTAGAAGGATTAGATTTGAAGCCAAAGCCAGATCGCAGGAAAATTCCAGACGGGAGAGAAAAAAAATGAAAAATTTCCAATAGTAGCCTCGATTTTTCAACTCCAACCCCTCCACCCCCCCATCCTCAATTCAGCAAGCAATTTCTTCTATGAAAAGAAATTTCTCGATGAAAATTTGAAATAATAAAAAAAGTTTCAACGACGAAGAAAAGAAGAGATCATTCGATCTGGCTCTGGTCACGCCAAGAAAACAGTTGGATCAGGTTTTGATCTCGAGTCTTCCAGTTTCGATTTTTGCTGAAAAAATCTTGGAATTTTTTAATCGGATGTTTTAAAAATCATTGTTGCTTTATACAAAATACGATAAACTTATAATTGAAAGGGAAGGGAAGGAAGGGAACAGGAGAGGGAAATAAATTAGGCTAGAAAAGAAAATAACTCAAAATTTTTGCTCCTTACATTAATAGAGGCCTTTCTTTTTTTTGTGGGATTTAAAATTGGATAGGTAACAAACAAAGAGAAAAAATGGGGAAAAATCAAGCAAAATTTCCGAACCTATTCCTAAAAAAAAATCTAAAAATATGACTTGTTTAGATTTTTTGGGATAAACTTTGGTAAACTTTGGAGTCGTCTTCTTCATTCAGAATTATTTTTTGATATCCTTCGGTTTTAAATTTCACCCCCCCCCCCCCCACTTCCCAGCACCTACAAAACTTTGAAATTTTTGCCAAAATTCAATAAAAATGATGACAATAAAGAACCAAATTCGAATTTCGATCAATTTTTTGATTTTATTCTTCCATAAATCCAACAAATTTTAAAACTCGAAAGATTTCAAAGAATATTTTTAAAAATTCAAAATACAAATGACAATTTTTCAAGAGTATTTTTGATATCTTCAAGTTAATATCATATCAGCTTATTTTTTCGAATGAGATCCACCAATAATTTTTTGGAACTTCATAAATTGGAAAAATAAAGATAAAAAAATTGAGCAGATCATTGAAAAATTTTGAACATTTTTCAAAGAAAAAAGAGTGTACCTACAAGAAATATAAAATACTTATACATCAGAAACATTACAAAAATTTCAAGTCGATTTTTAGGAATTTTCATTCTTTTTTGTTTGGGGAGGGGGGGGGGGCGTTTGCTTCTGTGTGAAACCGATTTGTATTTTGCTTCAGCCTCTACGTAAGAAAATCTCAAAAAAGATTATTGAAAATTTGTTTACTTAAATTATAAAATTTTGAAATCGACGTTTTCAGCAGAATCTTTTTTAAAAAAAGTGGCATAGAAAAAAACGACTCGTAAATTGACTGAAATTTTCAAAAAAAAAATTAGGTAAGTCATTGCCTGACTTTGAAAAATTCACTTAGAATTTTTTTATTGAAAAACTTTGAACTTATTGAAGTTCATTTTAAAAGAAAATAACTTCAAAAAGTTTACTTAGTTTTTCCTTCCAACAAGAAATACTTACAAGAGTCAATAGCGCCACATTATTTTCGCCACAAATAGGACATCGACGATCCAAGTCCAAATTTATTCTAATTTTTGAATTCAATTTTTTTTAACTCTAAATTTTTTATTTTTTTTCAAAATTGTATTCAATTTTAAAATGTTTTCAACAGTAAAAAACTTCAATTTTTTAAACATTTTTTCATTTTTGATTTCATAATATATTTTTTTTAATTTCTTCTAATTATTGAGTTGGAAGAAATTTTGAAAAAATGGCATTAAAAACAGTTTAGGAAATCAAAGAAGGAATCACTTTGAGAAACTTCCATATTTGAAAAATTCAGTACATGGAAATAATTTTAGAATTAAAAGTTTCAAAATTTTGATTTCTTAAAATTTTTTTAATTTCATATTTTTTAAACTTTCTCCCAACTCGAAAATGGTTTCCAATAATTTTTAAATTTTTCGTCATTTTTTTCAACAACCTATAAAATTTTTCCAATTGAAAATTTCTTAAAATTTCATCCAACCTTGAATTTTTCTAAAAAAATTTCAACTTCATGTTTTTAAACATTATTTTAAAACGCAATAAAAATATAAAATGAAAAAAAAAACAGAAAATCAAACCTGGAAAATATTTTAGAAAATGAATAAGATGGAAAAATTTTAAAATTAGATATAGCTTCATTGAAAAAAATTGAATTAAATAAATTAAAAATGTTCTGAGTTGAAAAAATTTGAACTTGGAATTTTAGACTTGGATCGCCGAAATCCCACTTGCAGTAAAAATAATCAAAAGGTAATGTTTATTGTGAAAAAAATTCAAAATTTTGAAAATTGATTGTTGTGAGAAGTGATAGCTTTAAATTATTTCTCCATTTCAGCAAAAAAATTGATTCAAATAAATTAAGTAGGTACCTGCCTTTTGATACAAAAATCGAACGAAATCAAAAAACTCAAGATCAAAACTTCGCAAAACCTGACCCAGAACAGCCCTCAAACAATCTGAACAGATATTACAAGTTACTCACTAGTGCTAAACTACTGAGCAAAATCATCGTTATAACGGCCGTCTCGAAATACTTGTTTTCAATCAACTGAAACGTCTTCAATCTCAAATTCGCCCATCCTTGCCAAAAAGGCGACTCTTCATCGCCCAATAAGAAAGGAAACCTTCGATAACAGTCATCCGAAAAACAATCCGAAGGGTATTCCATTAATTCTTCGGAATCTTGTTCTAAGCCTATAGCTTCGATTTTTGGAGCAGCTTTCTCTGCTTCGGCAGCCGCATCGTCGACACCGCCTCCATCATCTGAAAGATTTTTTCAAATCAGCAGAAAAACTCAAATATGGAAAATACGAAAATATCAACATGAGAACGCTTAGGTACCTAATTCATGACCGACGTCTTCTTTACTGGCATCTTTCTTTTCTTCACCGTGCAGGTTACTTTCATAGCTTCCTTTATGGCTTTCGTTTTTATAAGAACGATGTTTATGGCTTCCATATGATTTATTACTGCAAAACAAACCCCAATCAGTTCGACTGGTAAAAAAATGCAAAAAATACGACTTTTTGAATGCAAACAGAAACACCTACTCACCTTATATTATCGTGATCGTATTTATTTTTTATATATTCTACATCTGAACGATTGTCTTTATGATTGCCAATATTATTACAAACAATTGAGCGTCGTCCTTTTAGCCGGCTTCTAATATCGCCTGCAAAATACCAAGCCAAATTAATTAAAATTTCCCCAAACAAATACCTCCATTCTAGGTTAAAACTTCCAAAACGAACCATGAATTGTGAACTCCATTCCTTCGCCTATGGTAACCTCGAGTTGATCTTTTTTATCGTGAAATAACATACCATCGGCCAATATTTCATTCGCTGCAATAAAACAATTTTCGTTTGAAAAAAATTTACGAATTTTGAAAATTATTTTGGTATGGAATTGAATAGGTAGGTACCTTGATTCCAATTATAATTTATACACGGCTCATTCGGTGCTTGTTGGACAGATATCTGATTTGTTATTTTATTTCGAATCGCTTTCAGACATCTGAATATTGACGTTTTGATCCAGTTAACAAAACGACCTATTCTATCGAAAGCTTCCACTATTTTACTGGTATCGCTGTCCGCAGTCGGCGCTGATAAATTCGACGAACCGAAATTACTGAGCAACAAGGCTAAGAAAAGATTAAGTACCTGAAAAATACAATCAAAATTAGCTCATTTCATACATTTATTTCAGGAGCCATGTAGGCAAAATTACCTACAAGGAAACTAATAAAAATTTCAAGATAGGAACTCAATCAATTAATCATACCGATCCTATTTTCTAATTGGAAAAGGAGGGGGGATGTGAAATAAACCATCAATCTTGCTTTTTGAAAAACAAAAAATTTTTTACAAAAAGTCGTGTACAGTTTTAAAAAAAGATAATATGTAAAAGTAATTTAAGTCATTCTGAAAAAATTGAAGAGTCGTTTTCCAAAACGCATTAGGTCAAAAAATGAAATTTCGATAAAAAAAACAGTCCTTGTAGTCCAAACCCAACAAAAACGAAAAAAAAGAACTAAAAATGCTCAGATAATTTGACAAAAAATGATAAAAATTATTATAAAAGTAGCAGATAAATTGAAAATTATGAAAAATGATTGAAATTACATAATTTAAAATACCACAAAATAAACACAGTTAGAAAAATTCCAAAATGTACTTAAAAAATTAAGCATCGTATCAAAATTTGACAAAATGAATAAAACATCACTAAATAAAGTAAAAAACTCAAAAAAATTATTAAAAAGTCATATAAATTGTTTGAAATTTGTATTACATATTAAATAAATGTATTCAATGAAATATTATTTCACCGACCAGAAAAGTATTCAGAATTACTATTGCGTCATTATTTGGTGATTTGGTAACAATGGTGCAGAAGGGGGGGGGGGAGGAGAGGGAGGTGAAAAAAAGTCTAATAGAATTTTTTCTGACATGAAATGTGGCTTTTTCCCAAATTTAAAAAAAAATGATCACTTCTAGAAATTTTCTTCCTGAAAAATAAGTTTCACCAAAAAAATGCTATATTATGAGATAGGAGAGATGGAGAAGGAAGGAAGACAGGGAAATAGGAAAGTTCTTTTTTTCCTTTCTTTTGGCCGGTTCGGGCTTGATAATGACGAAAAAATTTATCAAAAAGTTAAAAAGTTGATAAAATTATACCAATAAGCTGATAATTTGAACTAAAAAGTATGCAAAAATTGATTTTCAAATATCTTGAAATGAAAATTGTTTAAACTTCCATAAAAATTGATTTGAAAATGAAAAATTTGTCAAAATTGTTCAAATAACGTACTTTTTTAAGGGTAAAAACTTTAGTTCATGAATAAGATCAAATGTACTTCAGAGATGAGGCAATGTTTCTCCAACTACACACGTAGCTTTTTATTAAGGGTGTAGTTTAGTAGGTAAATTGAGTAGGTAAAAATGACGATTTTTGTTAAGATATTACGAGGAATTGAATGATCGGATTTATTTCATTTTTGGATATGTTATTCAGAAAGGTTATAGTTAATGCGCTATCTAATTATTTTTTGAAAAATCGATTATTCAACTTCATTATCTTACTCTGAAGTTGGAAAATTTACGCCATATTTGATTTTTTTTAAAAACATTTTTCAATACTTTTTCAATTTTTTTTCTTATTTTTAAAAATATTTTCATTTTTTTCAAAACATTTACCCTAATTTTTTACTTGAATAAATTTTGATGATCGAATTTTTACGATCGCTGACATAGTGACATATTGTTAGATTTGAAAAAATTAGGTGACATTTTTGAATAAAATTACATCAAGTATGTTACAATTTAGAGAGCCAGTCTTGCCAATGTTGCAAATTTAAACCACGAACTTCGCCATTATTGACAACTCTGAAGAAACGTCATTAATTTTTTTTCAAAATGTAAATGGACTTCAATGTCAATATTGCAAATTTAAACCATTATTTCGAATTAATATTGGCACCACTGCTTTTAAAAATTGTAACATGATGTAAAAATTTCCCAGATGTATTTCAATTTAAAAAGAACATGTTTTGAAAAAAAGAAGAACGTTTTTAAAAATAAGAAAAAAACTAGAAAATAGGCAAGTATTTAAAAAAATAAAAAATTGAAAATAATCATTTAAAAAAATTGGAGTAAGTATGTTTTGAAAAAAATAAAATAATTTTAAAAATGAGAAAAAAAATTTAAAGTATTAAAAAAAATGTTGCAAATAAAGAAAAAAATTAAATTAAGTAAATAATAGGCTATTAATATTTTTTTTTCTTCTTTTCTAATTTTCAAAATTGCTGGAAAAGAAGTAGGTGTTATAAAACGTTGAAAGGTTATTTAAAAATTGAAACAATTTTTTCAAAAAAATCAGAGTACCTATGTTTGGAAAAAATGAAATATTTTTAAAAAATCAAAAACACCAAAAACCACATCAAAAACATTAGAATACCACATCAAAAACATTAAAAACCGTCTCAAACCCATTAAAAAGGATCTGTATCATTACTCTACCAAAAATTTGAAAAAAAAATCGTAGGAACCAATTAAATAGAATAATAAAAGTCGATTCAAAAATCATAGACATTTCAAGATCGAAATACCCAGAATTATTTAAACTGTCATAAAAATCAATTACTTACTGTGACACGACATTTTTGTAAAAAGTCATAAAAACTAATTTAAAAAATCATGAAAATTCGCAATGACAAAAAATTACTGAAAATAGGTACCAAAAAATTGAAAAACTTGGAAAAATCGTTGAAAATTAGCGAAATGGCAACATAACTTTTTCAACCCCCATTAAAAATAAAAATTGATAAAAATTCGTCAAAACTGATGGAAACCCGTCAAAAATGATCAAATTTTCACTGGCACATTCGATTATACTCATTTACTCACCACAAGGTTTCCGATCACAACAGTAGCTAGAAAAAATGGTATACAGGAAACATCGCCGTCGCCTACAAGCAAACAATCCCACATGGATTCGATCCATTCACCGCACAGTACTCGAAATACAATCATGAAAGAATGCATGAAATCGGTGAAATTCCACCTTGGCAAGGTTTGGTCGGGGAAGAAATGCACATTATCTGAAACAAAAATCATCCCAGATTAGAATTCCTCTTGATCAAAGAGTATCCAAGAAAATTATCGATAACTTCAATACCTATAAGCATAAAAATCTCATAAAATTCTCACCTATATAATTCTTGCCAAACAGTTGCATACCCATGACGGCGAAGATGAATATGATGATACACAATACAAAGGTCAAGTTACCCAACGCACCAATCGTCCTGCCCATGATGGAAATCAACAAATTCAATGTGGGCCACGACTTGGCCAATTTGAACACTCTCAGCTGCAAATATTTCAAAATCAGCATTCTCCAAATTCCAAATTGGATCCATATTCAAATACCATCATTTAATCAGTATCATACTCACCAATCTGAACGATCGCAATACAGACAGACCTTGAACACCTTCGAGGCAAAATTCAACCAAAGACAGCACGACAATGATGAAATCGAAAATATTCCAGCCAACTTGAAAATAATACTTGGGACTCATGGCCATCAACTTCAACGTAGCTTCAACGGCAAAAGTGGCGCTAAAAAACTATCAGAACCAGAAACCATAAAATTAATAGGTAAATACTTCATAGTCCATCTCCAGACATCTGCCAACCAATTTTACTCAAATACTCACGTAATTGCCGCTCTTCAAAGTCTTCTCCAAATCTTTATCCATGTCATAATGATCCAACGCCATGAACAACGTATTCACCACGATACAAAGTGTGATAAAAAGCTCGACAAATGGATCGAACACAATGAACGCGACGCCTTCTTGAATCTTCAGCCAAAGCCAGCAACAATCCCAAACGCAAAAAAAATCTATCCCTTTCATACACATCATGACCATCTTCTCCTTGGCAGTGGGTTCGTCTTCGTTGTCCTCTGTCGGGAAGTAATACGTTGTGGCAACTGCGTGAACCCACACACACCCACCGATTTAAAGGCATTGTTTTACACAACCATTACACGTAGAGGTGAAAATAGATTAAAGTTGGCAAAAATTTTGCTCCACTTCACATCCTCGACTCAAACTTCCCCTTAATTCGATACATCTTTTGAAAATTCATGTGCGTCACACTTTTCTAAAATAAAGAGACTCTTGGCGAGGTCATGCTGATTAAATCACATTCAGTGGCGTAGCGAGGGGGTGAGAAGGGTGGAAGTTTGGGTTATGCCCAAGGGCACACAATATTGAAAAATCATCTGCAAGACCTCCAAAAATGACTAATTCGATATTTCAGTACCTCTACAATTCCTGTATTTTTGACTGTAGAATCCAAATTTGGAAAAATTTATTACCCAGGAGAAAGGGGTTGAAACCGGAATCAACAATTTTTCAACCCAAAATTTTTTTTTCGATTCTCAAAATAGTTTCAATTCTTAATTTTTTTTTCTCCAGATATTTTCCAACTCTAAAAAATTTTCCTCAAAATATTTTTCAACTCTAAATTTTTTTCATCTGGAATAAAATTTTTACCAACTCTAAAATTTTTTCCTCCATTTTTTTTCGGGTAGGTATAACAATTTTTCAACTCCAGCATCAAAGTTCAATTTTTACAGCTTTTAAATTTTTTTTCCTCAAAATTCTATTTTTTTTTAGCTCAAATGTTTTTCTCAAATTATTTTCCAGCTCTGAAATTTTTAGGATAATTTTTTTTTTAAATTTGGATTGAAAAACATTTTAAGAATTTTAATGTGAGAAAAAATCGAGAGAATGTCAAGTTTTTAAAAATTTTAAGGTTGAAGAATACGATTTTACAGTTGATTGAAAGCTGAAAAAAATTAAAATTTTAAGAAAGACCAGTTAACAGCTGAGATGATCAATGTAGCGGTGAAGATGACGAACAAAAATGAACGGTCATTTTGTTATTCATTCCGTGTGAGAATAGACAGACCCAGGAGAAAGAGGAGGAGGAGGGGTAGGGGTGAGGGGTAAAATGTTTTAAAAATTGAGCGAAATTACATTTTTTTGATGAGATCAGGTCAGCATGTGTTTTTTGAGATGATGAGTCCGAATTTGAAGTCAGATTTTGCGTCCACCAGCACCCCTGAGGAGATGGCGGAGGTAAGGAGGAGAAAATGTAAAAAATATTTATTATATAGCGTGTAATATGTCTGAATCTACGTTTCTGGGGTCGTAGAACACGAATTTGGCAATATTTTTTCGTTTGAGAGGTAAGGGGTGGGGGTAGGGAGAGTTGAAATGATCGAAAACAGGGATGAAAAGCCGTACCTAAAATAAAACTTCTGTTTTGGCTTTCGGCTGAAAATTTCAAAAATAAAACTTTTGGATTTAGCTATATTTTATGAAACTTTCGCTTAAAAATTCTGACTTCCACCTTAAAACTTCTGATTTACAACACCTTGACAGCACAATGCACAATGATAAAAATTATCGCCCCTATTTTCTCAAAATTTTAATATTTAAGCTCCAATTCCCCCCTCCCCCCCAACTAAAATTTGTTTCCACAAACATTTTGTTAGCTAAAAGATTTTTTCAATTTCTTCAATTTTCATTCACTAAAATTATTTCATTTACCTACTGATATTTATCTCAATTACCAACTGTAAAATCGCATTCATGGATTTTAAAAATGTTTAAAACTTGACATTCTCTCTAATTTTTTTTACCTGGAGTTTCTTAAAAATTTTTCCAAGCCAAATTTTTTTATTCTAAAAATTTTAGAGGTAGAAAATAATTTGAGAAAAAATTTTGAGTCGAAAAAATTCGAATTTTGAGAAAAAACCCCGAGAGCTAAAAAAGTTTGAGAAAAGATTTAATATTGAGAAAAAATTCCTAGAGTTGAAAAATAGTTATGTATTTTTGGAAATTTTTCGACCTGAAAGAAAAATTGGAGGAAGAAATTTCTGAATTTATCAAAAATTTTATTCTGGATAAAAAAATTTTAGGGTTGGAAAATATTTTCGGGTAAAATTTTTAGAGTTGAAAAATATCTGGTAAAAAAGGAAATACGAGTTGAAAATATTCTGAGAATCGAGAAAAAATTTTCCATATGAAAAATTTTTGATGTAGGTTTCAAATTTACAAGTAAAAAGCTAAAAAATAAAGCTGTAAGAAAAATATTTTGGTTAGTTTTTAGCTTGCTATTTTTAAAACGTTTGAACTTTCGGCTTTCGGCGTGTCACCAAAATTTGGTCAATTTTCAGCTTTTCGCTTTAAGCTTTTAGCCAGCTTTTAATCCCTGGTTGAAAATCAAAATTTTGTCATTTCAGCGCAAAAAAATGTCAAAATTCGTGTTTTTGAGGTCATAGAATACAAATTGTAAGTCAGATTTTGCACACATCTGCACCCTTAAAAACGAGGCAGGTGTAGGAGTGATGGAGAGGGGGTGAAAAATGGATAAAGCGAGTTATATGTCTAAATCTACGTTTTTGAGGTCGTACAACACGAATTTAGCAATTTTTTTCGTTCGGGGGCAAGGGGTGAGAGTAGGGAGGGTGGGAAATGAACTGAAAATCGAAATTTTGTCATTTCAGGGTGAAAAATGTAAAAATTCATGTTTTTGAAATCGTAGAATATAAATTAGAAGTCAGATTTTACACACATCTGCGCCCTTAAAAACGTGGTAGGTGTAGGGATGGTGGGGAGGGGCTGAAAAATGGATATAGCGTGTTATATACGTCTGAATCTACGTTTTAACACGAATTTTGCAATATTTTTTCGTTAGAAAAAAGAGGTGGGAATAGGGATAAAATTTCGATTTTCAGCCCTCTCTTCCTCCACCCTTTATCTCTCAAACGAAAAAATATCGCCGAATTCGTGTTCTACGACCTCAAAAATGTAGATTTAGACATATTACACGCTGTATAAAAAATTTTCACTTTTGTCTCACCCCTACCCCAGCCCCTTCTTCAGGGGCGTCGATGGATGCAAAATCTGACTCCCCACCAAACGATTCCGCCAAAAAAACACGATTAAAAATCGGCGTCAAATTTTCAGTAGAAAAAATTTTGCCCGTCCATTCTCTTGTTTTAAATGTTTTATTTGAAATAAATACCCGAATAAATAAAAAAATCGAAATACGTTCAATATTATTTTTAATCGAAGCACCCCCTAAAGAAATATAGCAATAAATTTTAGTGGGGTGGGGGGGCAATTTTCGACTCACGGGACGAACATTTTCTTACTACGCCACTGATCACATCACACTTCAAAGTACACCTACAATGTTCTGTGCGTTTCTATACCCGTGAATTATACGAAATTACTCTCCAGTTGTCTTGAATTTCTGAAGTTGGTGCATCTCGCTATCTATCTATGGTATTAGGTATAGTATAATACCATCGAAAAGTATACGTCGTTTCGTTCAACTTTTCGCCTTACATGTACTTTATCACTCGTAGACGTACACACATCGTAAGTTTTGAAGTATTTATTCACCCATTACAAATATTTACCCATCTCGTATCCAGATCCTCCCTCACCCACGAAAACATTTCCCAAAAACCGCCATATAAATTATCTTTACGTACTAAAAATAAACTGAAATGAATGCGGTGGTGTAACGATTTTTGCGACATTTTCAAAGCTATTCACCTGATTAAATTTTTCAATATACATTACAAATGAAACGAAACCAAATACTTCAAAGCTTTACTCAAGCAAAACTAATCCATCTTGAGTACTATTGCGAAAAATTTTCCAACTCGTGCTATACGGTGGTGACTGAATTAAATTATCGAGTGAATAAAATACTAGACAGGGTTGTACCTATCCATGTCACGAGAGAAAATGGCACGAGAGATTGTCTACGTGCATTGCTGGTTTGGCGAACGAAATTTTGTAGTATTTACGAGCGTTGTGGTCGTAAGATATGTCACGATGTTTTTATTTGATTTTTCGTTGGTTTCCTATTTTTAGATTTTCATTTTGAAATGCATGGAGGAAAATTTTCAAAAAAAATGCAGCCTAATTTATGATAGAAGAGTCATATAATGGAAAAGAATCGAATTTCCCATGAAAATGAATCTAATGGAAGTCATTGGGAGTGAGGGAGGGTCCTCTACAAAGCGATTCAAAATCATTTTTAAAAATTTGAAATAATTTGCATAAAAATGATGATTTGTTTGAAAAAAGATTTATCGCGGTCAAAACCGATTCACTTGCTATATAATTTTATCACGCTTGAAGTTTTCATTCGAAAAATGATTCAACGTCCGCGAATGATTTATTCAAATGTGATTTCGTTCAGAGTGAATGTTTCAAATGAAATTTGATTCCAAGTTCACGAACGATACTCTAAAAACAAATACTTCGTTCAAGAACGATTCATTCGAAGCATGAATTAATACTTATGAATGATTCCGTCACCAAAGGGGGGTAATTCGTCGTTGGTAACAATCAATGGAAAATCCAATCCAACATATTTGAATGATTTTCCCCCATTTTTCAAGAAATAATGATTCATCGTTCGCGAACGATTCGTGTAAAATTTAATTCAACATTCGCGAATGATTTTTTCAATTTTAGAAAAATATTGACTCATCGACTTATCGTTTGCGAATGATTCATTCAAAACTCGATTGAATCAAACAAATCATTCGCGAACGATTCGTTCAAAAATTGGTCAATAATTAATGGATAATAATTTTTTTTAAATAGTCAAAAATAATTCATGCAAAAAAACTTATTCAATTCCATTGTTCTTGAAAATTTTAAATGACTTCATAAAAATAATGTTTCATCATTCGCGAACGATTCAATCAAAAATTGATTCATTATTCATGGACGATTCAATTTTTAAAAATGTCAAACATGATTCGTTCGAAAACTTGAATCTTAATTCAGTATTTTCGAATTTCGAACGATTTGATAAAGAAATGATTCATCATTCACGAATGATTCACTGGGAAACGGGTTCATTTCACCGTTCGCGACTGATTCATCCATGAATGACTCGCAGCTCAAGAACGATCTCTACATTTTTCCAAGAATTGCCTACTAATGGTTTAAAAATAATTTTTCCAAAAACTGATTCAATCGTTCGCGAACGAATTTTTTGAAAATTTATTCATCAGTAATGGGCATCAAATTCTCATCCTATTTCTAAAAAATAATTGAAGAAATAACCCATGGTTCACGAACGATTCGGGAAAAATTTGATTCAACGTCCACGAACGATTTATTCATTTTTCAAAAAATTACTTATCGTTCGCGAACGATTTATTCAAAAAAACGATATCATTTAAGAATAATTTAATTTTTGGAAAACGTCAAAAACTATTCGTTCAAAAAACCGATTTATCTTTTTCAAAATAGAAGTGACTTATCGTTCGCGAACGAATCGATTGAATACGAATTCATCGCCTACCATATTTGATTCATTCAAAAAATGATTGTGATTCATCGTTTGCAAAAAGAATTCCCATGATTCAATGTTCGCGAACGATTGATTCATTTTTCAAAAAATGATTCATCGGTCACGAACGATCCATTCAAGACCCGATTCACAATATGCAACCAATTCGTTCAAAAAGTGATTTACAATTTGGGAACGATTTGTTCGCAAAACAATTCAATCATTCGCGAACGATTTGATTTTTTGTAAAGAGTTGATTTATTCGAAAACTGAACATCATTTACATACAAACGATCATTCAAAAAACTGATTCATTTACCAACTGATTTTTTTCTTCGAAAATAGAACAAGAACTATTCCAAAAATAATGAAAAAAGAACAAGACTTTTTAGTATACGATAATAACAGAGGCAAAAAAATCGAAAATTTTCAATTATTGTAGAATTTTTTCTGATTATTTTTTTCATCTTGGAATAAAAATTTCAAAATTTACCTCAAAAAAAGTACCTATCCACTTTTGATATTTTTTACACTCAAACCTAATTTTTCGGGCACAAATAAAATTTTGTCATCACTGAAGTGGAAGTTGAGCAATCCCTTCTGACCTCTTTGGTCAGACCTTACCCAATACCCGTCAATTTTTATTCACTCGATAAAAAAACTACATCTAACGTAAGAAGGTGAGGTAAAAATCTACACAACTAAATCAAGCAAACTACCGTCATTAAACAAGCTAAAGTGAAAAATTCGCATACAATCGGTGCACTAATCCATACTTCAGGCCCAACAGAGAATCCACTAGATTTCATTCTCGATCTCGGTTTAAAAGTTGACTACGACTACGCTTTGGAACAGTGAAGTACTGTTTTCAACTTGTAATGATTGCTTACCAATGCCTTGTGTTTTTTTTTTCTTTGGTAGGTATACTTAAAACATAGATACCTAGGTAAACTAAGCACATATTTTAAATCCAAATAAATTTTTAAGGAGATTATACCGTTTTCCAGTACATATTAAAATAAGTATAAAGTACACTAAAAAAATATGTCCTGGAAAACACAATTCTTCAAAAATATTATGTAAAAATATGTCAAAAAATTTTCCACCAAAAAATTCTGAAAATTTGATTCTTCTTCTTCTGATGACAAAAAAAGTCACAAAATTACAAGCATTCTATCAAATAATACTGCTACGATTACATCGTTAATATAAACTGATGTTCCCAGAAAGCTGCAGGAAAAATATATATTCCATCAACTCATCAACTGTACTTCTCTAATTATTAAAAAAAAAACAAGGAATAAACCAAAGCGATACCAATGATTAATTTATCAATTCTATCGCAGAAATCATGCATTGATTTCTCATCAAAGGAAAAAATCATTCATTAGCTCAAAATGAGTGAAAACAATTAAACTTTTCAACATGCTGGCACGTGCTAAGAATTTGTTATCTATTTAAACATGTAATTTAATCGCATTGAACTATAGGAATGCTACTACATTGATCATATCTTCTTCGAATTTAAAGGCAACGTATTCATCCAAACGGAAAAACTAAAATTTGAAAATTTTTCGACCCAAAGGGATGCATTTTCATGTCGAAGAAGATACTTATACGAAGCCAATTGAACGAAAAATATATCAGGTAAATATTTTCAGGTGAATTTGTATAGGTAAGGTATTGGTGTTAGGTACGAAAAGTATTTAAATAAAATTGTGAAAATATGAATAAATTACCTTGAATATCACTGCCACGACTTTGCCTACCGGCTGCTTGTTCTATGATGTCATTTAATACCATCACATCTGAAAAAATTTTCATTTAATTTGCAGAACTTTAAAGAGAACAAATCCAGGAAAAATTTCCCCAACATTTACCTTTCATATCAACTAAAGGCTGCTGAGGTACTTCAATATCTTGACATTTTGGTTTATCGGAAGAAGTTGGTTCTTCTTGTTCGGTATACGAGACATCCTGCAAAACACCACCACAGTGATCAATTTCTCTCGATTTTTTTCCAATCTGACAAGCAAGGTATCCCAACTCGAAGTAAAATTTTGAGCCGAAATTAAAATAAATCAAAAGTACATTACAAAAGAACCCCATATCGAAAATTTCAGGTGCTAATAAAGTTCATTTATCGAATTTTGGCGAATTTTTGAAATTTCAAAATTATCTCATCGTCCTGCAAGATACAGGGTGTCCCGTAAGTGGACGTCCAATACTTAACTTTTGGATATACATAACTGGATACTACTAAAAAAAAAACACCTTGAGATGAAAATGTTGCCTATCTCGATAATTGAAGGGGCAAATGCTGTTTACAAAAAAATTACGTAAAATTTTTTAACCATGGGAATGGATAGTACTTTAAAAACTGAACAAATTTTAATCTCATGACTTTTTGCGTAACTAAAATTGAAGTGATTACAGAAAAAATGGTTTTAAAAAAATTTTTAAAAAAATAAATCAACCAAGGGAATGAAAATGTAGTATGTTGAAAACTGAACAAATTTTGTTCTGAGAACTTCTTGCCTAACATGAAAAATGAAGAGGCTACGGGTCATTCAAAATGAAAGAGCTTCAAAATTTTTTCAAATTTTTCCCATTTTGAATGACCCGTAGCCTCTTTATTTTTCATGTTAGGCAAAAAGTCTTCAAAACAAAATTTGTTTAGTTTTCAATGTACTATCCATTCCCTGAATTGATTTATTAAAAAAAAATTTAAATTTTTTTTCTGTTGCTCCTTCAATTTCAAAGTTAGGCAAAAAGTCATGAGATGAAAATTTTTTCCCGTTTTCAAAGTATAAATCTATCCATTCCCATGATTGAAAAAAATTTACGTAATTTTTTCGTAATCAAGATTTCCCCTTCAATTATCAAGATAGGCAACATGTTCATCTCGAGGTTTTTTTTAGTGGTTCACGGTTATACCCAAAAATGAGGTATTGGACGTCCACATACGGGACACCCTGTATGAAAATTTGATCTAATCAACAAAATACGTTGAAATTTAATATGTGCCCTATTTTTAACATCGAAAATCGTTGGAAGTGGTTTTAAGACGTTTTGGAGCCCTCCAGAAAATTTTGGACTTTTCCAGCACTTGACAAAGTATGAAAAAGGGCCCATATATGAACTTTAGCACCTATAATGGAGGATTATCCATATTGACGACTGACGAGTGTCTAGTTTGCTGCCACCGACACGGTCTGTGTAAGTGTACAATTTTTTTTCCGACGTTTTTCATGTGTCGTACGATTAATCTTTCCAGTTTGACTGGTGCAAGTCTTCAAGTGCCATGTAATTCTTTTTTTTCACAAAATTTTTCAGGTAAAAATTTTTTTCTTGGTTCTCAGCATATTTACAACTATGATATTATCTGTTTCTTAATGTATTTTTCAACTAAATTTTTTTTAAACTGAAATACAATTTTTCCTCAGCACTGAAATTTTATCCTCCAATTTATTTCTCAGGTCTAAAATTTTTTAACACTGGAAATTTTAACCAAAAATCATATTTTTCAACTCAAATACATTTTATCCAGAAGTCTTAAAATTTCTTCCTCAAAAATGATTTCATCTCCAACTTTTTTCACTTTCTTCAAATTTTATTTACTAAAATTTTTTCAGCTGCATTATTCTATCACATGTAGAATGTTTTCAGCTTTGTTATTTTTTTCAGGTCTAATATTTTTTCAGCTACATATGTACGATTTTAGAGTTGATAGTTGAGATAAAAAAATATAAGTAAATACAAAAAAAATGTACAGCTGAAAAAAATATTAGACCTGAAAAAATAACAAAGCAAACATTTTACACGTGAAAAAATAATGCAGCTGAAAAAATTTTAGTAAATGAAATTTGAAGAAATTGAAAAAAGTTGAGGGTGAAAAAAATTTGAGGACGAAATTTCAAGAGTTGTAAAAAAATTTATATGAGTTGAAAAAACAAAAATTTTGAGAAAAAATTTCGGTAGTTTAAAAATACATATGACTTTTGGGAAAAAAGAGCAGAGTTGAAAAAATTTTAGTTGACAAAATTTTTGAAGTTGAAAAATACATTGAGAAACATAATTAGATTTGAAAATATGCTGAGAATCAAGAAAAATTTTTTAGCTAAAATTTTTTGAAAAACCCCGGGTTAAGTATGTGGTACTTGAAGACTTGCATGAGTCAAACGTTGGTCAAACTGGGAAGATTAGTCGTACGAAAACACTCGAAAAAAAAATCGTGCACTTACACATACCACGTCGATGGCAGTAAACCAGACACTCGTTCCATATTGGTGACCTATTTGATCAAATAATCGACCTCTCGAATCGATTGGAACACCCTTGAATAATTTCATATAAAATATTTATAGTACAAATCACCGCCACTTTTACTGATCCGTTTTTTTTTTCAGTGCTGGAAATTCTCAACATTTTCTGGAAGCTCCAAAACGTCTCGAAACCCTTTTCAATCGATTCGGGAGGTTGAAAATAAGGTGTATACTAAATTTCAGCTTTTTTCGTTGATAAAATTAAATTTTAATATTTTTCAGGGCAATGAAGCGATTTGAAATTTCAAAAATTCGTCAAAATTCGAGAAATGAACTTTAGCCATTGAAATTTTGGATATAGTTTTCGATTTATTATTGTTTCGGCCAAAAATTTTACTTCCAGCGGGGATACCTCCCTCGTGCGGTAATTTTCTTTCAAAATACTCACAACACTCACATATTCCTTACTAAGAAACTTATAATCGGACGACGAACTATATTTAGCCGACCTCGACCTGAGTTGACTTTCTTTGGTAGGAACTGAAGGTTGTTTGAATAAATCCGCATGTGACGTATACGAAATCCTCGACGTATGAGACGTATACGAATTATGCCTTGTACCGAGGTTCATAAAATACGATGGCATAAGTATCGTTCCATTATCCTCGCTCATCGGGGTGGCCGCTGTTGAATCGTCCACGTACGGCAAATGATCCTGCAAAAAACACCACACATTTCCATCAGACTCTCCAATTCGACAATGTTTTATCGTCGCAAAACTCACTTGAGCATCTAATAACGTATTAAGAACTAAAGGTCTGGTATCAGAGGCAGCGGGAAACCTCGGCCTGCTACTTCGCAGAGTAAACTGATGACTACCTCGTGAAGCTCGTCTTAAATTAAATGGTGATCCAGGAAGACTTAAACTGGTCTGTAATCGAAATTTTCCATCATTTGAAAAACTTTCCACTGGGGCCTTCTCCGCATCAAAAATTAACTCACCGCGCTAACTTTACGAATTTTATTGCTTTGCAAAGAATGTTTCCCTTGGCTGAGCGTATCCGAGCGTATGCTCATTTTTTCTTTATTGTCATCGATGCTATTGCCTTTCTCTTGGCCGACAAACAGTTCGTAGCTGTGGCAAGAGTACTCGGATGGTGATTTGGCTATGATTGGGTTGGCAGCTGCCGCCGCAGCTGCAGCGGCTCGTTCGGCTACTCTGTTCTCGTGAGCTGCTTTTTTATTATCTCGATCGATTTGTGCTTGTTCCGCTTGCTGGAAAAAAATTCGAAAAATTGACCAAATTCGTCGTAAATTTCTACTCTCCAATTTCTGAATCAGTGAAATTTATCAAAAATCACTGAAAAACAGTCAGGATTGCAGCGTAGAAATAAATTAGTGAAAATTTTTTCACTGAAAGCAAGTCAGTGAAAAAAAATTGCTGGAAATCAGTGAAAATTCATTGAAAAATCTGCGAAAGTCTTTGAATAATCAGTGAAAAATCGTTGAAAATTTCACTGATTTTCAGGGATTTTTTTTTACTGATTATTCGAAGATTTTCACAGATTTTTCAGTGAATTTCATAAAAATATCACTGAGTTTTTAGTGAATTTTCACTGACTTGCTTTTAGTGAAAAAAATTTCACTGATTCATTACTGTGCTGCAATTCTGATTGTTTATCAGTGATTTTTCACTGATTCGAAATGAGAGAGTAACCCACGATATTTTCCTACTCTCTCATTCTGAATTAGTGAAAAGTCACTGATAGATAGTCAGAATTGCAGAACAGGAAAAATCAGTGAAATTCACTAATTTTTCAGAAAATATCATAAATTTCACAAACTTTCAGTGAATTTTTACTGATTTTTTCAGTGAATTTTCACTGATTTTCCAGTGTTTTTCTCACTGATTTGTTTCAGTAAGAAAATTTTCACTGATTTTCTCCTGTGCTGCAATTCTGACTACCTAATTCTCAGTGATTTTCGATAATTTTCACTGATTTATTACTTTGCTGCAATTCTGATTGTTTATCAGAGATTTTTCACTGATTCGAAATGAGAGAGTAACCGAGATGATCTTCCTATTCTCTCATTCTGAATCAGTGAAAAGTCACTGATAAATAGTCAGAATTTCTGCGCAGGAAAAATCAGCGAAATTCACTGATTTCAGCAAATTTAATAAATTTTACCGACTTTTCAGTGATTTTTCTCACTGATTTGTTTTCAGTAAGAAATTTTTCATTGATTTTCTCCTGTGCAGCAATTTTGACTGTTTCTCAGTGATTTTCGATAACTTTCACTGATTTATAATTGAGAGAGTACTTACTCGAATGGCTTCCTCCTCAGCTGCCTCTTCTTCTTCGGCTTTCTTTTGTAATTCATCGTACGACATCGCTACAATAGCGAGAATCAAATTCACGAGGTAAAATGAACCGAGAAATATGATAATTATAAAAAATGACATGTGATATGGACCCATAACTCTTAAAACCTGTTAAAAAAAAACCAAAATGAATCAATAAATCAAACATTGATTTTCATTCTCGTAAATATCTCATAAATTGAGTACCCACTTGTTGATATAGATTCTCCCAAAAATCTTGCGTCATAAGCCTGAAGGCTGATAACAAAGCCCAACCGAAAGTATCGAAGCTGGTATAGCCGTAATTCGGATTATCGCCGAATCCAGCCATGCAAATGTAATTCGGAGGACATTGCCTGTGCAAATACATCCCATAAATTCCACGAAGTTGCTAAAATTCGCGCATAAAAATTCGCATAAACTTACCCAGCACCACTGGCATTTCCACACAGCTGATAATTATTCAAATCGCCGACCCAATGAGCTGTACAAATGAAAAAATACACATTTCCGCATTAATAATCGAATTATCCAGTTAGCTAGGCTGAATTAATTTCAAATCAAACTTACATTCGTTCGAACACCATCGAACCCAAGATTCGTCCGTTAAATTACCAAATGAACCATCTTCGGGAAATCTTAGAATGCATTTTTGTGTCAGTACGCCCATGTAAAGTTGTAATCCCATCAGAGCGAACACACTGAGTGAGAACATGGTTAAAATAATTACATCCCTGAGATTTTTCACAGATTCTATAACTGCACCGACGATGGTTTTCAGTCCTGCAAACAAACGTTAAAAATTGGGTTGAAATTTTTGTCAAATTATCAGCTCGAAAATTTCCTAGAATCATGCAATTTATAATGTTAAATTTTTAATATGCAGCCTCTTAATCAAAAATTAGCAAATTGAATCACACAAGTGTGAAAAAGGTTGTCTATTGACAGAATTTAAGGCGTACCGAAATTCTGTTCAAACAGTTGGAAAATTTCTTTTAAAAAATTTACAAACTCGAAAGAAGTCCAATAATCGCATAAAAATGAAACAAACAATGAAAATAGACAGTAAAACATTCGAAAAATTGCTAAAACTTGTAGAAAATATTTAATTATGGCTGAAATCAATGAAATTTTACAAAAAATGCTTGATAATGCAGAACAAAAAATTGAAAAACAGTTCAAATTTAACTAAAACTGATAAACATGTTTTAAAATTCAAGTCAAAAATCAAAATTAATTTTTAAAAAATCATTGAAAATATAAAAATGGTCAAAATATCTCTAAAATTATTTTAAATACCACAAAAAGTGTTAAAAAATTATAAAAATTATACAAAATTTCAATTAAATCGCTAAAAATGCAATACGTAAAATTGATTAAGACTCTATCAACCTTGCAAAAAATATCAAAAATCATGTTAAAATTCATGAAAATTGACGAAAATTTCATAAAAATCATCAAAAAATGGAATTAAAATTACAAAAAATGTAGGTAAGTAGGTACTTAGTTGAATTGATTGAAAAATTGTAAAAAAAAATAGTGAAAATGCTACGAATATCACATAGTTTTGTCAACGTAGGTATAAAAAATTTACAAATTGCTGTGTTGAAAATTTTTTGAAACTTTAATTATTATTTGGAAATTTTTGCTGCATTTTAATCGATTTATTTTGACATTTTTATCAATTTTCATAATATTTTGAACACATTTTATAATTTTCACGAGTTTTTAAATTATATTTTATGAAAATTGAATCAATTTTCAAGAAATTTTAAATCTTTCTTCTTTCTTAATGATTTTTATGACAATTCTACAAATTTTCATGTCAAGTATTTTAAAAATTTTAACGATTTTTAAGAGTTTTATCGTGAGTTTTATGGCATTTAGACCAAATTTCATGCAATATTTCAAGTTTTTTTTGATGATTTTTATTGCAATGGAACGAAATTTCATAATATTTTGTGAATACTTCAAAACTCATTTAAGGATTTTCAAGAGGTTTTTTTCGATGGCGTTTCAAGAAACTAGGGGGAAGGGGATGGACTACAAAAAATAATATTTTTAGGAAACTGAACGAAAAATCAGATAAAACTGGTTTAAATGCTACATTTTGCCTCCCTCCTCAACTAGAGTCCCTATTTAAATAGCCCCAATTACGTTACCAAAACAATTTTCAACATTTTTTTTCCTCATTGGCATAAAAAATTTGAAAAAGTTGGTTTACCTATGTGTTGTAGCTTGCCTCCAATTACACAAAAGAGAGCTACATCCCCAAAAATTTGGAAATTTTGCTTTCTGTTTTTGATTTTTATCTTGTTCTGAAATTTCGTAGAGAATTTGAAAAAATCGGTTAAAAAACCTTAACATGTCTCCAACGTTCCAAAAATAGCCCAAGCCCTAAAAATTAAAAAATTTAAAAAAAAACACCAAAATTTTCAATTTTTGTCAGAATACAATGAATATTTCGTAAGCATTTTTTTTTAAATACGTTTTTCTCGAAAAACTGATTTTACAATTAAATTTTACGTCATTTTCAAATATTTTCCATCATACCAAATTTCAATCATATTTTGATTTTTTTTACAATACTTGATTCACTTTGATTAAATGTATTTTAAACAGGATTTTTAAGCACATGTTTTTACAAAAAAAATTGTAATTTTTTTCAGATTTCATTCAGTTTTTACAATTTTGTGATCAATACAATATGATTTCAAAAAATGTTCACAATAAATATTTTTTATGCAACTTCGGTTTTAAAATATTTTCAAAGATTTTTTTACAAAATTTTGCAATTTCAATTTTCGAAGAATGAATCAATTTAACTGAAAATCAAACAACTGAGGACATTTTTTGAAGATTGTTGCCTCCTGGGGGGGGGCTCCTGTAAGAAGAAACCAGGCCCTTAAAAACGATAAAATTAAATTTTTATCGAGAAATTTGCAAAAATAATGCTCTTAAAAGAAAATTAGAAAATTTTTCGCCTCAGTCAAGGTGAAAAATAAGAAAAATTTTCCACCTAAGTGGACAGAATTTTCAATATTTAACCCTCCTTCCCCTCAATAATAACAACTTCGGATTTTTCCCATCCATTTGGTAATTTGTTCAAACATCCTCGCATTTTTAATTTTCTGCCGTCAATTTTTCTTCCAAGTTCATTTTATTATTTTTCCAACAACGTATAAAACGTAGAAAATTAATCAAAAACCAGTAAAAATTCTCAGCTTAACCATTAAAAACCGCAATCTCAACTTTGTTTATTTTTTTCCTCATAACTACCAAATCTCCTATAATTAAAACAATTTCGGTTAAACGCAATGCGCATACCGTACAATTTCGTCGGTAAGGCGGTTTTTGATTGATTGTCGACATACTGCGATAAAGTAAAAAAAAATTTACGCATAAAAATACCTCGAAGCAATACCGGTAACACGTAAAGTTTAAAATTTTACCTGGTACAATAGCTACAGTCTTCAATGCTCTTAAGACACGGAACGTTCTTAAAACCGCCAAATTTCCAAGTTCTATTCCCATAGTAAAATAACTGTAATAATTTCAAAATATCGTTAAAAACAGTCGTTTATTCGTTATAATAATCTTACAACGATGAATTTTTTTTATCTTTATGAAAAAAAAAGAAGAAAAAACTTCTCGCAAATCGAAGTAATGACCTTTGAACTCGATTCGTGTACCCTCTATACCTATACCTAAGCACTAGACTATAAATTATGCTGAAAACGAAACATAAAAATCAATCAGAACAAGCTCACTAATTCGAATCCTTTTGGACGACGACAAAACGAATAATACTTCTGAAAGAGTTTTCAAAAACGTAAGAGGGGTGTTGGGAAAACTTTTTAAATACTCGAATGCGCCATTATCAACTAATTTTCTGGTACAAAAGAAATTACGAAAATTTATTCATGTAATTCAAGAGCTCTCGAAAAATTTTCATCAATTAGAAGGCATTTTTATCTCATCTTACACGTGTATAGATAGGTAAAGGTACCTATTTTCCCATCAAGTTCTCGTTTTTTATCTGAATTTTTAATCGTTTGAAGATGGTAAACGTTGTATCTGTACAAACGTTCTCCGGTAACACGCGGAGTAAAAAAATAACAAAATATTCGCTCATATTAAAATACCTCACGGTAACCTTTACTCGTAATTGAATTCTCGTCCTTAATATTCCTTTCTTTCTGTAAATTCCTCGCAGTGTAGCAAATTTAATAAAATATCGAAAGAAAAATCTCATCCGGTGAAATTAGCGAGTGAAATTTCAAATAAAAAAATAGGCAGTCAGAGATCAAAATTACGTTAAAAAAAATTACTGCAAGATGTTTCGATTCTGTGAACCGAGTTGGACTAAAATAATCAAAGGTATCGAGAATTTTTCCGGAAAAATATCGTAATAAGGTAAATTATGAAGTATGCTCGTTTTCAAGCATATATTCGATATCATTAGATAATTATTTCCAACCGGAAATATTTTCCAAAAGTAATTTTGTAAAGTGCAATTTCAACATGACGTCAAATTTTCGGAGTATTAGTGACAAAGTAATGGAATTTTATTGAAATGGAATAAAATATCGATACTGAAAGAGCCGAAGACACGTCATCGAATGTGGTTTCCTTCTTCGAAGGTTGAAAATACTCATGACTGAATTTTTTCCATTGGTAAAGATTATTTCCTCGCGAAATACGTTTCGTCAGACAATTTTTCTTCACCTGAATTGTTATAAAATGTTTTCAACGTGAGAAAAAAATAGGTAAATTTTTAGAAACATTTTTCAAACTAGGTGGGTGTTCTGATCTTTCAGTCGTGATATGCGACCTTCAATTTGGTGATACAGAAATTCAAGTTACACGAGGGTATGAATAATTGCAGAATCTGTTATTTGAAGGGGAAAATGTTCCAGATTGGAAATACAAAGATCGTCTAAAAATTATTGTATTTTAGCTTCCTGTACAATCCCACCACCTTACAGCAACCAGGTGACATCGTATTCTGACAATTCAAAAATTCTGGAAATTTCACCCTGATTCACAAAGGTTTCCCCTCTTCTTGAGATTTTTGCGAAAGTGGTTTTTCTAATTTTGCAAAATTTAACTGAAATATGTCTCGATAGGCATACTGCATTTTCGTAGTACTTGAAAAATCTTTCGAAGTTGGTTTAAAATTTATTATGAGCCATTCTCATCTACAACATAAAAAAACTATCAAATTTTTTCCCTTACCCTATTGAAAAGTCCATGGATAAAGCAAAAGTTTTTCAAAAAAAAAAACCAAAAAAACGAAACTTTGACTCAATTTCTTGTTTTGACCCTTTCAGTTCCCATAACCTCAAATTTGATTTCGGCTAAACTTTGGGACTTGAACCCCCTCACCCCTCACCCCTCACCTTCCTCCAATGTTGATTAGAATTTTCAAAAGTTCCCACAATATCATGTGACTTTCAGTTTTCAGGATATACCTATTTTTAAGGACACTGAGCTCAAATTTCAAACAAATCAGTTTTGAGATTTGACTGTAATCATCTCTTTTTGTAACAGGGTGTCTAACAAAATTTTTTAAGCAAAAAGGTTGACTTAGTTTGACCTTTTTGCATGACTTTTATTATTTTTTTTATTAGCCACCCCCCCCAAATTAATTCTCACGAAAAACTTCAAACAAATATGATTTTTAAAAAATCACAATGAACTCCCAAAAGTAAATGATTAAAAATTTCATGAGCAAATTCAAAAAAACCCTTTTTTTAATATTTAAATTATTTATTACTTAAGGGCGAATGGAAATTATTTCAATTTTTGAAAAAGCTTGACTAATCTTGATCAGCTTGACTTGAACTAATCGTTAGACACCTTGTGCCGTTAGGTATCTTTTAATTTTGGTGAAATTGTAAAATATTTGAGAAATGTCGGTAGTAGCTCTACATAGCTACATATATCGTTTGAAATGTTTTCGAGGGTGCATATTTTCAAATTTTTGTTCAATTTTTGGATTTTGAACACTTCAGCTTCAAAAAATGTCACTTACATCCCATCAAAAACAATTACTCTGGAACTATTCTTAATATATTCATAGGGAATGAGAGTTAAGAGGATGGGGCAAAATTTAGAAATTAAATTAAAATTTGGATACAATGCTTCCGAAAAAATTTTTTGAACGGAAATTATTATTGTCCTCAATGGACTCCATGAAAAGAATGGAAAAAATCTTGATAGATTTTTAAACCATTAAGACAAAAATGGGTTATCATTTTTTTTACTTTTGTTGGAAGATTTGAAGAAAAAGGCTAAATTGCGACGGATTTTTAGTCAAATTTTGTAAAAATCTAAAAAAAGCCAAAGAAAAAAGACTTCTCGGATTGAGGAAAATTTTTTAGGATTTATTGAACAGATTTCTGTTTTTGATGAAAAAAATTTCCAAGTATCTACCTACTTGATTTTTTTTTTAGAATGAACTAAAAAAATCTCGTAGGATAAAAATCAATTGACTTTTTGAGACCCTTTATCCTATTTTGAACCGAATAACTCCAAAAAATTTAATTTAAGAAAAAAAAAGTCGAATTTTCAAAATCTAGCATCATTTGGTTGCTAGGTGATGATGGAAGCGCACTGGAGACCAATTGACAATAGTTTTCAAACGCCTTTTATGTTTCTATGGAAGATATATATTTTTCAAGCTCAATTTATACCTACGCTAATTAACTGGTAAACCACATTTTCCCCGAACATTGCCTATTTCCTCGCCCAAGATCAGCTAAGAATCACTACAACTATCCTTGTCCTACAGTTAATTTTCAGCCACTCTTCAGCTTCACTTCGACAACCATCTTTCTAAACTACGTTTCTGAAAAATCGAAAAGCCACATTTCTACTCCAAAAAATAGCAAAAATCCGCTATCTTCTTAAAATTGATTAAAACTCGACTAACAAACACCTATAAACGAAACCGAACGAGGAAAAAGTTGAAACATTTTGGTAAAAACGTGGAAAACTTTCGCATAGAGTCCAAGGTCAGCAGTCAGCACATGCCTAAAATCCAACATTTACACCATATCCTTGCCGAGGCTGTTTTCCTTACACAACATTAATTCTCGAGTTTAGTTTAATCTAGCGCCGAACGTCTATAAGCGGCACAATTTTCCGCCTTGCTACGACATTAACCTTGGAAAAAATAACCTAATATAAAGTACATTTGGGAAAAAAAGGGGGAAAGAATTCTTTCACTAAATCATCCTTGAGGTTGATTCTACTTACATTAAAATCTATTACGACGGAAAATCTCTCTAAATTGGAAATTTAATCGTTAAATCATGTGCCACTAATATTCTCTAATAAGAGGGTCGGGGTAATTTAATCCGGAATAAAATCAAGTACCTAAATATCTATTTATCTAGATGAGTAAAAAAAAATCTAATAAACTATTCTACTCACGCTAATGTAATTACAACAAAATCTAGCCAATTCCAAGCATCTCTAAGGTATGTGAAATTTTCTAATATAAAACCTCGGGCCATTACTTTCACCGCTGATTCAAATGTATAAATACTTGTAAAAATAACTCTGTAAAAGGACATAATTTATTCATTAATTCCGCAAACCATTCGAGGTGATTCGGATGATTTTTACAGCTCCTTCAATTCAATGTGTAGGCATTTTATGGATCATTTCGCTACAGTAATTGCATACTAATAAGGTTCGAGGAGTAAATGACAATTTTACAAAAATAGAATAGAGTGGAGTGAAAAAAACCTTCGATTTTAACGAAATCGTCGAAGTAGTATACCTTGAGCAATCAAAAAAAATTTGAGCCATCTCGTCCAAAAGGGAAAGGAGTTGTAGGGTTTTAAAATGGGGTAATTTTCGGAAAAAAAAACGGCTGGGTAGTGCCACCAGCTGGTGCGATTTGAGTTTCTACACCTCCCTGATTTCAAAATTGGACAACATATTTTGCCTTATATCGAGAAGGGAGAGCGGAGGGTTGAAAAGTTACAGATTGCGAATTGTACGATTTTTTGATTTTTACCAAATTACAATTACTCACCCAGAAACCTCAAAATCGAGCCAAATTTTTTTTGAATTACCTAGAATAATTTTTAATGAAATACAAAAAATTCCATAACAGTGCTACCAACTGCATTTTGATTTATTTATTTCCATGAAATTCAAGTTTTCATTTAGTGAGTTGAAAAATAAGCAAAAAATTTTCTGGCTATTAAAATCAGTTCATATTAATTTTTTCTAAAATTTTTGCAGCTGTGCTGTCAACTGAAATTTTATGAAAATTGCAGCACTGCCATGAAAAATTTGATTAAAGTACATATTTTTCACAAATCCGATCACCCAAACATAAAAATACCCGAATAATATGATCCCGAGTGACTTCTTACATATTCAAAAATCCCGTATGAATTCTTTGAATAATCAGTGAAAAATCACTGATAATCAGCGAATTTCACTGAATTTTCCTGTGCTGAAATTCTGACTGCTTATCAGTGACTTTTCACTGATTCGGAATGAAAGAGTACTATCTTAATTTGAATCAGTCAAAAAGTGAAGATTGACTGATTAAAATAGACAGAATTGAGCCACTGATTGGCAGTGAAATTCCACTAATTCCACTATTAATCAATGAAATTTGACTGCCAATCAGTAAAAAATTACAGATTCAAAAATTAAAATTCACAAATTGAATCAGTAAATTTTTCACTGATTTCTACAGTGACTCTATTTTGTCTATTTCATCAGTCAATTTCGACTGATTCAAATTAAGAGAGTACCCTTTTGAGACTAAAGCATATGAAATTGAAAATATTTCTTCCCCAAGTCTCAAATTTTTTTTCCAACATCTTCCTTCTCCAAAATTCATCCTCCCCTCCCAAAAAATTGTCAAGTTCGTGCTTTATGTACATTGAACATTTTCAATTTTCAGTTCGATCTCTTAACGCAGATTAAAGGCATAGGGTAAGTATTTGACACCTTTTTTTTGAAAAATCACTACTTTTTCACTACCTTTTTACCAAATTTTCAGAAATATTTCAACTCGATCCCCCTCCCCTCTAAAAAAATCGAGATCAGCAAATTTATTACAAAAAAAATTCAAATTGGCTGCATGTCAATTTATACAAAATTGCCAGTCTTTCATCAAAAATAAACAATTTTTTGACAATTTTTTTAAAAATATTTTGCGTTTTCGATTTTTTTTGTTCTTCTACTATTTTTTCTTGAAATTTTTGAATGAATTTACTACTTTTTCACTATTTTTTCTACCCATTTTTAAAATCACTACTTTGACTGCCTGTTACATACCTTGGGATAATAACATTACGATATGAAGAACACGTCGAAGAGGGAGGTGAAGTAGAATTTTTATCTGACATATCACATACCATCAATATTCAACTTATTTATTCAAAAAGATATTAAAATTTTTTGAATTTTTTTTCAAGAGATTCGGGATACCTTTTTTTTGAGAATAGGGTCTTCAGGATTACGACTTTCGGGGAAGTAGATTAGGGGAACTGTACGGTAACGAAACTTTTTTTGAAAATTTCATAAAGAATAGAGGAGTCTGGAAGCAAAACTCACTTTAGACACGAAAATCTATTTCGTTTTTATGACTGATTCTAATGGAGTTTTATATGCTCCTCATCTCGGAATTTTCACTTTTTTATTGAACCGCCCTCTTCAGGCAGAAAATCGCAGTCAAAATCATGAATTGGAATCAAAACTCACATTTTTTCCACCTATAAAAAATTTTGTGAAACCAAATTTGTAGAGTTTGAAAAAAGAAATATTTTTTGTTTCTTGACATTTTTGCCCCAGTTAAATTGTCTTCGAGTTATGAACCAGTTTCAAAATGCATTAATTATGGAATGCATTTCGAAACTGGTTCATAACTCGAAGAAGATTGAACTGGGGTAAAAATGTCAAGGGACAAAAAATATTTCTTTTTTTAAACTTTACAAACTTGGTTCTGCGAAATTTTTTGTAGGGGTAAAAAAAGTGCATGTTGGAGACAAAACTCACATTTGCCATCCTTCCTCCTCATTTTCAAGAAGAGTGGGTAATCGAAAAAAATCGTATTTTCAGGGAATCATATTTTCAGGTCCAAAAAATATTTTCAGCACTCCTAGTGATCAAGGTTGCCAACATCAGTGATTTTTCAGCTTTTGGAGAAGTTTAGTGATTTTCGAAAATTTCAGTGATTTTTGTGATTTTTTACTCCGTTTACAAGCTCTACTTTCAAATTTTCAGTGATTTTGATGAAAAATATTCGAAAAAATATGAAAAACAACCATTTCTGGCGATTTTGACTTTTTTTTACCTATACTTTTATAAAGTAATTTTTGAGGATGAATACAGTGATAAAAGTGATTTTTGAACAACTTCTGGGGGGAAAACTGTGATTTTAGTGATTTTTGAACAAATTGGCTATACTTGGTGATTTTTAGTGACGCGTTTTTTTTTTTAGCCAAAATAGTGATTTTTCGAAATCTTGGTTAGTGATCAGCAGCGATGCTAAAACAGTCATCTGCGTTTTTCTCGAAATTGCTTACGGGAGCAAAAGTGAGTTTGATCAAAAAAAATTTCGACTCGATTTTGAGGTTTCCGAGTGAGTAATAATTATAGTTTAGTTGAAATAAAAGAATCGTAAAATTCGCGAAATGCAACTTTCACCCCCCCCCCCCCCCCCAGTAAAGGGCCTAAAGTGTGATCCAATTTTGAAGTCAATGGTTCAGGGAGGTGTAGAAACTCCAAAAAATCGAGTTTTTTTTCGAAAATAACCCCACTTTGAGGTCTCTTAACTCCATATTCCCATTGGACTTGGGAGCTCAAAACTTTTTAGGAAGTCTCTCACTCAGAGTAAGCTACTTCGCCAATTTCCATCAAAATCCAGGATGTTTTTTTCGATCCATTCTAAAATACGATGTAGAAAAGATTGCATAGTTTTTTTTTGAAGGAGCTGAATCATAACCGAATTACCCTGTATGATGTTTTCAATATTTTACAATTTTTTAGGGTTTTTTACGACACAATACTTACTCAGTCGATTCGATGGTTGGATTTGGTGGGACCGCCATGAGCACACAATTGGTTAGAATGGTCATGATGATGATTATAGAAAATAACGGATGTACCAGAACGTTGATGGCGACTCTTCTTATAGGATTAAACGGATCCAATGCCCACAAAGCGTTGGTGGCACTGAATCTGAATATATCCTTACCTTTACTAATAACTACAAAAGTCTGAAACAGAAAAACAAAACAAAAAAATCACAACACGCACACAATGACTTCGAGCAATTAATATCTAAAACAAATTCGCATACTATTTCCTCGGCTTATAATTAACGTCAAAAACGACGATTAAAAACATCCTAAAGAAGGTGAATTTAAAAATAACCCTTTCTCCCCTCACTCTCCGACAGCGTCTCGGACTCGACCGGCATACCTATTTAAAAGCTTTTAAAATCGATAAACGTCACACGAATTATCGCGTAAGGTGAAAGTGAAAAGGGCCATTTATGATTTTAAAATATTTACGTCTCCTTTTAAAATTACCATCGACTCGGCCAACTCGTGTTATTGACATTTTCATAGGTCGCCGAATGTGGTATCACCGATTTCAAAGCACCGACTGCGTGATTTTTTTCCACAATTACGAGACCCCTGCAGCGAGAGACGATATTCCGGCCCAGAAATGTAATTCCAGCACAAAGGCGCGATTTTCCACTCGCCAAAAAAAAAAGAAATGTAACGTTGTAATATAGAAGTGCGAGAGGGGGAAAAACACAGGAAGCTTATTCCATAAAAAATTCACCTACACGCGGCAACATAATAAATTTCTCCGGTACGAAAGAAACGATATGGTTAATTTTTCTTCTCGCCTTCATTTCCTTCTAAAATGTGCCAGGTTTTTTAGAATTTCGTCGCGGCAACGAGTTTAAATATTTCATTTCGATTATAAACACGGATTACCGGCGTCGATATCGTTTGCTTCGTTAAATTCAATTAATCCCTTAAGTACGAGCAGACTTAGGTGTTCGTTTATTACGCGAAAATCTACCGTAGAAACATTCTGCTATCGCGTTTTGTCGATATAATCAAAAGTTATTCGTTGTTTTAACAAGAAAATCAAACCGATACTGTTTCAAAACAATTCCCAGACGAATAAATTCTCAAAGAAACGAGATATCGTTCGGATAACCGAGGATTTAGGTTTAACAAGCGAAGGTGCCTTGAAATCGATACCCAACTTGCCTACGTTACGTAAATGAAAATTTACTCGGGTGCGAGGTCGTAATTTGGGCTGCGAGATCGTTGATCTCGAATTTTTCAAATTAATGAGATTGTAGGAATTTCGAAGTACAGAATTAGATTGAATTTTTGCGTTGTTTTTTTTTACAGATTTTAAAGAGAGCTCATTTTTTTTTGTCTTCTGAAACAAAAAACTTCAATTTATTTCGTTTATTTGATTTTTGGGAAATTTTTCAAAAATTCTTCCAAAATTTGGCCTTTTTTCTCGTATTTTTTTTTGAAAAAATTCCGCCATTCTTACAAGGGAGGTATCCCAACTCAAAGTAAAATTTTGAGCCCAAACAAAAAAAAATCGAAAGTGCATCATAACAGTACCTCGTACCCTAAATTTCAGGTGCTGAAGTTCATTTCTCGATTTTTAGGAAATTTTTGAAATTTCAAAATTACCTCCTCGTCTTAAAAAAAATAAAAATTTGATCTGATCAACGAAAAAAGCAGAAATCTGATATAATACCCTATTTTCAACATCCCAAATCGATTGGAAGCGGGTTCGAGACGTTTCGGAGCCGCCAGAAAATTTTTGAATTTTCCAGCGCTGAAGAAAAGCCCATAAAAATGGCCCATATGCACTTCAGCACCTATATAATCGCGGATTATCCATATTGGTGACCTATTCAATCGATTAAAACACAATTTTTCAAAATTCGTAACTTCGAGTTCAAATTCACATTTTTGGAAAAGAAATTTTTCTGGAAAAATTCGCCTAATGCGCATATGTACACAAGGTAAAAATTTATATGGGCTTTTCTCTAGAGCTGTAAAATTACAAAATTTTCTGGTGGCTCCGAAACGTCTCTAAACCGCTTCCAATCGATTCGGAAGGTCGAAAATAGGGTATATTCCAAATTTCAGTTTTTTTCGTTGATTAGATCAAATTTTCATTTTTTTTTAGGAAGATGAGGTAATTTTGAAATTTTAAAAATTCGCCGAAAATTGAGAAATGAACTTCAGCACCTGAAATTTTAGGTACGAAGTCCAGTTATGATTTACTTTTAATTTTTTTTTGTTTGGGCTCAAAATTTTACTTTGAGTTGGGATACCTTCCTTGTTGGTAAAAATAATTTAATATGTTTGAAAAAAATGTGGCCAAAAATCGCTTTTTCGACTTTGGGATTGAAAATACCTTTTTATTTGATTTAAACAAACAATTTTTTTTTCAATATGGTAATTATCATCAAAAATTACGAATTTTCCCTTAAAACCAAGAGAAAAATTAAAATTTCAAGATTAGATTCGAAAATCGTCCGAAGTGTGACTTCTACATTTAAATTTGTTGTTTTAAACTTTGAATTGAACGTCAGGTCAGGTGTGAGAAACTTCAAATTTTACCCGGAATTTTTCAAATTTTGAGCATTTCATTGATGTCTAACAAAATTTCATAATAGAAAAGCAGAACTTTGCCAGGATATTTTTCGAAAATTTCACGATTCCTTTTTTGAAGGGAAGAGGGACAAGAGAGGGGGAAGGGGGTTAAAAATGCCCATTTCATTAAAATTTTTCGCTTCTTGAATTTTTTAAAAAACTCGGGGGGGGGGGTAAAAATTTATTTTTTCATTCCAATTTTTTCCGTTTCTAAGGTTTTTCAAATTTCAGGGGCCCGTCGATAATTTTTTGAAAGCAATCTAAAAAAATTGAAACCCAGAGGAAAATATTTATTACGTACAAAAAACTTGAAACATAAAATTTTTTAGATTCCAAACAATTTTTTATCATGTGGTAAGAAAAAAAAACAGTTCAAAAAAGTTCAATTCTAAAATTCTGAAAAAAGGGAAAAAATAAATTGAAAATTTTAAAGTTTAATTGAACAAACAGAGAGAAAAGCAGGACAGTCTGAGTTTTTGACAAAAAAACGGGATAAAAACAGAACTTGCAGGACTATGATTTTGTATAAATTCTCAAAATTCACTTTTTTGCCAGAATTTTTTCAATCAATTCTGAAAAATTAGTAAAAATTTTTTTTTTCGGCTTTGAGTAGAAGGATCACTCAAATAGAGTACCTAGATATATACAGGTTATTTGACTTGCTGAACACGAATCTGGCGTTAGTTTTTCGATTTAGTCATTTTTTATTTTCAATTTATTTTGAAAGTGCCAACTGACCAAAAAATATAGAAAAATTCGCTCTGGGAGAAGACTATGTACATCAAAGTACATGCGAGATTTTTTTAGATTTTTTTCTACTCATTTGTCATTTTTACAGACACAGGCTTTCAGAGTTTTCAAATCTCGTTTCAAAATCATTTTTGGAGCCAAAAAAAAAACTGAAAAAATTTGTGGAAGTTTAATTGTTCGCGAGTAAAATCCCTTCCCACCTAATAACTTTTGCTATAACTGATTAAAAAACGATTGAGATGACGCAGAAATTGTGAAAATCATATTTTTCAAGGTCATGCCTCTATGCAGAGATATGAGGATGTAATTTTGTGGTCAAAATCCTATTTTATTGCACCAAACCGACTTTTGGAGAAAAATTGAAAATTTAGTAATCTGAGAAGCTTGCTGATTACACTACTTCCTCCTCCCCCATTCAAAATTAAAACCACTAGAAAAAAATTGGGCAATCCATTTTGCACTGAGCCATAAAGTAGCACAGCTACTTCTTTGAAGGAAAAATGAGCAAAAATCTCGTTTTTTTCGGCTGTGTTCGTATAAAACCATTTTTTCACAAAACTCATAACACACACCAATTTTTTTCTCAAAACTTTCTTCATCTCAAACTCTTCTCCCGTCACCCCTCCACACCATCTTCAACCCGACCCAAGAATTTGAAACCAAAAGGTCACCGCAAGGATAAATATTGATTAATATTAAGCACACTAAATTCCCCAAACCTCATCACAAATATATTAGGAAGGCACTTAAATCAAACGTAAGTTCGCCTTTAATATAAAATATTCAGCGCCATCACCGCCACATATAAATTTTTCGGTGTTTTTAACGCGCCACTCGACACGAAAACCCAGCACCACGGCGCGACGTTACATTTCGACTCCGCTGGGGAAAATAAGCGTTTCGAAGAGTCGATCTAACGTGTTTCGGGGCACTGAACTTGTACGTGGAATAAATAATGCAACGGAATTAGAAAAAAAAAATACAATAAGAATGTGGCCATAAAATACGTCAAATAAAGGAGAAAAAGCCAACGCACCAAATTAATTTTTAAAAAGTGAAATTTTATTTTCGTACTATTACGTCACATTACCAAACCAATCCGAAATCTAAACCGTGTTTGTCTGTTTGTTTATAATATTACGAGGGCACGTAACTATCGAAAAATATAGCGTTAAAAAAATATACCTATAAAGCCTAAAATCCCATATAAAAGGATAATATAGGTACTTCGTTTTTTCATCATAGATGGGCTTTTCCCTCCTTTTGTATATTTTCTAAAAATGAAAGATACATTATTCTATACACAAAATAATCCCGAGGCAAAATTGGTTCCGAAAAATACTTGTAATTTGATTCGTCCATTATGTTAGTTCATTACTTTTTAATCACGAAACCGATCGATGCTTGTAACAGAAGTTCTACATCCATGGTATCTTTATCAATTGTTATAATTCCATTTAGAATGAAACACTAGATGCCCTCTAGTATTCCGCTCCTCACACAATTAGATGCTTAGCAAATTATCAATATCTTATTTCTATTATCTTGAATTTTACATCGAACTGTAAATCTCCTTAACACGTCGAAGAATTTTCAAAGGTCAATGGGGTTGGTATTGATAGCTGTATCAAAGTTCATTTACTCCTAAATTAAGATTTGGTCTATCGTTTGGGTTTTGGAATTGAAAATATGGGCTAAAACGGTAAATGGTTCTCCTTCTTTATCTCAGAGGTCCTAGTGGTTTCCATTTCAAGTCGAGATTCAAAATAATTTCAGAAATGTATTCGGGGGCGAAAGAAACATGCATTTTAATATTACTTTAAATAGAAAATTTTCAATTTTGGCTCCTTACTGTAACCCCTTTAAGGCCCTTCTAATTTTTTTGAAAAAATTTCTCCGAAAATAAACTCAAGAGATCAAGAAACAACTAGAATTAGAACGTTACAGAGTGGAATTTGCAGAAACCGGTTTTTGAAAAACCTGCGAATGCAGAATGCGGTTTACATGTGATACCTATTCTTACAGCACAGTTACCAGAACGTTGCACAGCAGAATTGCAGAAACCAGTTTTTGAAAAACCTGCTTGCGCCGATACGGTTTACATGTGATATTATTCTTACAGCACAGTACCAGAACGTTGCAGAAACTGGTTCTTGAAAAACCAGCGCGCGCATATACAGTTTACATGTGATATTCTTACAGTACTTTGATATTCTTACAGTACAGTTATCAGAACGTTATACCAAAGAATTTTTACATTACTGCGAGTTTGTTATGGAACAGCAATATGTGAATTATCATTTTCCCTAAAAAAAAAAACATGTTATCCTTTCTTCCTCAACCCATCTGTGATGAGAATTCGAACGGTAAGTCGCAAAGCGCACTAGTAGTGAGTCCTGATGCGGTAATCTTGTCTTCTCCTTCTATCCTAATTAAAGATGTCATGTTTTTCATTGTTATTATCATGTTTTTACATTACCAGTATGCATTATTTTGTCATTATTTTACTGTATCGTCAAACATTTTCCCTTCTTTTCCTTTACTTGTAATCGTCAACATGTTGTATCGTTAATGAATTACCATAATATGAATGTTAGCCTCCCCCAGACTCTCTCACCACGACAAACCTTCTGGTATGTGGTGAGAGATTTGGGTATTGTACTTAGGTTAAAGAAATAAAAATTAAAAAAAAAAGTTATCAGAATGTTGCAGAAACCGGTTTTTGAAAAACCTGCGTGCGCAGGTATGGTTTACATGTGATATTCTTACAGCACAGTTACCAGAACATTACAGAAACTGGGTTTTGGAAAACCTGCACGCGCAGATACGGTTTTCACGTGATATTTCAACAGCACAGTTACCAGAACATTGCAGAAACCGGTTTTTGGAAAACCTGCGCGCGCAGATGTGATAAAAATGCAATATTCTGATATGAGAGAACTCAAAACATTGAAAACCCTAGTTTTCTAGAAAACATGCGCTCGAAGATACTTCCATAAGCAATACTTGAATCATACAAAATACCTAATCCAAAAATAATTTAGCAGAGAAACCTCAAAAACTTTACCATAATCAACAAATAAAACAAATAACTCCAAGTTTTACTCCCACTAGTACATGGAAAAATACACCAAAATAAAATCCATTCTCATACAAATTCATCCTTCCGCATTACACAAGGGGACCATTCACATTCACACATATTTTCCAACGCTTTATCAAACCACAACATATCATTCCCTCCGGCTCTTATTTGATTCCAAATCGACGTTAATTTTCTCGCAATCTTCTCCAACGACAATAAAATTAAATTTTATATGAAATTATCAATACAAACGAGAATTTATAGACACTCCCGGAAGTAAACAACTTCTCCATCAAACAATTACCGCGGCCCATATATGCTCCGTATAATTTTCCAATTGACCTAAATCCCCTTTTAGAATACATGTAAAACATGGCATCAACTTTTAAACGAATCCTTCGGTAAACAAGAAGAATTACAATATTCTAATCTCGAGACTATGTCTCCATCAAGGCAATCAATTACCGCCAACTGTAAACCGAGCAGCCATCTATCCATCGAGAAGTTTCCCTCGTGAATGGGAAATTCACCTACGTACATGATTTACGAATGAAATAACAAGTCGATAAAATGGTCCTATAAACTGCCTGAATGTTCCCCCGTTGGAGGCAAAGTTTTCTCCGAACAAATTACTTATTCGAGATTTACCTTTTTTCTTCCTCTCTTTTTCCTTTCCGCCTTTTTTTTTTGCAAGGTATCGATAATTCTTCGAACGATTTAACATCTTGTACGGTTGTGTGTATTTCTCTTTGGAGATTTAGATGAATTTTCTCTGACACGAAGATTTCGAACAGGAATTTAAGAATAAGAAGAGTTTTTGAAAAGTGCCTCGGGAATATTTTTTTTGAAAATAAGATTTTTTCTGTGTCCTAATTCAATAGATTTGCTGAATTTTGAATAATAACCAACAAGCCATATTTTCCAGAATTGTAAAGTCAATTGTTAGGTAGGAAATAAATTCGTAGGTACCTGAATTCTAGTAAAGAATTAAAAATTAAAACAATTCAGTTTTATTGTGGTTATGAACATGAAGATTATGTGGTAATTTTTTTTCACTATTTCGTCTAAAAAAGGGACACTGTAAGGTACTTCAAATATATCTGCAAATCTGATAATTTTTTTCCACCTCAAAATAATTCCGAATCGTGGAATAAGAATCTGTCATTAATTTTTGTCCTACATGATTGCTTTGTCCATGACAGTCGATTCAAATTTGAAGACGACAAATTTTCAAAAAAAAAATCGAATGGAAAAAGTAATTCCATATTTCGGTTTAGTATGTCAAATTACGCTATAAATGTATTTTTCATGCAGTCATTTTATCTAAAATTCTGAAAAAAAAAAAAATAAGTACTTAGGTCAAAATACTACAATCAACACTTTTTTGGTAATTATTTCAATAAAATACTCAAAATTCATTTTTTTCGCAGATTTTCAATTACTGATTGGAAAAATTCAGGCAAAAAGGTTATAACTACCAAAATAAGAAAAAAATCTTTTTCTAAAATAGGTCAGTGAAAATGTCCAAAAAAACAGAGGAAGAGAGAAAAAAAACAAAATAATGATTTTTCAAACCAGTACCAAGTCCAACAATTTTTTTCCAGAACATATTTTGGTCCATTGCAAAAAAAAAAAAAACATAAAGCTCCGTCCTCGTGGGAGAATAAAAATCCTGTAAATCTTCAATTTGGAATTGAAATATTACGTACTTACTCGTAGTTTGGAAATAGAAAACGAGTCACTTAATTTGCCTAACTTGTTTGCCGTAAATTTTACATATTATTCATCAGTCCCATTTTAGAAACTTAGAATATGTTAATTAAGTTGCCTAATCTGTTTGTCGTAATTATTTTTTTCGGTGTGTCTGGACGTCTGGACCTCGAAAATTCCTGATACAAATTTCACCCCTGATTCAGCCATTACCTAACCTTGCCGAATTAACCTTATATAATCTAAAAAAGTATCATTTTAGAAGAAATTTTCAAAATTTTCTGAAAATTTTTCCAAAACTGATATTATTTAAAATAATTTTCATTTTTCATCTTTGGTTCCTTTTTCAAAAAAAAAGTAAATTTCTCACATTTTTAAACTTTTTTTTAAAAAATTGAAAAAAATTGTTTTCGATAATTTGATTTAAATGATCTTAGAATGAATTGTAACCAAAAAATTGTTGACAGCAATTTTCCACTGTTGGCTCCCCCTCCCCCCCCCCATTTGGTCATTTTTCAATAAATAAAATTCATCATATGAATTTTTGGATACCTTGATTTTTTTCAAGTACCCTAGAAGAAAAAAAATATGAGATTTCTGAGGAAAAACATCCATAGTAAAAACATTTTCGTAAAAATTTTTCTTCAATTTTCAAATTTTTTAAAATGTTAACAGATTTACAGATTTTTGGGCAAAAGAAGGGATTCAGGTGGAAGAGTTCAAATTTTAACCTAGACAAAATTCTCTTGACATTGGCGTCTACTGAATCTGAAAAATGAAAATTCTTTCTATTTTCTGAATTTTTTTTGCCATTTTCACGCCATTTTTCTTGCTTTAAATTTGTCCAAAAAAATTTTTATTCTTCAATTGAAAGATTTTAAGGAAAGAGAAAGAGGGTTAGTTCTTGCTTTATTTTAGTAAAATCATTAAAATCCTTGATGTTTTCTGTTTTTTTTTTTTTTTTTTTTTTTTGTCTCTGAGGCGAGAGGTCTCACAAAATTTAATGAGCAAAAAGATTGACTTAACTCGACCTTTTTGTATGATATTTTTGACTTATTTATGGGCCACCCCTTACACCTCCCCAAAAAATAATTTTAAAGAAAAACTTCAAATAAATAATTTTTTTTAAAATTACAATCTAAATTAAAATTCTTATGAAAAACTTCAAACAAATACTTATAATTAAAAAAAAAAGAAATCACAGTAAACTCCAAAATTTAAATTTTTACGAACAAATGCAAAAAAATATGATTTTAAAAAATCACAATGAATTCTTTTTTCTTTTAAATTATTTATCAAGGAAGAATGGAAATTTTTTTCAATTTTTTAAAAAAGCTTGACCTTTGAGTCAAACAGCTTGATTTTGCATGACTCGCTTTATCTCTTGGTCAAAAGCTTGACTTAATTTGATTGTTAGACACCCTGTGAAGTAAAATCTTGCTTTTTTGTTTATCCTTGTTTTCCTTTCCATGGACACCAAGTCAGATTCTCCCATCCCTCATTTATTTTGAAAAAAAAAAAAGGTAAAATAATCCACTCTGGTGCTCATAAAGTAGATTGTTTTTGATTTTTTCGAAACTTCAACAAATATGGAGCATAAAAGTTGGATCAAAATTTACCTCAAACAACCTAGTAAAAATTTCTCCTCCTGACTCAACTCATACCGTTCGTAATTCTGTTGAATTCTTATTATCTAGAGCTTCGAAGGATCATAATAAAGTCTTCAAATAGAAACATAGAGTTACAATCAGATGAATCAATAACCATATGAACGGAATTCTAAAAAGGGTCTTTTTCCATCATTAATACCTACGATTCGATTTTCAATTATTTTCTCTCCAAACGTAAAAATTGCCAAGCTTCTTCACCAAATTCAAACCAACCCTCCTTTCTCCCATGGTCTTTTCCTTCTAGCCTAATTCCTTATATTACAAGCTACTAAATCATAAAAACTATCCCCATAATATGGGCAAAGTTATTAAAAAATTGGAACCAACGATTAAAAAATTTATATACGGACATTAGACCGAATATTTTATGCGAAGGCGAATTTCGGGCAAATTAAAAATAATTAATTGCCTTTACTACTTTAGGGTAACGGATACGAAACAGTCATCAAATGTGAAATCGATTTTAATAACACGCGAGCTCCCAAAGCTTATCGCGAGTACGCCTATAATTTTCCATAAAAAAATATACAAGTTCGAGAGTTATTCAACAGATCGAAAGATGAATTATATCCCTACGTAGATAAACACCAACCACTCCTCACCTCTCTCCACCTCCTTAGGAAAATTTCAAACGTGACTTACTCGTTGATTATGATAAAACGGATCGATATCTTCTAAAGGAACCGATACTAATTCGGCTGGAAACTGATTAAGATATCTGACTGGCAACGGGACACCTTGTTCGAGAGTAGCATCAGGTTGTGGACCTTCGTCAACGTCTTCTTCATCGTATCGTGCCTACAAAACAAACCGATCTTTCATTATACGATCAATTTACTCTCGAATTAATTACAAACTACTCCATAAATACATTCGGCTTTTACAAATGGGAATCACTTAGCTAAACCTAAGGAAAAATACGATGGTAAGGGAGCATTCACAAGCTTTGAAAATAAGAAATAAGAAATAAGAAATAAGAAATAAGAACTTTACTCTAATTACCTCCAATCAGAATTAACTGTATCAAACATAGCCAAATATTTTTCACGAAGTCGCTATTCTCATTGGTTAAAAAAATGTGGTAATTACGGTAAAATTCTTATTTCTTATTTCTTAATTCTTATTTCTTATTTTCGATGCTTGTGAATAAACCCTAAAAAAAATTAGCGTTCGTGCGGGTATCAAAAACGGTTTCATTTTTTGCTCATTTTTTTCTCTTTTCTCAACCAACAAAAAAATCGTGATTTACAAATTATTATTCGACTAATTACACGTAGTGAACTGGCTCGTGCGAATTTACATTTTCCACAGTTTATAATTTGGAAATACGCAGCGTGTGAATGAACCTTTTTTTTCCCTTCGATTTGGGTTGTACAGAAACGCAGCACGAATTACTCGGGTTATTCTTATTGTAATTATTATGAATAATTAAACTACATGGTAAATTACAACTCAACGCAAACCAGTTGCTCGAAGGTAATTGGCTAAATTAATTCTACGATATGATTCGGGTACATTGTCTACTTGGGTGAAGGCTTTTAATCTTATAAAATTACTTATGAAGCGAGGTATCCAATCAATGAATTATGCTTATGTATAATACACGGTTTCGATTCATTTCCATCAAATTAATTACGAATGAGTAGCGATTCATTACGTATACTAGGAATATTTACATATGGTCTAGATTACCATCTACTACACAGGTCGACACGATTTTTGTGTCTGGGTTCCGATTGCCGAATTTTGGTTGCTTTTATGTAACTGATGAAGGGAAAAATAATTTTTTTACCAAAATTTGCTTTGGGGGTGGGGGTCGAAAAATAAGGTTTTTCGAAAACAATAAACACTTGCTTGAAAAAAAATCGTTTTTTTTTGGCTTAGTCTTATAGGAAATTTTACGGTAAATCGAATGGAACAAACGTCAGACCTCTTATCTCATTTAGAAAAAAAGTTACAGGGACTATTCCATACTAAAACAGACCAAAAAGAAAGTCGGGTCTTCCGTTTTGGCTCAATATTTTTTTACAAGTTCCCCTTCGTGGTCTATTCACAAAACCACGATTATTTCGTTTCCAACCTCAAGGAGGTGTGGATCGAAATTTTTATGCAATTGCGATTTTTCGTCAAATTACCCAACTTTAAAGGCTCATATCTCGAGATAGGTTGTACTAGGGGAAAAACTGTTTGCGGGGTCTGAAAGGTAATTAATAGGAGATTCAAAAATGATAATCACATTTTGAAAATCTCAAAGTTGAACTTTGGTGGTGAAAGCTCAACTTTCATAATAAGAACAAAAGACGAAAGCTACCATTTAAAAATCTGAAAAAATTACAGTGAGTAGCCCTTTCTATCCTTTTTCCAACCAACAAATTTTCAAGATGATATCTCTAGACCCCTGGGGAGTACAGGGGTCCACAATTTTGACAAAAATTCAAAAAAATCGAAAAAGTAAAGTAACACATCGATTACTATTAATTCGAAGGCGCTGATTTCAAATATGTACTCAGTTTCTTCATTCCACTGCTCTGAACTCACCTATTAGCCTCCTTGATAGGGCCAAAATTCAAAAAAATGAAAAATAACGTGTGACATGTCCATTATGGTTCAGAAATGATTTTCCCTGACTTTTCCAGGTTTTCCAGACCTTTTAAATATGATATTCGTGAACCGGGGGAGGGGGTAGTTTTTCACGTGATATACTTACATCCTGAAATTTTGCATACGAATTGATATAAAATGCATGGGGTCTAACGAGGTTTTTTTTTTTAAAATCACCAGATACTTTTTACGAGATCTTTAGATGCTTCTCTTCGGGCCAAAATAATAATTCAAATTCAATTCTGAAATTTAAAACCCATCCAACTCTCCCTCGTCACAAAAATTTGAAAATTTGAATTTATTATCCACAGAAAAAATTTCAAATAAAAGGAAAACCTAAGTATTTCAATGCAAAATTAAGTTTTGAAAAATGAAACAAATTATGCCAGAGTGTCCACCAAAAAGAACGAATGAAAATTCGAATTTTTCCGGCCTAAAAATTCCCAAAAAATTTACATTTTATTCCCCCCCCCGCCCAATGAAAAACACATGCCTCAAATTTATAAATTCACGCAATCCCCTTGCAATTTTTTATTTTGTACTAATAAATAAAAAAGTCAATGAGGAGGTAAAATGTAAAAATGATTTTAGACACGTGTCGAGTCCGAGCGAAGCGAGGGCGAAATTTTTTGAAAAAATTATAATAAAATAAGCAAAGAAACACCTTTTTAAAAGATTTATCCTTTTTTCAATTTTTGAAAAATTCCAGAGAAAATTCCAAAATTCCCTGACTTTTTTCGGTTTTCCATGTTTTCCAGAGAATGGACACACTGTGTGACCTGTCGTTTGTTAGGTTTTTGAGGGTGCTGAGTTCAAAAATTTGCTTATTTTTTGGATTTTACCATTTAGTGCAGTGCCCCTCTAACTCTCCAATTTTGGGAAAAACTACGCTGAGAAACGAAAATATCGTGTCGCATATCGATTCTAACTAATTTGGGGGCGTAGAATTCGAATATCGACTTACTTTTTGATTCGACCCCCTCCCCGTGCTCCTACTGGCCTGGCCCTTTCCTGCAGTCTTAGGCGATTAATACGGAATTGAATATTTCAAAAAATCACGGAGAGAGGGTCGGATCAAAAAGTAAGTCGATATTCGAATTCTACGCCCTCAAATTAGTTAGAATCGATATGCCATACGATATTTTCGTTTCTCAACATAGTTTCCCCAAAATTGGAGAGCTAGAGCCGCACTAAACGGTCAAATCCAAAAAATAAACAAATTTTTGAACTCTGCGTCCTCAAAAACCTAACAAACGACAGGTCACACGTTATTTTTCATTTTTTTTTGAATTTTGACCCTATCAAGGAGGTTAATAGGGAAGTTCAAAGGGGTAGAATGAAAAAACTGAATACATATTCGAACTCAGCGCCTTCGAATTAGTACAAATCGATGTGTTACTTCATTTTTTCGATTTTTTTGAATTTTGGACAAAATTGTGGCCCTTTGTACCGCCCCCCCCCCAGGTCTAGACATCCCATCTTGAAAATTTTTTTGTTGAAAATAGGTAAAAAGGGCCACTCACTGTAATTTTTTCAGATTTTTAAATGGTAGATTTCATCTTTTGTTCTTAATTTGGCGAAAAATCGCAATTGCATAAAAATTTCGAAGCCCGCCTCCTCGCCCCCTTGAGGGTTAGAAAAGAAATTATCGTGGTTTTGTAAATAGACCACGAAGGGTAACTCGTAAAAAAAGTTTGTGCGAAATCGGAAGACCCGACTTCATTTTTGGTCTGCTTTAGTGATGGCTTTAGTATAGAATAGCCCACAGCACAAACGTTCCTAAATTCTGTGAAAAAATCCAATTTTTTTTGTGCCTTGCCCACCATAAAGTGACATTTCTGAGCAAAAAAGCATTCTACGACAAAAATGATGAGAACCAAAATTGTAGAAAATAAAATTTACTATCTAGTGAAATTAGTTAGATTTTTCTGAGAGGCATAGTTTTCAAAATATTTTTGAGTAAAGTTGAACATTAGTGGAGGCAATTGAGAAAAAAAAATACACGAACTAATGTTTGGCAGCAAAAAGTTTTATTGCGAAAAATTGTCGAATATGGTCTCCTGACCAACCTCTATGAGTTACCGCCCCACAGACCCCATGCTAATTTTTTCATAGGGGCATCAACCCTTCTTTTTCTTAATTGCCTTCTCCAATGTTCAACTTTATTTGAAAATATCTTGAAAACTATGCCTCCCAGAAATCTAACTGCCTTCGCCAGTTTGGAAATTTCATTCTCTACAATTTTGGTTCTCATTATTTTTGTCGTAGAATGCTTAGTTTGCTCAAAAATGCCACTTTTTGGTAGGCAAGGCACTAAAAAATGGGATTTTTTCACAGAATTTAGGAAAGTTTAGGCTGCAAATTTTTTCCAAATGAGATAGAGGCTTGCGATTTTCGATTCGCTGTTAAACTTCCTATAAGACTAGGCCAAGAAAATTTTTTGAATTTTTTCTTCTCAAGCTCGTGTTTATTGTTCTCGAAACTCCTTATTTTTCGACCCCCTCGACCCCCCCTCCCCCCACCAAACCTTGAAAGCCACTACTGAGTATGTTGTTGTATTTCGATGCCTAGAATCAGAATTTAGGCATTAGAACTGAAACACAGAGCAAAAAAAAATTTTGTCGACTAGTGCTACCTAAAAACAGGGTACAAAGGGTTCGAAAATTTCGCTACACTGAAAAATTGCACGGTATAGACTCATCGATGATGAAAAATAAAACCTAACCTCGTCCGTCGTCTCGTCTGAACGCGATAAAGCACTGAAAAAAAAACGCCAAATATACCTATGCCAGACTACGTTATGCCATAAATCAGCATATTCGCGTGTAAAATACTCCGGCGTCGAGCCATCGATTAAGCGTCTAAATGAAATCGAGTATCGATCGTTTAATTCCCCAACTCGGAATCTACGCTCGAAAATATTGATTCACGTTTCGAAAAATGGTTGCCAAAGAGAACGGGCGCCGGGGCTGCACCATATTAAAAAAAAGTAACAAGTAACATAGAACTGAATTTATACATCTGATTAAAAACAAAACGCGATCTGCGTGTTCGACTGTAAGGCAGCTCAGTCAAATAACTGGGTTCAGTCATGCAAACGTTTTTTCTTTCGCTTTTACAAAACATTTTATTCGAAGCTTAAATATAGTTTGTACAATGGAAACGAGCGAGAGAAGAAAAAAATAATAAAAATCTGCACACCGTTGAGGCGGAGGCCCCGCGAAAAAAAAAAAGTTATCGCTTAATAGAAAAACCTCACGAAATTAAAATTAGGATCCGTCGAGTCGACCTGCCACCGTCGATGCAATTTTTTCCCATTACCGAGTCGGTTTATTCGTGATTTTTTCAGAGCTCGCGATGTGTCGCCTTTTGCAATTTACAAAAGCCAGGGCGAGATGAAATTTTAGGCAAGTTTTTCTGGGCGAAAATTTTCGTTTCATTTTGCCAGCAAATTTGGCTCGTAAATTAATTAACCAGCGAAAGTCGTAGTTGTCGTGGTCGCATTGCTGGGCTCGTAAAAATTCGCAGCTCGTTATCATTTTACGAGTGCGGATTAATTTTTGAGTCTGTTTGTTTTCTTTCTTCTCGAGGGGGAGGGAGGGAGTTGAAATTTTTGTTCCGAAGAGAAAATTATTTAAAAATTGGATCTCCCAAGGTTTTGGTAGATCGTAGGTATTATTTTCGTTTATCGAAATTTGGCAACACTGATTTTGAGACCAAACTTAGACCATAGAGTATTAACATAGACCGCGCTACGGCCATAAGACGTACGTTGTTACCGTGTTCCAACATTATTTTATGAGAATTGGGCCCATTTCTGCAGGGGAAATTAAGAGAAATCAATTTGCACTATCAAGGGGAACTCAGAAGTAAAAAAAATTGGAGCGATTTCAAAAGACGTGGCTGTATTTTTGGTTCGAGTTCGGTGCTTCGGTCATCGGTCTTATTTATCCGCCAAGTACCCAGTTCAACTTGCTTGAATTGGATCAATTCCTGCAAGAGAAATGCAGAAAAATTATGCCCAAGTCAATTTGCACTATCAAGAGGACCTCATAGAAACAATTGGACCGAAATTAAACGATTAGATTTCATTTCTAGTCCGAGTTTAGTCGTATACGCCAAGTACCCAAATCATGCAAAATAATGTTGGAACTCGCCGCTTATCAGTAGCGCGGTCTATGTTAATTCTCTATGGTCTAAGAGACCAAAAATCAACTAAAAGTCAAAGATGAATAGTTTATATGGAATTTTTAACGAGTGAATGGTCGAAATAAACATAACTTTGATGAACGATTCGATTTGGCAATGAATTTATGTTTATTTTAAATGAATCATTTTCGAACGACAATTCAAAGCCGGATCAAATAGTGAGAAGATAAAAGGGACAGATTGTTCATGTTCATCCAATCATTATTAGTCGAAAAAAATCGGATCAAGTCAGAAAATTTTCAAAAATATTGACTTTTTTGGAGGAAATTTTTGTATTAAGTCAGAAAAAATGGGGAAAAATTATACTTAGAATCGGAAAAATTCCATTTTAGAGGTAAATTTTTGATTTTTTGCCCCCTCCCAATATCTAACTTCTGTTCGTCTTTGTGACAACTTCAATTTTTACTGAAGTATAATTTTTTGATTTTCCGACTCAAAAGTACGATTTTCGATTTTTTTCCAACTCAAAACTGAACAGAAATTTTTCCAAAACGAAAGTCTTCACTTGTGAAAATTTTTCAACTTAAACCTAAAAACAGAATTTTGCTATCGTTTCGACCAAAAAATTTAAAGATCAGCGATCGAATCATCATTTGACAACAACTAATCTACGAATAACATTTGAGAATCGTTCACGAACGAATTGATTACATTTTGATTCAATCACTGAACAATTCAATTTTTAGACACTCAGTTCGAATATAATTGATTTTTAATCAATGATTCAAAACAAATCAATCACTAAATGAATCATTCGCGAACGACTTGATGATGCTGAGCTTCAAAATCGTTCGCGAATGATTCACCAAAACTGCACACTTCGTTCACGAACAAGAAAATAAATTTTCGAATAAATTATTCGCAAATCACGTATAATTTGGAGTCGTTGCTAAATTAAACATAACAGAATCGTTCACGAACGAACTGATTAGTCTTTGACTTAATCACTGATATAATTTCATTTTCAAACTGTTTAAATTTGCAAAATATGCATTTTTCAAGACCTATTTGTTCATAACAGATTTGTACACTATAAGAACGAACGAATCGGTCTCTGAACGAATCATTCATGAACGACTTTATGAGATGATTTGAAAAAATTATTTGCCAACGATTCTGAAAAAAACTGCAATATTAATTCTTGGACAATGAAATAATGATTTTTCAAACAAATCATTCGCAAACGACTCGAAGTCTTGAATCGTTCATAAATCGTTCGTGATCGATTCACCCAATTATAGCGTTACTGCTCGTGAAAAATTTTAAACTACGATTTTTAAAAATAGAATGAATCATTTACGAACGACTAACCCATAAATGTATTTTGAGAATAGTTCGCAACCGAATTGGTCAATTTTGATTAATTTTTTGCATATTAAGAATTCGTTATCGATTAACTTTCAATTTCAAAAAAAATTTAAACGATATATAATTCAATTTCATCAGAAAAATCGTTGAAAAATTCTTGATTAATTATTTCATTCCTAAAAAAGTCATTTTAGCTCAGGACGAACTGAAATAGGTCTCATTGAAGGTACAAAAAATTGAAAATTTTTGTCACAGATGAAATATTTCTCGAATTTTCCAGTTCAAATAACAAAATTTCGGGGTAAATGACTACTGGTTTTCTAAAAATTTCAAAATCGAGCTTTATCTTCCTGTCTTCCTGGATAAAAATGCAATTTTGCGATTACAAGAAGGAAATGAAACGGTCTCTACCCCTTTTCTCCGTTCCGTCCATTCCTTGTTTAATAATTGAATAAAATTTTCTCATAGTCTTAAGAAATACGAAAACACTTTTTAACGATTTTGAAAAAATTTAGAAAATCATTTCCGAAAGACTCACAATGAAGGTATTTGGAAATCATTTGAAACAAAATCTGCCAATTTTTTGAACAAATCGTTCATAATTGATTCATTTTTACACTACTCGTCATCTTTTTCCTCATAATTTTGAAAAAAAACGAAGTCAAACGATTCAAAATTCCATTTCCTCAAAGAATTCGTTCACAAATAACTCGATAAATATCGTTCTTGAACGAGTAATTCTATTTACTCATAAACGATTCTCAAACATGATTTTCAAAAATCAAGTAAATTATTCACGAACGACTTGTTCACGAATGTATTCCAGGAATCATTTGCAACCGAACTGGTTAATTTTTGAACGAATCGTTCACATCTAATTCATTTTTAAATCATTCATAAACGATCATTCTATGATTGCGGAAAAATCTTCTTCAACGGTATAAAATTCTGTTCCTTCATAAAAACAAATCAAAAAAATCAAATAAGGGCTTTGGAAGTTGGAACTACTCGCGAGAAAATGAATCAAACAATAAATGAATCATTCGCGATCGAATTAACTTCCAACGTCATAAAATCGTTCACAAATGACACCAGAAATTTTTTAAAACCACAAATTGGCTTCAGAATTGCCATGAGCAAATGAATCAATCAAAAAATCGAATCATTCACGAACGATAATTCAAAATCACCAACAAATTGACTCCAAATATCATAAAATCGTTCATAAACGACCTCATGAATTGAAAAAAAAAATGATAATAAGCTTTAGAATCTCTCACGAGCAAATGAATCATCAATAAAACGAATCATTGGCAAAAAACCACTCGAAATCACGAACAAATCGACTCCAAATATCAAAAACCGTTCACATACGACCTCATAAATTTTTCAAAACCAATAATACGCCTTGGAATTATTCACGATCAGACGAATCAATCAACAATTCGAATCATTCACGAACGACCATTCAATACCACTTACAAATCAATCTCAAACGTCATAAAACCCATCCACGTCATCAAATTTAACCAATAAACTCTTCAACTTTCCTTATCCTAACTCGAATACATTTTAAAATTAATAAATACCCAACGAATACCATCCTTTTAGGAAAAACAAACGACTGACTCGCGACATAATAAAAACACCGTTGTCACCTCGAGTCAACCAAAGCGAAAGAATTTGAAGGTTGATAAAACAAACTCTCGACAACGCGATGCCTTCGCTTCGACCCGAATTTCCAATTCTCATTCAACTCGAAATTGTTATTTTGATCTACGTCTTGCAAGTTCCACGTTCCACGAGCCTCTGCCCAACTTCCTCCTCCCACCCACTCTAATTTCATTTCAAAGAACGCCTATAAAGTAAAAAAAAAACAAAACGAGAAGTTCTCCTCTTCAGTTCCTCACCCAATCACCATCCAAACATCGTCGTTATTTTTTTCCACCAAAATCTCCATAAATTACTATAAAATTTTTTCGTCGTCGTTTCACATACCTAACGAAAAAAAAAGGAACTCCGCATCGCTAAAACGTACAAAATCACGACACACAGTCGAATCAACAAATACGTGAACTTTTCCAAATACCGCATCGAGTAATCGAAAAGTTATAGGAGGCTTTTTCTCAAAGGTTATCAACCTTTTTATTGTACGCAATGCTACGTTTTTTTCCAAACATCGACGAATTCGAGTTGAACTTGTACAAAACACAAATTACAACCGGGGTGGATTTTTATAAGCCAATTGGAACGAAAATAACGAGCTAGTCGGGTCACTTGACTCGTTATTATACCTACACTTGCGACGATTATACGAAATTAATTTACAACGACGACGGTCGATGGAAAAAAAAACGGAGGCAGACGGCTGAAAAAAAATATTCGAAGGGTTAATTTATGAGAAAATCGAAATTTAGATAATATCTCATTACGTTCATAAATAACTGATTTATGACCGAGGCCTTACTGTTTAAAAATACACAAACACATGTGTACGTACATATCGCACACGGCGATTATTTTCAACCTTCGCATGTTTAGGTAAATATTAATTTTTAAAAATTACCTTTCACGTATACTTCGGTTGTACATTTATTTTTTTAATATGTACAAATTAACCCGGCCAACACACGATAATGTTACTCGGCCATTTTCTCCTCAGCTGGCGAATTTCGAGCTGCTCATTTTTTCAAAGGCTCGATGCGTTTTTCAAATTACAACGATTTAATACGTTTTATAATTTTTACATGATTCCGCAATATAATTCCAAGTATCCCAGATACGCCACAATACGCTGACGTCATACAGCGAAACACCGAAAAAAAAAGGGATAAAAGTGGAATACTAATGCGCGGCGGTCGTGTTTTCTCCCACGTGTTTCGATTGCTATACATAATGCACGCAGTTTCGCCTCGTATTTCCAACATTTTTCAAGAAAAAGAGCACGAAACGAGTAAACTTTTGGAAAAAAAATGCAAAAGGCGACTACGACCGGTGTAAAATGCAGTGCGGTACATTTTCACGTTGAATTCGACGTGTAAAAATAGTTCATCGATGAGTGATAATGAACCTAACCTACGATCTCGCTAATTCAATAGATCCTAATTATTTTTACCAAAAATGGGATTTCGACGATTCAAGTTCAAAATTTCAAGTTCAAATTTTTTAAATTTCTAAATTATGGGTTTTTTCAAAATCGTATCTGATTTTAAAATTTTTACACTAGTAAAAATTTTTTATTTAAATTTTCTTAAAATATTTCTAATTTTGATCTTTTTTAAATTATTGTTCGCAATTTTACCCTTTTTTCAATTTCTTCCAATTATTGAGTTGGAGGAAATTTTAATGAACATGAAGTTAAAATTTTTTCAACTTCAAGGTTAAAAAATTTTTTGAGTCCAGTTGTTTTTTAATATCGAGTGGAAAAAATGTGGAAAAATCAAAATTGGAAAAATTTTGAGAAAATTCAAGCTTAAAAAAATCAGTTGAAGAAAAACTCTAAAATTGGAAAAAGTTTAATAGTAAACATTTTTTCAACTTGATATTTTCTGAAAGTTCATTTATTTCGAAATGTTTTTCTAATGATTCTAAAATTTTTCCAATTAAAATTGTTTAAAGTCTTTTCAATTTTGAATTTTTCAAAAAAATTTTCAAGCTCATCTTTTTAAAAATTTCTTTCAACTCAATAAAGAAATTTGAGCAAATTTTAAAAATAATTGAAAATATGAAATTAAAAAAAAAACCTAAAAATCAGTTGGAAAAATTTCAAGAAGATGTAAAATTTTTAAAAAATTTGAGAGAATTTATATTTTAAAAAAATTTACTGTTGAAAAACTTTAAAATTGGAAACAATTTTTAATAAGGGTATGCTCTAGCTTGTTATCAGTGGAAAAATTTAGGATCAGGAATTCTTAAGCCTTATTGAATAAAATGTTCTGAAAATTTAAAAATATGCTTCGGAACAACATTATCTTTCGAGGACTTCTGAGATATTTTCAAAATTTCCCTTCCATTTTTGAAAAAAAGAAATGTTTAGAAAAAATTGGACAAACAATGACATTTTTTATCCAAAGTATTTTCGAAAATTCTTTTTTTTTAAATTGAAGAAAAATATTGAAAATATCTCAAAATTTCTCAAAAGATAATGTTGTTCCGAAGCACATATTAAATTTTTAGACCATTTTATTCAATAATGCTTAAGAATTCCCGATCCTAAATTTTTCAATTTTCATTGATAACAAGGTAGAGCACACCCTTAAAATTGTTTAGAATTGAAGAAATTAAAAAAATTAAAAAAATTTGAACTTAGATGGTTGAAATTTTTTTTCTGGCAAAAATATTTAGGAGCTAGTGCTATTTCGAGGTAAAAAAGCGAGTCCATTTTTTTTACAACTAATACGTAAGTAAGTACATTCTATTATACAAATGCTCGTTTTTTTTAAAATCTACCAGTACAGAGCGATGAGGGCACTAAAGGTCACATTTTTTTTCTAGTGACGGTACAACAACATAAAAAAAGGTACAAAAATCACAAAGCTCATGGAAGGAGATTACAATACTCGTATTAAGGTCTATATGTTTACGTATGTAGACTTTTCACTACACTCCACTACTAGCTTACTTCTTTTTTTGTTTTCCTCTGAGGAATCTGTTACGAATGAAAACACAGTTATACGTAAATATCTTATGGTATATAAAGCTACCTAACATAGTACGAGTACCTATCTACGTAAACATGTTAATTATTAAATAAATTAAACGTGAATTTTGAGTGACAGGTACATTTTATAGATCGTTAATTCGGTCTCGGTTTTCAAATTATAACGTGTTTTGTCATTATTTGAATATCAAGCGGCTGATTTTTTCGTAATGAGTAAAAAATTACCAACCAAATTAATGGGGAATTTAAAAATTCATACTAGGTAAATGGTAATGATACATAATGATAGGAGAACTAGAGATAGTGCCAAGGTATTGTGTGCTCAGTTGAATTAGATATCAGCAATATCGAAAACATATGATAGAGTTTGATGAAATATAGTACAATCATTTTTTCATTTTAAATAAGTAGGTAGTTTGGTTTAATTGAAAAATCAGCCATTTTTAATGTTTTTGAAATATTCTATCGATATACCAGTAATCTAGTCAAGTAGCTAATTTTGACTAAATTACGAGAACAATTATTAAAAATGGTTAAAATATTCTGAAATAAAAAAAAAGTAAATACTTTAAAATTCGAGCAAAAATTTAAAAAATTGTCAAAATTTGAATTAAAAATTTCATTAAAAAAATGTTCAAAAACTTTTTTAAATTTCATCAAAATCATGAAGAATTTTTTATACAAGAGTACTAAAAATAATCAAGGAAATCGTTTGTTCCAAAATAGGTTGAAAATGCGATGAAAACCCACCGAAAAGAAAAAATTATTTCGAAATCATGCCATTTGTCTGAAACAGTCATCTTCAAAAGTTCTTCAAAATTTCACGTTTTTTTCAATTTCATTATAAAAATATATAAAAATTGTAAAAAATTTAAAATACGATAAAAATCTTCAAAATTAAAAAAAAAATAGTCAGAGATAGGTATAGCAAAGTTTTAAGAAAATTTTATAAAACTTTCTTCAAGCTGTTCTAAACTATGGTGAAAAAAATCCAAAATGGCAGAAAAATCCTGAATATTGCGTAAAATGTGTTACACTCACATAATTTGTTGAATTTTCAATGAAAATTTCAATTTTAGATAGGTACTCAATTTTTTAATAAGTGACACCCCTTCACCCTACCTTCGCTGTAGAATATCCATTTTACTAATCAATTTAAGGTGAAAACAGCTAAAAAAATCATAAAAATTGTCAAAAAATTTAAAAACTTTTGAAACTATTGAAGAAGTGATCACCGTCACATTAAGACTGCCCAAAATTATTATAAAAACCATCTAGAACGTTTTATAATTGATTGAAGAATCATAAGAAAGTGTCTAAATTTAGCAAAAATAAGTTCATAATTTCTAAAAAAAAAGTAGGAAAAAACCCACTCTATCATTAAAATTGTCGAAAATTTCGAAAAAATCATTTCTTTAGTTGTATCTAATGTAAAAATGGTGAAAATATTTCAAAAATTGCTCAAAATGTGCTGAAATACCTTGAAAACTTGATTACGTTAAAAATCAGTGAAATAATTTTCAAACGTGGTTTCAGATTTGAAATATTATGTAATCAATGAAATTAATTCAAAAGGGTATGGACGGATAAGGGGTGAATTTGGCCCCCGGCGCTTTTGGGCTCCTAAACACCTCAAGTCGTGTATATTGACTAGAAATAATTTTTCACAAAATTTTGGACCCCTACCCCCCTCTCTTTCGGAGCTATGGCCATTTTATTGCATCATTTTCAAGAATTTTTAATTTCAACGGAAGTGAATGAAATTTTCTGTTCTTTGGCACAAAGTTACATCTGGTAGAGATGTATTCATGATAATTTTTTCAACAATTTTGGTGCACTCCTTCGCGTTTTTTCGGTCATTTGAAGTTTTCAATCGTAAAAAATACCATATAAGCGAAGAGCGACCACCCTGGAAAAATTCCTGAAAAATACGTTTTTTTATGTAGAATTTTACTATGTATTTGGTTTTGGCGATTTCTTTGAACTAAGGACCGAAAATCGCGAAAAACTGTACAGAAATGTTGTAATTTTAGCAGATTTTTCAAATTTTGAGCGTTTTATACAGAAAGAAATAACCAAATAAGGAAACCAATTTCATATTCGTGTTCAGCAGGTCAAAATACCCCGGTAAACACCCTTTTCGTAATAGTTTTGATTAAAATTTCAAAATTCACCTTTTTCACTGATTTTTAATGAAAAAAAAGTGAATTTCGAGACTTCGAGTAAAACGTTCGCGAAAAACGTATTTTTCGGGGTATTTTGACCTGCTGAACACGAATATGGATTTGGTTTTTTCATTTCGTCATTTTTCCCTAAAACATCCTCATTTTCAAGTTTGAATCGGGTCTTTCGAGCAAGAAAATTATTATACACAATAATTAATGTCATATCCGTGTTCTACGACCCAAAATAAGTCGGAAACCAAAATCTTTCCATATCATATTTTTTGAGTCACATTCCAGCAACAGAAACCGTCCAAGAGGAGTGATAGTGAATTTATTTTCCACGTATCCTCCATGTCTTTGACATTAAATCGTGCCAATGAGTTACAATATTGCGCAACCAGATCTCGAACAATAATTTTTTGAAATTTTTCCACAAGAATCAACATAGCAATTCGAGATTGAAAAAAGTTTCACGAAAACAGGAGCGGGGCATCGAAGATGCTTGATTTTTTTCAAATATTCCTAATTGTTATTTTGGCATCTCGTTGTTGCGCTGTACAAAATTAATTCATTATTGATTTTCTAAGGGGACGGGGAGGTGTGGGAGGGAAGCATTGGGGGGCATTGTTGGTCAAAAACACAAGAACACCTTTTTTCCGAAAATAAAACCGTATTTAAGACCAATAACATCACTATTAATAGTATTAGGAAGTTGGAAATTTAAATGGGAGGATTTCAACTCTATTAGGACTACCATAAAATCAACGTAAGTATTAAAAAAGTTGCAAAAATGAAACCCTATCTGAAAAACTCTCACTTGAAAATGAGGACGTTTTAGGGAAAAATGACGAAATGAAAAAACCAACTCCATATTCGTGTTCAGCAGGTCAAAATACCCCGAAAAATACGTTTTTCGCGAACGTTTTACTCGAAGTCTCGAAATTCACTTTTTTTTCATTAAAAATCAGTGAAAAAGGTGAATTTTGAAATTTTAATCAAAACTATTACGAAGAGGGTGTTTACCGGGGTATTTTGACCTGCTGAACACGAATATGAAATTGGTTTCCTTATTTGGTTATTTCTTTCTGTATAAAACGCTCAAAATTTGAAAAATCTGCTAAAATTACAACATTTCTGTACAGTTTTTCGCGATTTTCGGTCCTTAGTTCAAAGAAATCGCCAAAACCAAATACATAGTAAAATTCTACATAAAAAAACGTATTTTTCAGGAATTTTTCCAGGGTGGTCGCTCTTCGCTTATATGGTATTTTTTACGATTGAAAACTTCAAATGACCGAAAAAACGCGAAGGAGTGCACCAAAATTGTTGAAAAAATTATCATGAATACATCTCTACCAGATGTAACTTTGTGCCAAAGAACAGAAAATTTCATTCACTTCCGTTGAAATTAAAAATTCTTGAAAATGATGCAATAAAATGGCCATAGCTCCGAAAGAGAGGGGGGTAGGGGTCCAAAATTTTGTGAAAAATTATTTCTAGTCAATATACACGACTTGAGGTGTTTAGGAGCCCAAAAGCGCCGGGGGCCAAATTCACCCCTTATCCGTCCATACCCTTTAGTAAAAATCGTTCAAAATTAAATACAAAAATATTTAAATTACCAAAGATTGAAATTATGCAAAAAATCGTTCTAAAGTTTTGTTATTTTTTTAATTCAACAAAAATCAATAAAGATTGATAAGCAAATTGAGTAATATTTTCTCATAAAAATTTTTAAAGCACCTACCATAAAAATCATTATAGTAAAAAAATTTCAAAAATTCAGAAAAATTGTTCAAACAGAACCAATTGCTACAAAGGGTATAGCCGGGTTTTTGGTGAAATCGGCCCCCTCTCCGATTTTCGATCTAACCCCCTCAGGTGGCGTACCTTGATGTAAAAAAATTCAGAAAATTTTTTTGACCCCCCCCCACCCCCTCCCTTTTGGAGTTATGGCCATTTTATTGCATTATTTTCAAGAATTTTTAATTTCAATGGAAGTGAAGGAAATTTTCTGTTCTTTGGCACAAAGTTGCATCTCGTAGAGGTGTATTTACGATAATTTTTTCAAAAATTTTGGTGCACTCCTTCACGTTGTTTCGCCTATTTGAAGTTTTCAATCGTAAAAAACGCCATATAAACGAAGAGCGACCACTTTTTAAAAATATCCCAAAAACGTGTTTTTTAACGTAGATTCACGTCAAGTATCCACTTTTGGCAACTTCGATGCACCAAGGCTGCTTCTTTGAACTTATAGGTCCAAAAATCGCGAAAACCCATGCAGAAATGTTGTTGTTTTAGCAGATTTTTCAAGTTTTGAGTGCTTTATACGGAAAAAACCTTCAAATAAAGAAACTAATGTCGGATTCGTGTTTAGCGGGTAAAAATGCCCCGGTAAACACCCTTTTCGCGATCGTTTTGCGTAAAGTCTCAAAATTCACCTTTTTCACTGATTTTTCATGACAAAAATAGCGAATTTCAAGTCTTCAAATAAAACGACCGCGAAAAGGGTGTTGAGCATGGTATATTGACCCGATAAATACGAATCCGACGTTAGTTTCTCCGTTCAGCCATTTCTCTCCTTACAAAACGCTCAAAATTTGAAAAATATGCTAAAAAAACAACATTTTTGTGCGGTTTTTCGCGATTTTTGGCCCTGCATCGAAGTCGCCAAAAGTGAATACTTGACGTGAATCTACGTTAAAAAACACGTTTTTGGGATATTTTTAAAAAGTGGTCGCTCTTCGTTTATATGGCGTTTTTTACGATTGAAAACTTCAAATAGGCGAAACAACGTGAAGGAGTGCACCAAAATTTTTGAAAAAATTATCGTAAATACACCTCTACGAGATGCAACTTTGTGCCAAAGAACAGAAAATTTCCTTCACTTCCATTGAAATTAAAAATTCTTGAAAATAATGCAATAAAATGGCCATAACTCCAAAAGGGAGGGGGTTGGGGGGGGGGGTCAAAAAATTTTTCTGAATTTTTTTTACATCAAGGTACACCACCTGAGGGGGTTAAATCGAAAATCGGAGAGGGGGCCGATTTCACCAAAAACCCGGCTACACCCTTTTACTAAATTTCTGAAATTGTGATAAAAACCCTAAAAAATGAAAATGAGGAAAAAAATTCCATAAATTCGCAAAAATTGCCCAAAACTAAATATAATTTATTCAAAATTTAAGAAATATTGTGAAAATAAATAACGACACCATAGCTGTATAAAATTTTGAGCAAATTGTTAAATACTTTTTAAAAATTCAAGTTTATTTTTGAAAAATGATCATCTCATAAAAATTATTCAATACGTCGTAAAAACCAGCAAAAAACATGATGAAAGAATGTAACTGAAAAATCGTGAAATGTCTAAAATTTTGTAAAAGATTATCAAAATCTCAAAAAACAGTTGATGAAAATTTAAAAAAAATTATCAACGATTCATTTCAAAATTTTGTAAAAATTAATGAAAGATTATAAATTTTGCGCAAAATTTCGCGAATAATTGAAAAATTTGATTTAAATCAATGAAAACTTTCCAGAAATATGTAGTAAAATTTGTTGGAATGTGAATTAAACGACAACATCCAGGTTTCATTTATTTTACAATCAATTTTCATGGATTTTTTCTGAAATTAAAATTTATTTTGCGAGGTTTTAAGAGAACAATATTCATGATTTTTTCTGAAAAAATTTTTACGAATTTTTCACACTACCTACTTTTACGAATTTTTCACGATATTTCAATCAATTTTACACTTTTTATCAAGTTTTATGAAAATTTGAACACATTTCGTGAAATTTTTATCCCTTTAATTTTACGCAATTCTGTCAACTTATTTTCAAACAGTTCGATATTTAGAACAATTTTTACAACTTTTTATGAAATTTTTACTTATTTTGAACCACGATTGGTTTTTGGATCAAGATCCTGTAGATGATTTCGAAGATGGGCGAAGGAGTTGAAATTTCGAAAGGAAAAATCGAAGATAAGCCTTAATTAAATTTCTCATTTCGATTTTTTCAAATTGTACCTATCTTTTTTGTGAAAAAAATTCCAAACATTATTATTAAATGGCTAAACAACGAAAAATTCCCGAGACTTTTTAAAAGATCCTAAATCAAAGGTACCAGAAATTTCTTTCTAAACGTAATTCTTGAGAATTTATCTTTTATCGAAACAAACGAGGATCTTCCAAAGACCCGATCTCCCATCAGCAATTAAAAAATTTCCCATCCCTCCTGCCTCCTTTTCTCATCGAAAAGAAGATCAAACAAGAAACAACACCTAAAAATTTTCCTTTCAAAGGTATAATTTCTCAGCACGACATTTCTATCGAGTTCTTTGAAGTCTCCGAACAGGCCGCCTTTTCGCATCTTTTACCATTACGAGCATCAAAAAAATGCACAGGTATCTTTTTACCAGGTAACTTTTTAATTTAGCGCACTTTTCAATAGCTACCAGGACAGCTGGTTTAATATTCAAAGACCAATAAGAATGCCGCACCGGTACCTAATACGATTATTATCCAGTATAGACCTACGTAATTACAGTATCTTTACTTTAGAGGAAGTTTTGATTGAATTTTCTCAACTTGTGATACAATTAGAGCTTCGACCTTCGACTATGAATAGATAGTCCTTGTATCGTTTCGAGATAACGCTTAAAGCATTTTCATAATATGTACAATGCTATTACCTAAAATCAAATCATTTTCCATGTTTCTCCATATCGTGTGCAAAGTGCACGTTGCAAAATAACGATAGGTAGATAACTTTTCCGATACGTATTGGCAAGTATTAGGAAAAGTTGAAATTTTAATACGTAGTAAAAGCGTGACATGGTGCGAAAATTTCGACAAATGGTGAATAATTTTACAAAAACCGAATACAGATTATTCTACATCGAGAGTATTTTCATCGATGAAAAAAGGTATTCGGCAAGATTTCCTTTCTTTTTTTTTTCAAAAGGTGTATATGGGTGTGCTACTATATATTTTTATAACATAAGGTAAAAAGTTGTATACATATATACAAGACAGCCGAGTTTTTGTGTACATATTTTCGACATAGAAAAATGATTGATCGAGAGAGACGAGAACGAAAATTCGTCTCGTTTTGTTTGCCTCCCAGTGATCTTATTTTTTACGAAAAAAAACGAAAGGGAGAATTTTTTACGATAGTAAAATTAGAGGAAGAGCTACTCTTTGAAACCAACCATCAGACATTATTAAGGACTCCAAAAAATCATTTTATGGCGCATTTTTCACCTCCCATCTCACTCCGGTTCACTCCCACTCCTCAAAATATCGAGTTTTCTTCAAAAAATCACATTTTGGAACCTAATAAACCAAAAATATTGAAATTCATGTGGTGTACTCGAGAAGTGGTAATCAACTTTTGAGAATTTTTTCAGATTTTTTTTGCAACGCCTTCTAGCCAAAAGCCCAAAATCGCTCTAATTTTGAAACTAAAAGACATACATTTTTTCTTTTTGGTACTAATATGACCTTACCTTGGTACAATACGATTCAATTTTTTTTTAGATTTTTTGGTTTGGGAGAACAGGCGGAAAAAATGCGATTTTCTATTCAAAAATACCCATTTTGTCATTCATGAAACCAAAAAGTTTGAAATTTATATGGTATGAACGGAGAGAGATAACAAACTTTTGAGAATTTTTTCAGTTTTTTTTTGCAATGCATTCCAGCCAAAAACTCACCCTCAATCTTTCATAATTTTCTCGTTTTTCGCCAAATACATGTAAAAATGTCGCGTTTTTTAGATAACCTTTAGATGTTTAGAGGAACCCTAGAAAATTTTTGGGCAATTTTTTGCCAAGTTATGCCTCTTTGAAAGTTTTGAAGCTCCTTTTTTAATGGAGGGTTAAAGGTGCAATGGAATTTATTTTCCTCAAAATGAGTACCATTTATCCATAAGTACGAAATTTTGAAAATTTTGAAGTGGTAGTCAGGTCTCAATCGCACAACAAAAGGCTTCCGCGCGAAATTCCTGTTAAAATCGATTTTATGATTGATTCTTGTTCTGGACACTAAAACAAAGAAATTAAGTCCGTATGCCCTTTTTTCCCCTCTCCCTTTTCCCAGGGTCCACCCATAGGCGGAGATAGAACATAACTTTTGGGGGGGCTTGTGCCCCAGTTAAAAAGGAATGAAAAACACGAAACAAAAATGTTCATTTTCGATGACACCCCCCTCCCCCCTCCAAAAAACCTTCCTCTATTTTTAAGCAATTTTTTGCTGAATTCCTTTTTGAAGATGTTTATCAAGCCCGAGCGAAGCGAGGGCGAAAATTTTTGGAAAAAAAATCCAAAACTGAAATATTTTCATTTTTTAAATCAATATTTTAGTATACTTATTGAAGAGGAAGTGAAATCTTCAACCTCCATTTTTTATTAAATATTTTAGACTTAATATGCCCGAGCGAAGCGAGGGCGAAGATTTGAAAAATTGTCAATTTTTAGAAAGAAAACAATTTCATTTTTAATGGTTTGTTGAGTGAATAAATCCATACTTAGGAGTAAAAATTTCGTCCTTTCCGAAGTTTTGAAATTTCGTGCTTTTTTTGTAGTTTTGAACAAGAATAAAAATTTGTATTTTTTTTTATTTCTTACATTTTCGTGCTAGTTTGCAATTCAATTTGCTGATTGCTCATAGCACCTAATTATTTTCGTTAGATATTAAAAAGACCATTTTCGTAGCTTGAAAAAAACAGGAAATTCGTCACATTGATAATTTATCCCTTGAAAAGTAAAGGTTCCACATGCCTGAGCGAAGCGAGGGCTAAGATTTGAAAATTTTCCGATTCTCAGAAAGAAAATATGTAATTCTATTTTTAAAGGTTTGTTGAATGAAAAATTCCATTTCTTTGGAGTAAAAATTGCATCCTTTTCAAAGTTTTTCAACGAAATTTCGTGCTCATTTGATACACACGAAAATGATTTGGGGGGGCTAATTCAACATTTGGGGGGGCTTCAGCCCCCCCATGCCCCCCTTATCTCCGCCTATGGGTCCACCCCAACATTTCAAACGCAGGTATGCCTGATCTATAGGTCGTAATGAAAAAATTTTCAAACAAAAGTTGTTCCTCAGCACCTAGTGTACATTTTCATTTCTTATCAAAATCCATTTTGGAGCAACTCCTGCTCCCCAAATTTGAAAATAAACCCGTTTTCAGAAAACTTCAAAATCACGTTTTCTTCATTTTAAGCGAATAGTTTCGGAGATACGACAAAATTTGTAATCACAAAAAGTATTCAGAATTGAATTTCCTTTCCAATGAGCTTTATGAAGACCATTTTCACCAACTTTTCCCGACAGAGTGGATCTCTCCCCCTTCTCCTTATCTCAAAAGTTGGACCCACGAAAAAAAATTGAACTATTTTTGTTCTTCGATATCTAATGCATAATTTCATTTATTATTGGGATTCATTTTGGAGCGAATTTTGTTTGTG